>PISX010000167.1:0-365597 GCA_004024625.1 Mellivora capensis
AGGACATGGACTCTGGAAGTTTGGGGAAAATTATTTAATCTCACTAAGCCTGTGTTTTCTCATCTGTAAAGTGAAAAATACTAGAACCTGTTTCATGGGGCTGTTTTGGGGGCTAAATGAGACAGCATAGCAAAAGAGTTGAGTGTAGTGCCTGGTTCACAATACATAATAAATAAATAAATATGACCTATTATCATAATTATTATTGTGGTTTATAAAATCTCAGCATGAAGGTTGCTAAGGATCATTAAGACTCCCTCCAATATTTCAAAATTACTTTGATCAAAAGTGATGCATTTGACCTAGTGAAAATATCTTCTCATTAAAAAAATACAAAATAAGTAATAAATAAGTAATTTTCTTCATCTGGCCTGTATTTGTTTTCCTTATACTATGAAGTCCTCTATTGACTCACCAACATTGGATTCTTTGAATGTTTAGGACCAGTGGGGCCCCAAAAGCACCCATTTCAATGGAGTAACCCTGGGAATTCTGGGTAATACAGTTTAGGGGACTTTCATGTGTACTGATATTCTATGAGATACCCAGAATTTTTTTATTTTTTATTTTTTTTATTTTTATTTTTATTTTTTTTAAAGGAAGACATTTTATTTTATTTTAAATTTATTTATTTGTCAGAGAGAGAGGGAGAGAGAGCGAGCGCAGGCAGACAGAGTGGCAGGCAGAGGCAAAGGGAGAAGCAGGCTCCCCGCTGAGCAAGGAGCCCGATGTGGGACTCGATCCCAGGACGCTGGGATCATGACCTGAGCCGAAGGCAGCTGCTTAACCAACTGAGCCACTCAGGCACCCCCAGAATTTTTTTAAAGGTTTATTTATTTGTTTTAGAGAGAGAGAGAGCAAGAGGAGTGGAAGAGGGAGAGAGTATCTCAAGCAGATTCAGCACTAATCATGGATCCCAAAGTGGGGCTCTATCTCATGATCCTAAGATCACCACTTGTGCTGAAATCTAAGATCAGATGCTTAACTGACTGAGCCACCCAAGTGTCCCATGAGAATACCCAGAATTTAATGAATCGCCTGGATGACTGAATGCTCTGAGCTCTTTTGTGCCACACAGTCTGCTTTGTGTGCAGGTCATATACTCAATAACCCGTTAACAGAATCACAAAACTTAAAGAGCCAGGAGGCAAAAATCTCAGAATTTTTTAGAGTATCCGTTAAGATGCAGAATTAAATACCATGGTCATCTGTGTGAGAGGTAAAGTGATGGAGAATCTTAAGTGTTAAAATAACTGATGCCCCTGAAAACCCAAAACAATTAGCCCAAGAACAGAAAAAAATAGAAATGGAATTACTTTAAAGTAAAACATTCTCTTGGAGTTTTACATTATTTTAGTGATCTAAGTGAAATGGCTAATTTTACTATATATTAATTAGGACCTGTTCCACTGCAAATTATAGAAATTCAAGCGATTTAAATAATAATGGCATGTATTGATTCATGTAACTGGAGTTCTAGAAGTACAGCAGATTTCAGGGTTGGCTTAATCTAGCAGGATTAGCTTTCTGTCCCAGGGGTGATTCTCTGGGCTCTGTTCTCCTCTTTCTGTTGCCTTCATTATGGTTAGTCATAGCTTTAAAACCTGCTCATCACCTCTTCAAAAGTTTATCATTTCAAGGTCAGAAAACATTTTTCAGAGATTCCCAACAAGTTCCCCTTGACCTCACTGGATACTACAGACATCTTAGCCCCTCCCCGTTCCTGAGCCAATCATTAACGAGGAAGTGGGATCCCTTCTGAAACACATGGCTTCAGGTAAGGGAACTGTGGATGGGTGAATGAATAAAAAGTGGGGCATTCTTGGCAAAGGGGAACCAATGTTGTATAGGTAACCAACAAGGAGTAACTAGTAAACACTGGAGGTTGGATAAAGCAGGGTATTATTTTATTTTCAGAAAATTAGTTTTTCTTACAAAACTTGGCTTTTAAGCAATTATGAAGGAAAAGAATCCAAACCTTTTCCCATCTGCTTTTCCCCTTTGCTAAAATGACAATAGTAATTCTGAGTGGGAATGACAATATGTGTTTTATCCCCACCAGGTTTTAGAATTCCCAGTGGTTCTGAACACTTTCAACATGTGTGCCATTTGGAAAAACCCTAAGTGGTGTTCCTTCCCTTGATTTTTAGAACATGGGATTTTTAAAAAATGAAGATGCAAATCTGTATGTAATAATCCGGACTTCAGGGTATTGTTATATAACAGCCATTTGATGTTTGACAAATTTCTGACACTCTTTAATGAGCTTGTTTATATCTTTAATCTTAGAAAGAAATTTACCAAGTGCAAAGCTAGCACTAAGTACAATAAATTCATTATTTTCTCCTTGAAGAGTGGAGTGGCATCGAAACTCAGCAAGCCCCTTCTTAATTTTCTTTAAGTGAAAACATACCTATATGCCCTAATGATTTTTGCCTCAGTACTTTTTCATCTGCCTTTCATTTTTGTTAACCAAATTAATTATCATTTTCTTATTATTAGGGACTTCTAGGCTGTTGTTTGTGGGGGAAAAGTCTTAGGAAAGCCATTTTGTGCTTTTGAATCACGATTTCCTCCTTGGGTCATCAGGTTCCATGAATCACTCATTCATTCAGTGAGTATCTAACTGCTGATCATGGTGTTGGGAATTTAAAGAGAAAAAGAAAAAGGACTTGGTCCTGGCTTTCAAGGAGTTCATAGGAAAGTAGGACATAGACTATACATACATCTAGCACAAAGGAATTTTTAGAAGGGGTTTATTAGTACAGTGTTGGAGATGGGAATGGGGTATTTTGGAATCACCTAGAAGAGATGACTTAAGTTGCCTTAAGTCTAGAAATGAATGGACAAGTTTTCTTGGAGACAATGATATTTGCGCTCCATAGGGAAGGATGGGTGGGCATCAGCCAGGAAGAGGCAGATGGGAGAGGAGGTGAGGACACTCAGTGACAGAAGACTGCGAGATCACAGGCATGAAGTAAGGACACAGCTAAGTACCAAGGGGAAATCATAAACAATTCATGGAATCAGAGAAAAAATGTGAAGCAGGGAATAGGAAAAGACAAGGCTGGACAGGAACCAGACGGTGTTGAGATGTTCTTCCCTGTAGGTGATGAGGATTCATTGAAAGATGTTATTTAAGGGTTCGACTGAAATGTCAGCCTTGCTCTAGCATCTTATTCTAACCTTCTTTAATTCTACTTGTGGATTTTATCTTTAACCTTTAAAACAATCTGAAAGAAGGTAAAAAATTATGGCTTATCCCATAATTTTTGACCTTCTCAACCTCACGACCACTGCATCGTTGTTAGTATGGTGCTAGGATATGGGCTGCATCCAAGCTTCTTTCTCTTATTCAAATGAACCAAAGTAGTTGTGAAACATTTTTGTGTCAAGGAAACACATAGTGAATTAGTTAAGGGTTTGTCAAAGGAGTTCAGCAAAACCCCCACCATTACCCTTGATTATGCCACCCTCCTTTCAATTTTCTTTCCATTTTCATAAGGTTAACTGTTCCCCCAGGTACACAAACTTCAGAACTAGCAGAGTACTCTGTTGCCTTTGCACTCTCTGAGACATACAAAATTCTGGGTATTAGAACCAATTTTCTTCCTCCTCCTCCCTCCTCTTCCTGTACTTAGAAAAGTCTCCTATTAAGATGCAAATTCCAGAAGTGGGATTCATTAAGCTATTATCAGAGAATGGCAGCATGAATTCGATGACTCAAAGATGCCCAGTCACAAGGGAAATGTGTTTGCTGTCCAGGGTCAAGTGGCCAGAGGTGAAGGAAGACCTGAAGTCTGAGAAGGAAGGACCCAGCCTCAGCTCTGCCTTTTCATTGCAAGAGGGCCATTTGCAGCCACTCTGGCTTTTCTAGTAACGCAATCCGTGTCAAGAAATGCCTAATACTTCTTAACAAAATAATAGGAAGGTTTATTATTCCAAAGGTGTAAATTCAAAACCATTAAATAGAAGCACATTTCTTTGATTTGACTACAGACAATATCATCTCAAAAATAACGAAATGCTTGCCTTGTTGATGTGTTAAACTTTCCTGGGTGACCTGGTAGGAAAAGTATGTGCAGCTTTGATGGGGAAATTGAGTTAAACTTGGAGCCCCTATTTTTTTCATCCTCACTTACAGGATGCATGTTTGTTCACCACTACCCCCCCACCCCCAATGACTCCTACACTGTTGAATGAACAGATAAGAGATTCCATAAGTCCTGGCAGAGAGCGGGACACAGTTCTCTCAGAATTCCCTATGAAGAGAGGTAGACTCACTAAAGAACATCAAGACTGTCCTTCACGGAGGTCTGAAGAAAGAGAGAAAAGGGTAGGGGACTGTTTATAAGATAGGGAGGGGGAAAACACGAGAGGAGACTTCTCCTCATGACAACTTAAGCCCACAGAAGCTTTCCCGTAGGCTGTGTGAAAGAACAGGTAAGCCAGAGAGAACTCCTGTGACCCCTAGTCTTCTCATTGTCCTGCAAGGCTGGCTTCATGGATGTACAACCGGTGTAGGCTTTGTTCTTAATCCACACTTGTGTTTCATGAGCGGACTGTCAATGGAGCATGAGTGGAGGAGGTGTTAGCAATATGGCTGCACACATGAACGCCACCCTTCTCTGCCACCCCACCCATGGCTAATGCTCAGGATGCCTCCTGAGCACAGACTTCCTCTGGACCTACAGTGAGTGTGGATTTACTGAGATTCAAAGCAAGGACATGGTAAACTTGTTACAACCATGTCTGAGTGAGCAGAGGGTGTGACAGCCACAAAAGGCCAGGCTTTCTGTTTGAAGCAGAATTGGCTTCAAATGCAGAAAGAAGACAATGGCACTTTAAGAAACGTGAATTACCCGATATCATATCCTTTCCAACTCAGGTTACATCCCAGGGTTAGCTAACTGTTTTGATAAAAAGGATGTCAGTCAGTTCTTCTTTACTCATCAGTAACCTAAGGTACAAAGTATTGGTAGGTTGTGCACAGATCAATAGATGAACTAAAAACAATAGTTCTCTGTAGTGATTCCACTGCTCTAGTAAGAACAAAATCCATATGCAAATATGAGCTATGGGATAGGAATTGTGTAAATTCAAAATTCTGTATACAAATTCAATGCTCTAATATTTGCATTTCAAACTGGTATTGCACAATAAAAAGAATGGTAAAATTCATGCTAATAATTTAAAATTTTAATTCATTTTTACTTAGAACAATATTAAATACCAAACACCACGACAATTTCAGAAAGCTTTTCTTTCTTTCTTTCTTTCTTTTTTTTTTGGTTAAAGATTTTATTTATTTATTTGAAAGAGAATGAAAGAGAACATGAGCAATGGGGGAGGGGCAGAGGGAGAAGCAGACACCTCACTGAGAAGGGAGCCAGATACAGGAATCGATCCTGGGGCTGCAGGATCATGACCTAAGCTGAAGGCAGTCACCCAACCAACTGAGCCACCCAGGCGCCCTGAGAAAGCTTTTTAAAAGAAAAGAAAAAGCTTTAAGGTTTTTGTTTTTGTTCTTGTTTTAGTTTTAGGATTTTTTTTATTAATTTGAGAGAGAGAGGGAGAGAGCATGAGTGGGGGGCAGAGGGAGAGAATATCCAAGCAGACTCCCACTGAGGATGGAGCCTGAGATAGGGATCAGTCTCACCACCCCATGAGATCATGACTGGAGCCAAAACCAAGAGTTGGATGCTAAACTGACTGAGCCATCCAAGTACCCCAAAACTTTAAGTTTTAAGATGATGTTCTTTTTCTGGTTTTTGAACAAGGGGCCCCTTTTGCACTGGGCTCCACTAATTATGTAATCAGCCCAGTGGCCTTATCTCTTGAGATCTACCTGAACCTTCAATACAAATTTTTGTATTTCTTAACAGAACACATTTGGTCCAGATGGGTCTTGCTTTCTAGCAGGGCTCATTTCATTCATCTCTATCATCCTTTTTTCCTTCAGTCAGATATAGGATAAGAAAAGCAATGCACTCCAGCCCCTATTCTGTCATTATAATTGAAGCTTCCTCTTGTCAACTGAATTATAGAGAGATCCACTTGGCTTGAGAGACAATAGACTGAATTCCTTGATGGCCTCCAGAAGTATGCCCAGTATAACCTTAGAAAAAAGCAACAGGAAGAGGGACACCTGGCTGGTTCAGTTGATAGAGCTTATCACTCTTGATCTTGGGGTCTTGAGTTCAAACCCCACATTGGGTGTAGAGTTTACATAAAAAAAAAAAAGACAAAAGGAAGGCCCAGCATACTATTTTTCTTCTTTTTTAATTGGATATATTTGACATATAACATTATGTAAATTTAAGGCGTAAAATGTGTTAAATTTGACGATTTATACATTGTACTATGATTGCCATTGTAGTGATCTTTAGCACCTCTATCACTTTACATAATTATCCTTTCTTCCAGTTCATGATTCTTTTTTTTTTTTTTAAGATTTTTTAAAGGATTTTATTTACTTATTTGACAGGGAAAGAGATCATGAGAGAGGGAACATAAGTAGGGGGAGTGGGAGAGGGAGAAGCAGGTTTCCTGCTGAGCAGGGAGCCCAATGTGGGACTTGATCCCAGGACCCTGGGATCATGACCTGAGCTGAAGGCAGATGCTTAACGATGGAGCCACCCAGGTGCCCCCCATCCCATGATTCTTAACACTTGTGATTAACCATCCTTTTCCAGGATATGGGGGCCTACCAATATAGCTCTAGACTTCACTAAAAACAAAGGCTCATCTGCAACAAAATTCATGCTTCGAACAACTTACCTCCAAACTGAAGAAACACTATCCCTATTAATTGAACATTGATTCAGCTGCCATTAGCAGAAAGACCCCCCCCCCCATGCCCCAAATAATGGCTCCAGCAAGTTGGAAGTTCTTTCTTTGCAGAGTCTTGAAGTAAGTGATGCAGGCCCACTATGTGCTCTCTGCTGACAGTGACTTCTGTTTCTTGTTCTGCTAATGTACAACCTCCATTTCCAAGACTGCCTGGAGGTTCAAGATGTCTGTAGCCATCAAGCCTATCTGTAGAAGAGCAGGAATACACAAAAGGAAGGAGAAGGCAATGCCCCCCTTCCTTTAAGGATGAAATGAAATGAATGAAACACACCACTTCTACCTACACCTGAGTAGCTTGAATTTAGGCACATGGCTGTACTAGGTGCAATAGGGACTAGATAATGGAATACTATGTTCTCAACTAACAACATAGGGTGCTGCTGCTGAGAGAAATGAGGAGAGTAGAAGTGGTGGGAAACCGTCCCTGTGCCATATCGGGTGCCCATCAGTTTGCTTGCTACTAAGTCCCTCTAGTGCAGTGCCTCATACATAATGTAGGAGGTGATTAGTGAATAATGTTCAATGAGTTCCTAAATAGTGATCATTTAAATTCATAAAGTTTCCTAATTTCTTCATGTCTGTTCATTTTGGCTGCTAACTCAGAAGCAGATAAAAAAGAGTATAATTCAAATGCAATAACAAAAATATTTTTTTAAATAGTCACACTGTGTTATCTGCTTTAGACACTGGATTTGTTTTCTGGTAACAGATATTCTTAAAGTGAATTCTGTATGACAATGATAAGCAGACTGAATGTGCACAGATGCTTTTTTGGGGGATCTTTACTTCCATCAACACACATTCTGATTCTGAATGCTTGAGGTTGGGCCAGGAACGGGAATTTTCAGTAGTACCCAGGGTCATGACCATAAAAAACACTACCATAAGACGTAGCAGCCTTGGCTGTCTTCACTGTAGTTTGCTCCCTCAAAGCCCAGCACAGGACCACATCTGTAAAAGTCTGATCATGACATCCAGAATGTCATCATTCTTCCTGTACCTTCCATAAATTACTGCTAATTCCAGGCTTAACTTATTTCTGGAGTTTTCTCTCCAAAACTATGATCTCCTTTCTATTTTTGCATTATTCCTGATTCTTTCCTATAAAGCACACTCTCAAGTTCTCTATAGTACAGGAAAAGATTCCTGAGAAGCCTCGAGGACTGGCTGGGGGCGGTGATGGTTTGGCAAGAATGGAACGTATGCTATTTGCCATTACTCTCATTCATCTCATCCCTAGATTGGTTAACCAGAAATGTCTTTAGGGCTGCCTGGGTGGTTCAGTCGCTTGGTTGTCCCACTCTTGATTTCTTCTGGGGTCATAATCTCAAGGTCGCAGGATCAGGCCCCCGTTGGGCTCTGTGCCCAGTGTGGAGTCTGCTTGGGATTCTCTCTCTCCCTCCGCCCCTCCCTCCATCATGCACATGCTTGTGCCCATGCATGCATGCTCTCTCTCTCTCTCTCAAATAAATAAATAAAATCTTTAAAAATATAAAAATAATAGTGGCGCCTGGGTGGCTCAGTCAGTTAAGCAGCTGACTCTTGATTTCCACTCAATTCATGATCTCAAGGTTGTGGGATCAAGCCTATGTGGGGCTCGGTGCTTAGTGTGGAGTCTGCTTGGGATTCTCTCTCTCCCCCTCTCCCTCTCCCTCTGTCCCTCCCCCTGCTCATGCTCTCTAAATAAATAAACAAAATCTTATAAAAAAAATAAAAAACAAAACTTAAAAAATAAAAATAAAAGGAAATATTTTTACTCAGTGCATTAATAGTACAGCTAGTAAGTACGTATCCTAATGTAATACTTATGCAATATTTGGCTTCAGATAGAATACATTAAGCTATAATTATGGAGTTTTGATGTTGATTTCATCCTGTGATTCAATGTTTCCTAAAATATGTTATACATCTTATATACATGAGGTAATTTTAAGTGTACCTTTGAAGATTTATATTTGAGTAGTTCCATATTTATTTTTACTCTTACCTTGCATTTATGGCAAGCTCTAAATATCTATTAGTGGGAGTGATATAAAGTTTTCTTTTAAAATTTTTAAGAAGAAAATGAGTTAATTTAATGAAGAATATTAAGTTAAAGGATGTTTAAGCAAAATGAGAATCATGTCCTTGCAAAAATAGAAACATTTCTCTTAATAAAGCCAAAATAAACTGAAAAAAAAAATTACAAATGGCAAGTCTAAGAGTTGAGTGGTTTGGGGTGAATCTGTCAATCTCCCTAACCCTGTTTCTTCATGCGTAAAATGGGAACCATAATAACCAACTCAGAGGATTATTGTATTAAATGAAATAATTCACAGATAGAGTGTGTTCAATACTGACAGCTAAAATTATTACTGTGGATCTGATTTTTACGTGCCTTATCTTGATGTTCAATGTGAAATCTGTCCAGACACAGAAAGATCATCTGGGCTTGTAATGAAAACTGGCTTCAACAGGTGGCCTCAAAAGAAAGGTGGTATGTTTCATTAAGAGCCTGTGAGTAATTGATGCTTCGTCCATGCAGTGCAGCCATTAAAAGAAATGAGAGTTTGCTGGAACATGGGGCGATGCTTCGGCTGAAGTGGACATCCCAAGCAAAGGTGCCTCCGGGCAGAACGGTCCTATGTGGTGGAGCAGAAGACGCCTCATCTCTAAGGACACTGTGGAGAAGAGGACACCAGACCGGCCCTGGCCTGCCTGCTTCCAGACTTCAGTATAAGAAAGACAAACAAAAAAAAAATACCTTCTTTTAGCTAATGTGACTTTGGGTGTTTATTGTTTCCAGTGAAAGGAAATCAAAACCTGTCTGAGAGGTGATTATAGTACAAGCAGCACGGCTGGCACAGAGGGGCCCCCTGGGCCAGGCTTGGGACATCAAGTGGGAAGTTGTAAAAAAATAAATGAGGAGCACCTGGGTGGCTGAGTCAGTTAAGCCTCTGCCTTCAGCTCAGGTCATGATCTCAGGGTCCTGGGATCGAGCCCCGCATCGGGTTCCTTGTTCAGTGGGGAACCTGCTCCTCTCTCTCTTTCTGCCCCTCTGCCTGCTTGTGCGCGTGCTCTCTCTCTCAAATAAATAAAATCTTAAAAAAAAAAAAAAAGAAATGAGATAGATCTAAATCTGTGAACGTGGATCCAATTCTAATGTATGAACATTGTTAGGAAAAAGGATGAGGGGATAGAACGGTGTTTTAATAAGTTATCAATCATGTGAAAAAGGATATATATATATATATGCATGCATGTATTTAACATATATATTATATATACAGACACACATAGAAAGAAGGGAGTGCTGAGGTGGGGGTGGGTAGGCTGAGGATTTGAAAAGTCTTCATAGCGGAAATGAAGGTCAAGTGCATTTGTGAGAGTTGAGGGTGGTAGGCTAACAAAAGGAAGACCTGAGACAGAAGCAGCCCCTGGAACGCAGCCGCAGGTACCTGGAAAAGCCTGATTTGGGGAGTGTGACCTCTTTGCAGAGAGGTGAGCCCCTCAGAGCGGCTAGAGCATGAAGCACTGTGAGGTACACCCCAGGGCAAGGACGGAAAGCAGTCTGGATGGGTTGGCACCAGATCACACGGGATGCCTGGCTAAGAGAAGGCGGACCAGGGGTGCCACCTTCAACACAGGAAGTAACACGATCAGGACCGTGGTCTTGACAGATTACTATGGTGACACAGTGGAGGGTGGATCGTCGCGTGACACGGGGGGCCATCGCTAAAGTCTGGGCCAGAAATGCGGAAAACGCTGTAAGCAGGGGCCTCTGAGGTGTGGGGATTACTGGAAGTTGATGGAAACTGAGAAGCGGCGGCTGGTGTCTGAGCCCCTCAACTGAGCAGAGTCTAGAACGTACTGGTGGAAGCTGCAGAGACGGAGGGCACAATTTAGAATTCACTGCGTCGGATGTGCCAAAGGCACATCCAAAGGGCCATTAGCCCCGTGGGCCCACGGGTCTAGCCCTCAAGGGATACAGGGACGTGGATAACTGATACCTCTTTGCCTCGAGTCGTAATGCTCCAGTAAAAGTCTGTCTGACAAAGTGTCTTGAGTAATAGAGCACAACAGGAGTTGATGCAGACGGGAAATGACCTCTGATTCGCGTCTTGTGGCTCATTTCCAAGTCATTTGTGTCACACTCTAGCGTCCCCAAGAGGGTCTGGTCTAGCTACGTGAAGGACAGTTCATAGTAGCTTGAGTTTCGGGACCCTCTGACACTGACTGGTGGTCCAGTCTCCCCCATCAGACTAGCGCGCCACAGCTTACCCCAGAAGTTCTGCCAGGAGAGGTCCTAAGACATACTTCCTAATTCTGAGAGTAAGATGGCCTGTTCGATGGGGTGTTAACACAAACAAGCAAAGAAAAATCCCGAAATGTACAGCCAAGTGGTCTTTCGGGTACCCTGGTAATTGATGATACAGAACGTCCCCCTGATGTCTGCAGTTCTTGAAGACAGGGTTGTTTTAAAAGTGATGGCAAGAGCCAGAAGACTTTTTTTTAATTTATTTTTTTTCTTAAAGATTTTATTTTATTTATTTGACAGAGATCACAAGTAGGCAGAGAGGCAGGCAGAGAGAGAGGAGGAAGCAGGCTCCCTGCTGAGCAGAGAGCCCGATGTGGGGCTCGATCCCAGGACCCTGGGATCATGACCTGAGCTGAAGGCAGAGGCTTCAACCCACTGAGCCACCCAGGTGTCCCCCTCCCCCCTTTTTTTAAATAGTGGGAAACAGTGTGGCATTCCTGCAAAACCTCACAACAATACTTGGCTCTGTCTGGTGTCAGAAGTGACCAAAACGAATCAGGTCGAGAAGAGCATTCGGTAAAGCTGCTTTTCTGACTCTCTGCCTCTGCCCTTCCCGCTTCTGCCACTGAGCAGATTGCAAGAGGCTGGTGCCAACTCTACATGGCTTAGTAATAATTCTCATTAGCACGCTGCCTTGGATGTGTGTGGCAGAGCACAATTTAGCTCCTCCTCGGTGTGAATCAAGAGAAGAGGCATGAAATTCTCAGGGTGTGCAAAATGTTGGAAGTCCTCAGCCCAGGAGACCCTTTTGGGTGGGCAGAGCACCGTCTCCTTTCTCTTCCCGACGTGGTGGGAGAGACAAAGAGGGATTTGCGTACCGCACTGGGAACCTCTGGTTCCTCCTGCCCCCACCCCCCCACCCCGCGGAGGTTTCATCTGTGGCTTCCTACAGCACAGTCGGATCCATTCCAAACCCCGCGGGCCGCGCCACCCAGTGCCCCCGCTGAGCGAACGCGATCTGCTCTGGTCCGTGCACTTGACCGCCCGGCAAGAGGCCGCGCGCACCTTCAGCTCCGTGGCTTCGGGGAGGTCCCTCCCGCTAGCGTTCATTATGAAAGTGGACGGGCCGCTGTTTGCTCAGCTGCAGATGCCAAAAGGCGACTGAATGACACGGCGAGGAGACGCGCGCAGCCTCACACACTCCCAGCCTGCTTCACAGGGGCCATAGCTCCCGCACAGGCTTTCACATGCCATCTGCCGTCACATGATACCATGTGCCGGGGCCTTATAAGAAATGGATTGGATCACCCCCTTTCTCACTCCTTCTTTAGAAACAGCAAATTGAACAAGACATTAAGTAGGTTTCACACGGCAGGAATTATGTGCATATGAAATGGAGTGAGCTAAAAAGAATTTTCATTGTAATTGTTGGCTGCAAGATGGCACGCACACACCCTTATGAAAAATTTAGAGAAGTTCTCAGAGTTCCTGGCTAGCAGAAGAGAGGCGTGTGTGTGTGTGTGTGTGTGTGTGTGTGTGTGAATTTGCTTGCCAACAGAATGCCCCTGAAGAAATGTAGATGGGGAATCCAGGGGCATTTGTGGTAGGTACATTTTTTTTTTCATTCTCTTATTGCTACCATGGCTTGGGATGATCGGAGGCAAAACTCAGTGGTAGAGAAGTTCCACGTTGTGCAAGCCAACCGAACGCAAGCCAGAGAGAGAACTGGTGCAGAGTGTACCCAGGGAACAAATGAATTAGCACAGCCTGCCAGGTCTCATTCCTGAAAGATGGCACTTTTCTTTGTTAATTGAAAAGAAATGTAAAATGGGGAAAATAGCAAAAAAAAAAATCTTTTTTTTTTTAAATAAGAAATAAAAGATCTCTTCTTTCTCTCTTCTCCTTCCTGACCTCTGACAGCACACTGGAAGGTTTCAGTCTTGCATTTTCATGTATTATTCTGATACCTGTCTGTAGGGAGCCTAGAACGGGCTGCCAGAGAGACAGTCTATAATTGAATGTTCTTTCAAGAGAAGGACTTCTATCAGTCCTGTCAAGGGAATAGGAGCTCCACCTGCTGACTTTTTTATGTTTGCCGACTACGAAAGAATGCAAAGCATAAAGAAATTGAATGGCAGTCATTTCTTTTATAATTTCTCCGTGGAAATAGAGTTTTCAAAATTATTGATAAGATGTACCCGTCTAACCAGGGCTTTCAAGATGAAATTGCAATCTATAGCTTGTTTTAAGAGTGGGGATTATATCTGGCTTCCCTGAGCCAGTCTAAGTAATTACTTTAATCTGTAACAACATATAAATTCATAAGTTGTTGCCACCGTGGCTCTTAGGGAAAGCTTGGCTTTTCAAACCCCGCGTCTCTCAGCCATAAATTTACACTACGCTGCTGGTCCACGTGGGTGCTGTTTTAAGAAGCCACAGTCTCTTATTATAGATGGTTTGGAAGAAATGCTAGCTGGTTTTGATCTAAGGAATAAAGATCAAATCCTAGGGAAAACATGATTATTTTTAATAGCGTAGATGTGCTTTGAGTATTTGCTGTCTGCATTTCTGAGAGTTTTATACCCACGTACAACCATGAGCCATTCGCTTGTCTTTTCCTTGCTGAAAATCGCCTCGAGGACCGTGGGCTACATGACATATATGCTTAGTCACTTAGCAACTTGGACGGGGAGAGCCTTGCGGGCAGGTACATCTGGCTCCTTGCGATCTCAGAGCTCTGGATTTCATCTCTTAAGGAGACTTCATTCATGAACAGACGATAAGCTAATTACTTGTTGGAGGGAGCTGGAGCAATGAACCCTTCATTTATGGCTTGGGTTTTGTGCTTAGGAAGACATCTTTATGTTGTCGTTGTTGTTCTTTTTTTTTTTTTAAGATTCCATTCATTTATCCGAGAGAGAGTGAGAGAGAGAGCATGAGCAAGGGCAGAGAGAGAGGAAGGGAAGCAGGCTCCCCGCTGAGCAGGAATCCCAATGCGGGGCTTGATCCCAGGACCCTGGGATCGTGACCTGAGCCAAAGGCAGAGGCTTAACCCACTGAGCCACCCAGGCGCCCTGTGTTATTCTTACTTGTGAGCGTTGAAGTCCTTTTCTGCACACGTCTGAGCCCCGGGAAGCCGCAAACATTTCCAAACTCAAGTGTCCCCTCAGGCCTCCCAGGGGAGCCAGAGACTCCTATGGGGTCTTAGCTGGTGGCCTTGGTCTTCCCCACGTTCCTCTCCAGCTGTCACCCCCTTCTTCTTCGGAGGAGCCCCATGACCCGGCCTGACCCCACCCGTCACCCTGTTCCAGTTACAGCCCTTCCCTGGGACCCGCGAGCGGCCTGGGGGAGGGAGCGGCTCCGGCTGCAGCGGCCGCGGCCTCCTCCTCCGGCAGCTGAGTCGAGGCTGGCGGAGACGAGGGCCCGGCAGGACAGAAGCGCCTCAGCAGGGCCTCCTGGATGCCCGTCATCCCCGTCATCCCCGAGGCCCCGCTTGCTCCAGCCCGGCCTTGCTTTCCGCGGGCGACCCTGCCGTCTCCCCGCGAGTCCTGGCTCGGGCTTGCGAGGCTCTGGGACCGGTTTCCGGGGGTCACAGCCGAGAGAGGCCCGAGCCCCGCAGCCGCGTCCGACACACGCGCGAGGACGCGGCCGGACCCTTCCGTGCTCGTGGGGCCGCGAAGACGCCGCCTTTTCGCTGCTGAGACTAGAATGACGAAGGATGGAGAAAGAGGAGCAGAACAATTTCTCAAGAGTATCCGGTGACGACGAAACCCGGCCTTCCCTAGGGCCCTGCGGTTTCCAAATTCCTTCCTCTCCAGCCCTCCTCCGCGCTCCGGCTCGTTCGGCCAAGTGGGGAGGGTCCAGGGTGTGACCCGTGGAGCGTAAAGCACCCCGAGGTGTTTTGTCTTCTCCACTGGGAGGACCTCCTGTTGGGGCAGGGGCAGCCCCTCACTTTTCAGGCTGACTGGGAAGAGCCGCTTTGGGGAATCCACATGGTGGACCCAGACCCGGGGGGGGGGGGTGGGCGCGCCAAGAGAATCCCTTGTGACATCGGGTCCTCTGTCCGGAGGGGTGTCGGGCAGATCTGTGCCCAGCTGGACATCAGTTTTGCCAGCATTCCTGCCTGCCAGGTGCGAAAGAGGCACAGGAAAAGGGCACTGGGGAGACAGCGGCACCGGAAGCCCCTGCTCAGAGGGGTGACTCTCTGAGGCCACAGCCCCAGGGGCAGCAGGTGAGCCGAGGTTTCAAGATAAACCAGGGATGTTCACAGGGTAGCACACGTCAGAACCTCAAGGCTGGACTTCCAACACTCCCTAATAAGAACAACACAGGGGCGCCTGGGTGGCTCCATCGTTAAGCGTCTGCTTTTGGCTCAGGTCACGGTCCCAGGATCCTGGGATCGAGCCCTACATTGGGCTCCCTGTTCAGTGGGGAGCCCGCTTCTCCCTCTCCCACTTCCCCTGCTTGTGTTCCCTCTCTCACTTTCTCTCTGTCAAATAAATAAAATCTTAAAAAAAAAAAAACAAAACAGATTGCTCCTCTTACCCCCCAGGGTCTCCAATTTGGGAAGTTTGGGGAAGAGCCCAAGACTCTTCATTTCTAACAAGTTTTCTGGTGATGCTGATGCTCCTGGCTTCCTAACTCCCCTTGGAGATACCCACTAGTCTAGACCAACTCAGTTCAAATTCGGGGATTCTTGTACACCGCTGCACGGCATCCCTCTACTCATGCACCAAGAAGAGCTCTTTCCCAGTCCTATCACACGGCTGACATCTTGTCAATATTCTGAAATAGAATTCTCCAAGACATGGTATTTCCTAGCGAATACGCACTTTCAGCATAGCTCTCTGCAATTTTGTGCTACGGGTCTGACATGTAACGAAGGCCATTCTAGACAGCAGCTACATGATCTGAGGTTGGAAGCAAAAATCTGAAACTCTGAAGTTCGCGTTGCTTTGATGCGTATTTTAATTAAGAAATACAGTCTAAAAGCAGGGCTGAGCAGTGGCGGTGCACACGAGCAATGGTAACTTTGGCTTCACATAAAATGTACATCAGGAGACAAAAAATAAAGCAGAAAATAAACAAGATGAACTCAAAATACTGTAGCAAATGTTGGGCTGAAACACTGCCAGGTGTGGAGGTGTAGAGAGAGATGAACACACATTTTGGTGGCAAGGCACAAAACTGTTTAAATCCTCTTGCAGAAGTTTCTGAAAACTGTCATTTTGCCATGAGTCTATGAGCACAGTTACTGGATTTATCATGGGGGCAAACCAGCAATGCTCCGTGAGAATTGCCCCACTTGACATTGAATGCTGTGTAACTCCTCTCAAACACTTCCGTCACATGTGCGGAAGAATGGGACAGAGAAACAAATTCAGGAATTTTTTTTTCTATACAGTAAGAACATACCAGAAGGTGTGACTTCTCAACGAACGGTAGTGAGTTCAAGTTCTCCTAAGTAACTAAGTAATGTTCCTACAAAGGACTCAAACTGTTCTTTTGGGGTCTATGAGAATATGTATACATAGATGTCTGTAAATAAATTTTTTTCCTTTAAATTGTTTTATTAAGTTTAGTTTACTACAAGTCGAAAAAGGCATCGCTTCTTGTCTGTGTTGGTGGCAGAAGAAATGTCTGAGGTGGGAGAAGCCAGTGTAGGGCAGTGACCAGAAACTTTAAAATAATGACACATCACGTCTTCATTTACTACCTGGAAAATGGCTGATGAAGGGCAGGTGTGGAGGCAGGTTCCCCTAAACCCATTTGTCCTGCAAAGTAATTAATGAAGTGTTCTAGCCACAGTCTAGTCATTGCTACCATGGGAGAGGGTCCTCTCAGCCTTGAACTTCTGATCCTACAACTCAAGGCTCATCAGCAGAAGGGAAGATAGAGGACTGTGCTCTCCAACCACATATGCTTCAGGCCCCTTCGTACATTTCTAACTGTGAGGTCAAGACCCAACCTAACAACAACAACAAAAAGACCCAACCGAACAACAAAGTGGAAAAGCAAATTCCTGACCCAATGACCTGCCTTTGTGTCTCCAAGCCCCATCTGTGAAGTGCATTTTTTAAAGGCAGAATTTCCAAACACTGCATGGCTGTCTGGAAGGAAGCTAGAAAAAGAAATAGAGGATGCTAGAATAAGACCATGAAGGAAGGAAGCATGAGAAATTTATGTGTTGGTGAGAGAGGTTTTCCTGTTTTGGGTTTTTTTTGTTTTATTTTAGATTTTATTTGAGAGAGAGAGCATGATGGGGGGAGCAGAGAGAGGGGGGCAAATGGACTTCACACTGGGCGTGGAGCCTGTGGCGGGGTCAATACCATGACCCTGAGATCATGACCTGAGCTGAAACCAAGAGTTGGCCACTGGGTGGCTCAGTCTGAGAAGCATCGGCCTTCACCTTGGGTCATAATCCCAGGGTCCTGGGATTGAGCCCCGCATCAGGGTCCCACTTCTTCCTCTCCTCCTGCTTGTGTGCTATCACATAAATAATTAAATAAAATCTAAAAAAAAAAAAAAAAAGAGTGGCACAACTGACTGTGCCACCCAGGTGGCCCTGTATTGGTGACAGAATTTAAGAAAAATGCCCTTGGTTTCACCCAAAGTTTTCTCCCTTGGCTATTTCCATATGACTAAGTTTGAAGGTAATCCAAACAATTTTACTGTTGTAAGCATAATAATAATCCAGCAGAGTGCGTATGTATAAATGACCCATGTGCAGACTTTGGTAACTTACCATCATCACTGCAGTGTTCAGAGGGAGGTGTTCCCTTAATCTGACAGATGAAAACCTGAAGGCTAGGGGCTTGCACACTATTTATAAATGAGTGAACTGGGCTGATTCAAAACTGGCTCTCAGACTCCAGAGCCCTCATGTTTTCAGCTGCTTCCACCGTACTGGGGGGATTTTAGCGGGATCTGGGAAGTGAAGATGTTCCTTAGTGGTTAACATCTTGGGATGGCTTTAGCAGTAGCTATTCGAGAGTTGGGACACGGCAAAAACCTAAGGGAAGGAGAGCATGAGAAAGTGGCACTTAGGAACCACTGCAGGGATGGCCATCCTGGAAGGAAGAACCAATAAAATTAAACCAGCTTTCTGACCTGGTTGAGGACTGTCCCTGGCTATGCTATTCAGGGCATGGACTGATTAATCATCTCAGCACATATGTACAGGGGGAATGCTATTTATGAAGCACTAAACTTGGGTTCCTAAGACAAAGCCCCTGCTTTGATGACAGCCATGCAATGGTTCTCAAACTATCGCAACTAGAACATTCTAGAACTTAGAAGTTCTGACGCCAGGCTATGTGGATTCACTTGCTCTGGGGTGAGGTCTGGGTGCTCTTCTTTTTCAAGGCTCCCCTGGTGTTTCTAAGGTACCACCTGAAAGTGCTTGTCTAATGGGGGAAATAAGTTCCTGATGTCAGGATGGGATTGGGTTATAGGCACATGGAGATAATATGTCCTTTGGCTTTTGTAGTGGCTGCAAAATTGTCATTTTCTGTTTGCTGCAGTATGTGAGAGGTTGGAAAACACTCAAATCATGAGCAAGCAGACATACATCACGGTGTCTGGCTGGGGGCGTTTATGTCCACGTGTGTCTACAGGGGGCTGTGGAAACAGACCCATTATTGAAGATAAGTGCTCCAAGCAGAGCCTCACAGAATCTCTCCCAGTAGGGCACAAAACACAATTAGGAAACTGAGGGGGATCTCAGAAGTCATCTTCTAGCCCAACATTTTTGTCCCAGAGTTAAGGAAGCTGCTTCAAATTACAGAACAACTCAGGTGGGGAGCCCGGCCATGGACCCTATTCTTTCAGACCCTCTCCAGATAATCTTAATGGTAACTTATAGCCATAATCCTGCAAAGGATGTAGCATTTAATTGCATAAAGTAAAAAATTAAATGTCTGCCCCAGTCATATTTATAATGGGCCATCACCTTTATTCCATGTAGTACATACTAAGGAGAGTGAGAGTCCCAGAGACAGACACTCCAGCGAAAGGGATCTCCAGAGAATCTGATTATTTCCTTAAGCCCCATAAGAGGAAAAGAAGACACACAGATCTTTCCCCAGGTAGGTAAAACGCCAACTTCCTGACAAGCCTTCTTTGTACTCTCTGGTCTCCTCTCCAGCCCCTCTGCCAGCTGCAGCTTTCTTTCTTTCTTTTTTTAAGATTTTATCTATTTATTTGACAGAGAGAGACACAGTGAAAGAGGGAACACAAGCAGGCAGAGAGGGAGAGGAAGAAGCAGACTCGCTGTTGAGCAGGACCCCGATGCAGGGCTTGATCCCAGGACTCTGAGATCATGACCTGAGCCAAAGGCAGACACTTAGCCCACTGAGCCACCTGGGGCGCCCCTGCCAGCTGCTGTCTTCACCGCCATCATTACTGATGTTTCTCTGAGGGTGGGAGGAGGCTGCCAGCCTGCACCGTCCTCCTCAGACTCTCTCATCCCGCTGTTCCCTAAAGTGCCTTCCATCCAGCCCCTGGCCCCTTTCTTTTCTCTAGCTCGTACACTATTCCTCCTTCTTCCTGAGGTCGTAACTGTCACATGGCTCAGTTCCTGCCATCATCGCCAACACTGCTGCTGGGCTCAGCTGGAGAAACGACTGTCGGCACCGCCTTTTCCAGGGGAATTGTGGCTGCCCAGCTTGTGACCTTCTGACCCCTGGTCCTCCATCCCCGGGGGGGTTGGTGGATCTCTGCTAAAACGGGCTCTGGACAGGTACTGGGTGGCAACGCTCTTGCGCTCTGCCACGGGAAGGCTTGCCACCACCAGCCCCGCGGTTCCGCTCCCGGACCATTCTCTGGCCCTCCTAGCCTCATCATCTCCTCCATGTAGGAGAGGTTTAGCTTCTCAGAGTCCTCACAACTATTTGGCTGCAACCGTCTTGCAGAGCTGTTGAGTCTAAGGACTTTGGCCAACACGCTGAGCCCGAGTGTCAGCTGTCTCAGCTGTGACTATGGGTCAATCACTGACCTTTCTGAGCCTTTGTGAATGGGGACAGCAGGGGGGCCTACACCGTAGTGTTGTGAGGGTTGAATGGGAGCGCGCGTGCAGTATGTATGTGGCACGGTACTCTGCCCACAGAAATTGCATGGAGTTGTTCCCACTGCTGCTGTGACAGAGTACCCTACAAATGATCTGTCTACAGATTAGGATCTGTGTAAATCGCATATGAAATAAGATCGCAGGCATCCAGACTCTCGTCACTCATAATGATTGATGTCAAGCAACAGAAGTTTTGTCATTAACCAGGAGTTTCCCATCAGAGTTGCACATTTTGCTGCTACTCTCAGCACAGCTTGGTGACTTTTGACTCTGCCCCCTCTGTTCTCTATATGGTTCCAAAGGCTAGCTCTTTGTTTTTAGGTTAATGCGTATAGCTCTATGCTCTCCCAGATTCCCAGGAGATATTCTGTCATATAAACCCTTTTCCCTTAAATGTACCATCATTCAGAGATGAGACCCACATTTCCCAGACTATTATTCTATTATTCTTTTCGTAAAATACTTTATCTTAAAATTTTTGTGCAAATATTTTCCATATTGTTTTAGTTAGGATATAGCTAAACTGCTATAACAAAGGAACCCCAAATACAATGGGTTAAATAGGGGAAACGTGTTTTTCTCTCATGTAACAACCCAGAGGAATGTGTGTGGTCCAGGGCCCACAAAGCACAGGTCATCCATGACCCTGGGTCCTTTCTGCCTTGTCCTACCATCTCCTGGGCTGTTATCCCCATCTGTGTCCTTGAAGCTATTTCATCTTGATGTCTAAATTCCAGAAGAAAGGAAAAGGCAAAGTCCAGGGTAAATGGCTTCATCTTTGCAGAAATGACCTCAGTGAAGTCTCACACACCATTAATACCCACATCTAGGGGTGCCTGGGTGGCTCAGTTGGTAAGAGTACAAGTCTTGATTTTGGCTCAGGTCATGATCTCAGGGTTGTCAGACCAAGCCCAGGGTCAGGCTCCATGCTGGGTGTGAAGTCTGCTTAAGATTCTCTCTCTCCTGGGGCACCTGGGTGGGTCAGTCAATTAAATGTCTGCCTTCAGTTCAGGTCATGATCTCAGGGTCCTGGGGTCAAGTCCCAAGTTGGGCTTCCTGCTCAGTGGGGAGTCTGCTTTTTCCTCTCCCTCTGCCCTCCCCCTGCTTGTGTTCTCTCTCTCTCACCCACTCAAATAAATAAATAACATCTCAAAAAAAAAAAAGGCTCATCTAGAATGGAGGGAAGTATTATGAAAGTAACAGACATCTTCCTACTCTCTCGTCTTAACACCACTCCCCGGAAGAAAGAATGCTGTACTTTTCAGCCATTTTGAGATTTAGATAAAGATAAACTTACCTGTTTATCTCTAAATAATATTTTATAGGCTCTAAACAGTCTACCAAAATCATGTATCTCTATATAATACCATACTGATTTCCTGTAATGCCTAACTAGGTATTTTGTCCTCATGCTGAAGACAGCTGAAGAAGTTGGATGAAATACAGAAAGCACTTCCTCAAAAGCATCAAAGACTTGTGAGACTGTGAAGAGACTTGGGGTTCAGATGTCAAAGAAGACAACTAGAGAAACACCCAGTCCTCAACATGCTTTTTTACCTTAGGACTTCGGCCAAGGCAGCAAGCAGTTGCACAGCTGAACCACCCTTTCAGTGATATCTCCAGGGCTGTGAGCTGGGAGAGGGGCAGGCAGAGATGGAGAGAGTCTCAAGCTAACTCTGAGCTCGTGTGGAGCCCAACACGGGGCTCGATCTCATGACCCTGAGATCATGACCTGAGCTGAAACCAAGAGTCAAACAGTTAAGCATCTGAGCCACATGAGCACCGCAGGAGTAGAGATTTGATCAACCAAACCCCCTCTGAGTTGGAAATCTGAAAATCCACACTCCCAATGTGAGGAGCGAGTAAACCAGCCTTTGCATGGACTTGCAGCCAGATGTGGCTCATTTAACGGTACAAGCAATCAACCACAGACATTACACTAAGATACTTCTGGAATGATGAACCTAGTGCTATTTGCACAAGCAAATGAGTATCTTCTCAGGAAGAAGCATCACCATACCAGGCCTCAAATTTTCCTCTAAATAATTTGTAAAATATACTATCGAACGTGCATTAAAAAATAATCAGGCTTGTAAGACCACAGGATGTGATGCTGAATAACAGAAGAAAGGTAAACAACAGAAAGAGAACCTCGAACTCAAGTTATCAGAATTATCAGACATGGTTCATAAAATCATCATGCTTGCTACATGTATGAAATAAAGTCAAAGCCTCAAAATATCAGAAGTGAATTGGAAACTCTAAAAAGCAATGTAGCACATTAAGAAAAACCCCAAGCTCAAAACCACCTAAAAGAAAATATCCAGAATGTAGTGTGAAGAGACAAAAGGAAGAACTTTATAAAAGAGAGGATAAATGGTATACAGGGTATTGGTGAGTAGTTCTAGCCTAAAAAAAGGTGAAGTGAGAGAAGGGGATGGAAGTAAAATTCAAAGATGGAATAGCTCTGTGTTTTTGAAAAGCAGTGAAGCCATCCCTCCACAATTCCATGAATCCCAATGAACCCTAAGTAGATTAAACAAACCTGCACCTAGACACACAGACAAAAAAAAAAAAAAATCTTTGAAGCAGCATGAAGAATAAAGAAACATTTCAAAAGAAGGACATTTAGACTCAACACTGACTTCTCTGGAGCAACCAAAAAGCAGAAAACAACAGAGTGATATTTTAATTAACATTAAGTTTGAGATGGTAAGAAAACAAGTTATTTGTAATTAAACCACTTCAAAAAGTGCAGGAAGAGTACAACTTGGAAGCTAGAAGACAAAGAAATTGGAATGTTACAAAGGGTAATCTATCAATAGAACAGTTGGGATAAGTCACACAAAACAAGATTGCAGATTTAACTCAAACATATCAGTAATTACATTGAACATAAAAGAACCAAATATTCAGTTTGAAGAAGGGATGTGCAGATTGCATGTAAAACAAAAGAAAACTCAATTATGTACTGTTTATAAAGATATACTTAAAATATAAGGATACAGAAAGCTAGAGAGTGAAAGGAAACAGAAAAATCATTGACAAACTAACTCCAAGAAATCAACAGTAGTCATACTAATAACAGAGTAATCTCGAAGATGAGAAGCTTCAGCATAGTCTCTACAGAGAAATGGTATTTCTACGTAATGATAAAATGTTCTACTTGCTATGAAGACTTAATTTAAAATTTGAATGTGCCTAATAACATGGCCTAAAAATATATGAATCCAGCACTGATCCAACTAAAACAAAAAAAAATTGACTAAAAATGAGAAAATTTAGTTTGTCTCTCTCAGTAACTGATAGAACAAAGCAAAAAAGGAATATATGAGAGTTAAACAATGTAATGAACAAAATTGACCTAATAGACACAACTTCAAAGTATATACTCTTTTCAAGATAAAAAACAGCCGTAAAATTCTCAAGAGATATTGTATTAAGGTATATTTCCTAAATACAAGGAAACTGTAGTAGATATGAATAAAAATAGGTAGAACATGCCTGTAAGTTCAGAAATTAAGAAACAGTCTTCTAAATAACGGGTAGAAGAAGCAATCACAATGGAGATTAAAAATAATTTGTATGAAGCACTGACAAAAATACAATATATCAAGACTTGTAGAAAGCAGCTAATGCAGTACTTACGAGGAAATTTATAGCCTTCAATGAATATGTCAGAAAAGGAAGCTAAACCATCAGTGATCTAAATGTTTTTATGAAGAAATTATTAAAGAAGAACAAATTAAACCCATAGAAATTAGAAAGAAAGAGATCATAATGATTAGAGCAGAAGATAATAAAGAAAGAGAAACGCTCAATACTGAGGATCAAGAAAGCTACAATTTGGGGCGCCTGGGTGGTTCAGTGGGTTAAGCCTCTGCCTTCGGCTCAGGTCATGATCCTGGGGTCCTGGGATCGAGTCCCACATCGGGATCTCTGCTCAGCGGGGAGCCTGCTTCCTCCTCTCTCTCTCTGCCTGCCTCTCTGCCTACTTGTGGTCTCTATCAAATAAATAAATAAATTCTTTAAAAAAAAAACTACAATTTGGCTTTCCGAACAAATTGATAAAAGAGATAAGACCTTGGAGGGATTGATCCAGGCAGGAAGAGAGATGGCACATTAGCCTTTGCTAGGAATTAAAAACAGGATATCAACACCAGTTGGACGGACATTGCAGATTGTAAGAGGATGCTGTGAGCTGCTTTACGTCAATGCATTAAAAAGTTTAAACGGAATGGAGAAATTCCTTGGCAAATTTAACATACCACTCAAGAAACAGCAGCTGTGAATAGTCATATAAAATTGAGTCACCAGTTAAAATCTTTCCTACAAAAAAACTCTAGGTCTACCCAGATTGTCAACGGTGAGTTCTACCAAACACTGAAGGAAGAAACTATTAAAAGCTTAAATAACTCTTCGAGATCATTTGAAATAGGGTGTAGTCCCAAGATTGATTTTATGACACTGATACCTTAATATCAAAACCCAACAAGCATAGTTAGAGAAGGGAAAGTTACCAGCATTCTCCCTCAAGAACACAGATGCAAAAATCCTCCATAAAAGAGAAGCAAGCATAGGACCAAGTTTTTATTTCCCCAGGACTATAAAGCACAAGGTAACTGAACTCAACATCCATTCATAATAAAGAAATGTAAAAAAATTAAAAAGGGGGCTTTCATATGCTGTTACAAGAGATCTATAGAGAAAAAAACTTTTAACACTTTTTTTTTAAATGTTTTTTTAAGATTTTATTTATTTGTCAGAGAGAGAGAGAGAGAGAGAGAGAGAGAGAATGAGCACAGGCAGAGTGGCAGGCAGAGGCAGAGGCAGAGGGAGAAGCAGGCTCCCTGCCGAGCAAGGAGCCCAATGTGGGACTTGATCCCAGGATGTGGGACTTGATCCCAGGACGCTGGGATCATGACCTGAGCCAAAGGCAGCTGCTTAACCAACTGAGCCACCCAGGCGTCCCAACTTTTAACATTCTTAAAAAGGTTGCAAGTTTTCCTCTAAGATCGCGACAAAGTAACAGGAGAAGGATACTATCTTTCAACATTATGCCTTTTAACATTACCCGCTATAATAGTAAGGCAAGAAAAGGAAATAAAGGATTGGGAAAGTAGTAGAAAAGCTGTTATTACTTAAAGAACTTATAATTGTATATGCAGGAAAAAAGTAACTATAAATTATTCAAATTCACAATTGAGTTTATAATTTTGCAGGCTAAAATTCAATACAAAAAAAATCAATATTTTCTGTCTGTCATCAATAACAGAATGAAATAGTTAATGGGTTCAATTTTAAATGACATCATAATGTTATATATACAGGAAGATATCCAAATTAAAAATGTCTAAGGCCCTTCCAGAAAGAACTATAAGACCTTATTAAGAGATATTTAGGAAGACCTAATAAATGGAGAGGTACCCTATGAACATAGATTAGAAACTGAATGCTGTAAAAACTGTAATTCTTCCCAAGTTGATATAGAGATTAAGTGTATCTCATCAAAATCCCAAGAGACTGTCCCCTCAGTCCTGCTCGGGGTCTACTTGTCTATCTTTTTGCTGCTACCACACTCACTTAGTATCAGGTGGGGCAAGTCCTCCCATCTTGTTCCTCATCTTCAAGAATATCTTGGCTATTTTTTAGGGGCACCTGAGTGGCTCAGTCGGATAAGCATCTGCCTTAGGCTCAGGTCATGACCCAGGGTCCTAGGACCGAGCCTGGAGTGAGGCTCCCTGCCCATCAGGGAGTCTGCTTCTCCCTTTGACCCTCCGCCAGCTTGTGCTCCCTCTCAAATAAATAAATAAATAAATAAAATCCTTTTAAAAAAGAATATCTTGGCCATTTTTAGCTTTTTTTTTTTTTTTTTTTTTGCATTTCAAAATAAAATTACGATCAGTTTATCCAATTCCATTAACCAAAGTAAGAGACCTACACATGACTGGACACTAAAATTAAGACAGAGGCAACACTGCAGGCAAGAGGGAAAGGACTGGCTTTTTGAAAAATGGAACTAGGATGATTAGATATCTAAATGGAAAAAAGAATGAAATTATACCCCCATGGCACAACGTAACTCGATCAGTTATAGATGGATTATAGACTTAATGTGAAAGGCAAGACAATGATGCTTAGAGATGATAACATAGGAGGGCTTCCGGACTTTGCATTAGTGGGAACATTATGCACCTGCACACAGGTCTGTGCCCTCAGCAATACGGTCTTTAGATGAATGGGAAGTTGCCCGATCATCAGTTAAACCCTTCCCAGCCCTCTGGAAGCAATACCCTGTCCATAGCTATCACATGAGCACGCTTCCCTGCTGTGCTGAACCAGGATCCCTAAGACCGTGACATCTGGTGAAATGGAAGAGAGTCCCAGCACCCTTATTCATGGGTAGAACTGGGTTTCTTGAAGTACCCTGGCCTGGGAATGCAAGAACCGGACATCCGCTTGGCCAGGAAACTATGCACTGTTGGAGGACAGGCAACGGTTACTTCTTTCCCCCCATTCTGAGTTTTAGGTGCCAATTTATTTTTATATGTGGGTTAACTGGGAGAGGGGGTAGCATGCAATTAAGAGAAGAAAATGAGGGCTCTGCCAAAGTGTCAGTTCAAAAAAATTTCTTGTGGTCTACTAACCCATAATTTGCTTGAGTTCTAAACAAGAAAAGCTTTAGCACGTAAGCAAAGCAAACGGGGCTTAGATATGGAATGCAAAGCACATGGGAAAGTCAGGTGGATCCTGAAGTCTGTTACAGGTCAGGCAACTCTCCATCATCTGCAAAGAACTAACTATTAAAGATAAGCGATATTAGTATCTCATTGGAAAGGTACAGGAATGTCATAAAACACCTCTCCCTTTACTCTCCCTCTACCCCTTACCTCTAAAGTATTTGACTTATTCCACCATGTCTGAAATTCCACCTTGGAGGAATTTTTTTACTTTAAGCTTGGATCCCTACTACAACGTGAAGAAAACCACAGTTCCTGGCATTTTGGTATAAAAAACAGTATTATTCAGAAGAGATCTTGATGGGGGGTCGGGGAGCAGGAAGCACTAACAGGAGTGGAGGAAGGCTCTGCCATGGGGCAAAGGCAGAAAAGAGAGAAGCAGAACCGGAGGAACAGGTGCCCCAGGAAAAGGGTTGGCTGGACATGGTTCAGGTTTCAACAGGCAGATCTGGGTAAGAATTATGGCTGCACTGGACTAGTGACTTACCCAGTGAGAACCTCCTTTTTCTCAGCTGTAAAATGGGAATATATAGTACCTGCATATGTTTAAGGATCAACGGGAAAAGCTGCTAAAAAAGCACCCAATATTTGGACCCAGAATAAGAGCACATCAAGTGTTAGCTTCCATATGGCCAAGGTTTTGCACCCCCCCCCCTTTTAAAAAGATTTTATTTATTTATTTGACAGAGAGTGACACAGCAAGAGAGGGAACACAAGCAGGGGGAGCGGGAGCGGGGAAAGCAGGTTTCCTGCAGAGCAGATAGTCTGACAAGGGGCTTGATGTCAGGACCCTGGGATCATGACCTGAGCTGAAGGCAGATGCTTAACGACTGAGCCACCCAGACACCCCAGGTTTCACTGTTTAAAAAAATTTTTTTTCCAGGGGCTCCTGGGTGGCACAGTCAGTTAAGCGGCTGCCTTCGGCTCCGGTCATGATCCCAGGGTCCGGGATCGACCCCACATCAGGCTCCGTGCTGAGCAGGAACCTGCTTCTCCCCTGCCATTCCCCCTGCCTGTGCTTGCTCTCTTCCTCTCTCTCCCTCTCTCTGCCCCCCCCCCCGTGTTAAATAAATGACTAAGAATCTTAAAAAATATTTTTTTCCCACCAAGACAATCTCTTTCAGAGCCAATTCCTTTGTAATATCACACATCTATCCATACACTTAAAAACTTCCATCAATCAATGCCTTTTGGATTATTTAGGAAAATATTCTTTTAAAAAATGCAGAATGAGTCCTTTTTGTGTTCTTCATCTCTCACTATTTTGGGGGTACTATTTTTCAGAAGAATGATCAGGGACTGGAAGAAAATGAAAATATCATTGGCTTCCACAATTTTTTCTTCCTTTAAGTTGACAGTGTTTCTTCTACCTCTCTCCTGATGAAATGTATGGAAGTATCGATAAAGGTACATCACAATCTGAAATAATAGATGAATAGTTTGGACATGACTCAAGGACAAGGATATTTAGGTAAAAGCCTACCTTCCCTGGAAGCAATGACACTGTCTTCGAACAAGGCCAAGAGAGAATCTAATTGATTGAAAAGGAACATAGCTTATTTCTTTCCCTTTTGAGCAGGAGCTTTTAAATTCTTTCTTTAGAACCTCAACTCACAGTAAAAAATATATTTTACATTGTGACCTGATACACAGATACACATTGTGTGTGTGTGTGTGTGTGTGTGTGTGTGTGTCGGTTTGAAATAAAAGTTTTATGGAATAAACCTTACCCTTACTGTATTTTATACACTAAGAAACATTCCATTCTACTCTAATCTTTTTAAATAGTGTTTGAGACCATTATATTGATTTTATGTTTCACACTTCAAAAGCCACTGCTTCTGGGTTTTACTCATTTTGCTTTTTTGAGTGAAAAACCTCCTCGTGTTAGTTTTAAATGCATTTAATTTGGTCCCATTTCCATTCCTGGGATCTGCCTCTCCAAATATAAGTATTAGCTAAGTTGGAAGAATATCAAGAAAAATTAGTTCATGACTGGCTTGCGTAACTGAAACTACATGTAAGTAAATGTAATAAGGCACCTCTTACCATCTTTTCTATTTCCTGCCCATTCAACTTCTATGATTTTACTCATTCTTTCTTTTCTTATTTTCCCCAAAGACAAACTTTCAGCTGTTCTTTGGCAGAAGGACATTATTGAAGGTTAGGGAGCACAGACTACGTACAAGGGTTATTATTTCTTCCCATTCATCGCTCAAGATTTTGTTTTTGTTTTTACTTTGTTTTGTGTGTGTGTGTGTGTGTGTGTGTGTGTGTGTGTGTGTTTCAAAAAGAAGCTTTTAATTTTCATGAGACAAATAATAGAAATATAATATTTATATTATATGCAATACATACACTTCCTTTCAAGCTATAAAAAAGGAGAGGTTTCTAAAACATCTCCTTTCATTTATAAAGTTTTATAAAGATACATTAAGGGGCACCTGCATGGTCAGTCAGTTGAGCATCTAACTCTTGTTTTTGGCTCAGGTCATGACTTCAGGGTTGTGAGACTGAGTCCCTCGTTGGGCTCTCCCTTGGGCATGGAATCTGCTTGGGATTCCCTCTGCTCATGCTGTCTCTCTCTCTCTCTCTCAAAAAAAAAAGTACATTAAGTATGATTATATATTTGCCTTTGACTTAATATTTCAGCTTACCAGAAACAAAATATAATAGCATCCAAAGATAGGTAACCACATTAACTTTGGAGCAGCAAGGTCATCCCTTCTTTCTTATAAGGATGCTGGATTTAGACAAGTAGAGTAAGTTGCCCAAGGTTCAAAAGCTCAAAAAGCCAGCTCCTGGTAAAACTAACCCACACACCTAGATTTTTACACCAAAAAACCACCATGTATTTCCTTTATGTCAACATTAAAACCACACACACACACACACACACACCTTAAACCTTATGCTTTTTAATCTGCTAATTCCAGTAAAACGCACTGTATCACTTCTCTTTGAGTTGTTTTATTGTTGTTGTTGCTAGACTCCTATATTTGCCAATTATTATACGGACCATATGTTGAACCTTCCAACACGTTGATTATATACGTAGTCCCAGCACACCACTTATTCATTTAGAGCACTCTGGAGCTTATGACCTACTTCTGTAATTTTTCCCACAAGGATTCCATGTTTTCTGTTGGCCTCACAGAGAAGCTCAGGATTCTAATTTATCTTTAGATGATAACATTTGCTTTTATTTTAACCCCCTCAACATTGAAGAGAAAATAAAAATAAAATGCTTTCCTTTGTAACCTTTAGTTCTAAGCAGAGCCCATCGGGGACTTTAAAAGAATTACATTTAAAACCGATTCCTGCATCGGTAAACACCTTGCATGAAGTTAAATAAGCTTTGCCCATTCTAGGAAAAAGCGAATTCAACAGCAGTGCATGTCACTTGCCTCAAGTGACAGGGATAACGAATACATTGTATCCACTTCTCTACTCCCATTAAAGCTACCTCTTTCTCCTGAGATTGTACGGAGGGTCTAGGATACTTCTTAACCTACAGGAAATGCTGGATCTAAAGCCAGAGAGGGAGCCCACACCTTTTTTTTTTTTTTTTTCAAATAAACAGCTCCATGGAGATGTCATTTACATACCATCACCCCGTACTGATTTTACCTGTAACAAAATCTCTAACTCTGAAACTTGAAAGGAAAGCAATTGAAACATAAATTTCAGGCTTTCTGGTTTACACTCACCAGCCTCCCTTATGATTTTGCTCACTCCCTCTTCCCAATTTTTCTTCCCCTTTGCTCCGTTACTTACTGCTCTGTATACAGTCAGTGGATTGACACAGCTACCCCAGTATTTTCGCACGGGAGTGTTCAAGGATTCCATACCAATTATGTTTCGTTCCAAGTAGGAACAACCATAAAATAGCATCATTATCCTTGAAAACACAATCATCCCTGTGTAGGGCAGGAGTACAATTACTCCTGATGCTTTCTTTTCAGAGAGAAACGAATTGGCAGGTGGAATGGATTTGGAGGTATAATTTTTCCCATCACCATTAAAACCTACTATCAAGTTTTCCCCTCCTAACATTTGAACGGCAGCATGGGTGGCATTGGACCCCAGTCCCGTGACTAAACAAAAAGCAAGATGGCCATCACACGTGAGCCTGGTATATCCCAGTGAGGACCAGCGGCGTCAGTTTCTGGGTAATATCTGCGACAGCGATGTCTTTCTTAAATTTGATACTTCTTATGCCAACTTTCTAACTCATCTGAGACTGTCAGGTCTATACACATGGTTTTGGTGTCCGAAAGATCTTAAGAAAACCCCAAAGAAGTTTCCCTTCAGCTGCATTGTGTCGTGAGTCTGCATTATCCTGAGGTTACGGTGGGCGATGTCCTGCTGGAGATTTGTGTTTCTTACTCTTACAGGGCAAGGGAGCGTGCCAGAAAACCAGCTTTGGAACTCACTGTCCAGAGAGAGGGAACACGAGGAAAGCCTGGAATCACAGAAGCAGAGGCGAGGGCAGGACAAGATGTTCTTCTTTGTAGGAAAGGGGAAAATGAGGTCCTGTGCACCTTGCAACTAACCTTTGTCCCCAGGAGGAGGTTTAATCATGCTGGCTATGTTTTCAGGTTAGAAAAGGGATAGTTGGTCACCTGAGTGGCTCAATGGGTTAGGCCTCTGCCTTCGGTTCGGGTCATGATCTCAGGGTCCTGGGATCAGGCCTCACATTGGGTTCTCTGCTCAGCAGGGAGCCTGCTGCCCCCCACCCCCCTGCCTGCCTCTCTACCTACTTGTGATCTCTCTCTCTGTCAAATAAATAAATAAAACCTTAAAAAAAAAAAAAGAAAAGGGATAGTTATCTAAACTCTGAGGGTATAGATTCCTGAGAGGCAAAGGTTATCAGTGGAAAAGCTGAATATTATGAAGCAACTGACAGAAGACGAACTGTAGGAACTTTTGGCCAAGACCAAAATGGAAGGAGCTGTATTTCCTTCTTTAAAAAAAAAAAATCTATTTATTTGAGACAGAGAGAGTGCGAGCACCACTGGGGGGAGACGCAGAGGGAGAGGGATAAGCAGACTCCGCACAGAGCAGGGAGCCCGTTGTGGGCCTCCATCCCATGACCCTGAGATCATGACCTGAGCCAAAATCAAGAGTGGGAAGGTGACCTGGGTGACAGAGCCACCCAGGCTCCCAGGAGCTGTATTTCTTCAGGGTATTCACACCAGAGGCTGAACAGGAATCTGGACAGTGAGGCAGCATGTCAGAATGAGCTGCAATCTTATATCTTATGTGGGAGGGCAAAGGGGAAATTCACAATAGCAATTCACCACGGCAACCCCGCAGCGGAAGAGCGAGACCTGTCTTGGGTCTAGAAGTTATACTGACTGTTTTGGACTACATAAGGCTGAGGATTTTTGTGTGTGTGTGTGTGTGATAAATTTATGGAGACAGGATGCATTACTTTTCTATGACTGCTTTATCCAATAACCGCAAGTGAAGCGCTTAACACAACACACACTGATTATCTTCCAGTTCTGGAAGTGTAGAGTCCAAAGTGGGTCTCACTGGGCTAAAATCAGGGTGTTCCAGAGCTGTCTCCCTTCTGGATACCCGAGGCGAGACCCATTTCATCACATTTCCCAACATCTAGAAGCTGCACACATTCCTTGACTGGCGACTCCCTTACTCCTGTGAGTTAGACTCGGTCCTTTTCCCACTGATAACTCCTCGGGTCTCTTTGCTCTGCCTCCCTCCTCCACTTGTAAGGACCCCTGAGATTATAGTGGGCTCACTTGGGTAATTTCCTTATCATAAAGTCACCTGATTAGCTACCTTAATTCTATTTGCCACCTTAATTCCCCTTTTCTATTAACCTAACATATTCATGGTTTCCAGGGAGGAGGAGACAGACCAGTGTGGCAGGAGGGGGGGTTGGGGGGGTAGGGGGGTGGAATTGTGCTGCCTACCACACCCAGGAACTCCAACAAGATCATACCAAAGGGAATGCAAGCAAGCTGAGGAATGAATGGACCCAACCCTGGTTCTCAACACCGGCTGCATGTACAACGGCATCACATTTACAAAATAGGAATGCCCATGTTACAGCCGCAAGTGTTCTAACTTAACAGGTGTGGGATGGGTTTCAGACGTGGTCATGTTGGGATTCATGGCTCTGGATAACCCAGGGGTGTTTTACACACAGGGAGGGTTGAGAACCACTGATTCAGGAGACAACAGAGTTACCATCTTAACTCTAGGGGGTGAGTACAGAAACCCAGATCATACATATTCTGGAATTCTGGGCTCTTTGCCAATTTCCATCAGTTACTTCTATTACATATCAAGTCCCACCTCTTTAATTTACCTTGAACTATCAAATTTAATGTGTGGGCTTTCAATATTCTTAGAAGTAAAGAAATCTTCCCCTAGAAAATATATTATTTAAAATTGCATTTTATACATTTTAATGTACTTCCCCAATCTGTCTAAACTTGTTTTCCAAAAATACTGTTCCCCCCCCAAAATTACATCAAGCGTCCATCAATAATTGTTTATTCCACAATACATACCTAGCTCAGGTGTATTCAAGAGTTAAACTCAATTTCATTTACCTTAATGAAATCTATTTTCCCGAGGCTTCACTCTATAGTACTTACTTCATAAACACTTCACGGTATTTCAATCGGTTTAGGCTTTTTCTACTTTGTTGCTTTTCTTATTTTATTTCATTCTTGCATATAAAAATTGTTGGTAGTTGCCATGGCAATTCTAATTGATTTCTTTCTGCTGTTTTGTAGGCTTTTTAAAAGATTTGCACAATACATCACTCATATTGTTATTTTTATCTCTGTAAATTGTGATGGCCTCTCCAAAAAAAAAAAAAAAAAAAGGCTGTGTAACAAGAGCATCAGATGTTACTTTGCTCGGTGTTAAAGGCTGTAAAGAACACTTTCTTCAGAAAACTAAGGAAGAAAAGCCCAGCTGGGAAGGGCAATGATGAGGGTTACAGTTCCAAAGTAAAAGCGTGTGTCACACACAAGACAGAGTTCAGGTACCCGAGGGAGTGGCCACACAAGGGCGAGGGATGTGCTTTTGGAGAAAATTGAACTTGTCAGGGTGACTCAGCTCTGGAAAATCAGAAAAGATGGAGGGAGAGGCAACCAGGTGACAAGGCTCCCATTCTCTTTGCGTATCTCCTGGGGGATCTGGACACCTTCTCTGCAACTGCTCCACGCGCGCCCACGTGCTCACAGACATGCGCGCGCACGTGCATGCAGGAGCACGCGCTCCAGCACGCAAACCATACCTATAGTCAGGAGCAGCTACCATTCTCATTTCAGTAAACCAGAGATGTCTTCTCCGACAGGATGCTGCTGCAGGGAATGACCTACCATACCGTTCGCAGCCCTAGACATCATCAGAAAAAGTGAAGAAAATTCTTGTGGATCTGGAAAGAACTGGACTTGGTTTTAGGTTCACTATAGAACTCCAGGAAGTTTACATATCACATTTTTTTCCCAAAAGCTAATTACTGTGGAATAAAAAAAAAACCCAAAAAACAAAACAATAAAACCAACAAACTCCCCCCCCCAAACAAAACCCAAACCAACCAACCAAACAAACAAAAACCAAAAACCAAAAAACAATATAATCAAATAACAAGAAAGTGAAGGTAATTTTGAGTCATTATGTGGTACACCTAAAACTAATGTCATGGTTCTATGCCAAGAAAGAAACAAGAGTAAAGATGGAAGAACATGTCGAAGTGGGGTAAATTCAGGACATAGACAGGGACCTGCGAGGGCTGCATCGTGGTTAAAGACCATTTGTGAATCTGCCTCTGAGCTTCTTGTTGGCCAACGCAAAGAGGAAAGTATGATCAGAATCAAGACTGAAGGGGCCTGCTTGGTAAACACTGACCAGCTGCACCAGAGAAACACGGTCTTTCCAAGGACTGAGACAAGTCAGAAATTCCCCCAGAGGAGGGGACATTTTCATGTAATCAACAGTCGCCTCAATAATATCTATGCAAAGCACCAAGTTTCACAATAGCCACTTCTTCAAAACTCCCATCAGCTTAGGTCAAGGGCACGAGGCGAGGGCACGGCTCTGGGAAAGCTATGGAAGGAGGGGGAAATGTTCTGAAAGCCAAACTTCTTGCTCCCTCTTGGTCTTGGTGATCCAGAGAGTTAAGCTCCTCTGTGTGGAGAGGACTGCATGGCCAGCATTATCTGGGTAAGAAAATTTCTGCTGAATCCCATCGCAGGGTGAGACCAACCCATCTGACCAGATTGGATCCTACAAGACATTTCAAATTCTTGCTTGATGACAAGGAAACCTCATCTCACCCCAGTGTACAAGGAGAAGAAAAGGTCTCAGGGATGGTCCACATGATTCATCTGAGGAACCCATTGTAAAAAGTACATGACACAGGCTTATGTGAAATATCCAAAAGCGTTGGAAAATAAATGCCTTGCATAACCTACCATAAAACTTTTAGATAAATTATTATGACCCTGTTCCTCCAGGACAAGCATAAGTGTGTTCCCGATGAATGCATTTTATTATGTTTTGCTTCATGAGACCACCCTATTATAAATTCAGGATAGTTAAAAGAAAAATTGAAGAGCTTCTCTTCCTTTGGCAGTCAGGACAAGGTTTCTTAAACCAAAAACATATGTTTAAATTTAGCTCTGCTTGGACCTGCTAGTTACTGACTGATTACTGACATGTGTTTAGGCTCTAGGGACCTCTGCCCCCTCTCTGCTTCTCAGCTCAAGACCATGCATCTCTCTCACAAACACACTAGAATGCACTCCACACACTGGGAATGCAGACACTTAGCAGGTAACAGGGACCTCGTATTCAGAGTAGACACGATCCTTGAGGAAAGAACACCATGGAATGCCGCATGCAGTACCTTACCCCGGGATCACCAGTGAATGATTCTTGCCCGATTCTGAACACCCCTTGAGCTTATCTTGCTCATTGGCAAGTGGTTTTCCTCTGCATGTTTCTCAGTTATGTGCATGACATGCTAAAAACAACACATTCCTTGACCAGTTCTTCCCTAGGTAAGTGAAAGCAACATTCTGCTGGGGGGACAATCTTAGCTGATGACCAGGGGAAATACAGCTTTGAAAACAATCTAGCCTTGTTCCTCTTGGTGGCCGGATCTTGGTTGGTGCCAAGGCCACGCTTCCTATGCTGCTCTCAGCCAGGGGCTCACACAAAATCAGGCCCACCCCTGGGAGACCCAGGAATCTTGTGATTAGCTCCAGGACTCCCGACACCCTCGTTGTTGGGGGGATGCTTCTTTCCTCAGACTTGCATCAGGTCTAGGACTTGTAACTTCTCCAGCTCCTTCTCCACAAGCATTTCCCTTGAGGACACCTTAGCCTAGTTAATCGTGTCTTGGCATCTGCCTTGTGGAGGATGAGGACATGACACACATTGTTTAGTTTCAAGAGTAGGTGATGTCACCCACACTTAAAGAAATGCATCTTCCCAGGGTCAAGGACTATGGCTCTAAAGTAGTTCTTTTGCCTGGAAAGGATGTATTACATTTTGAGCATGATATTGCCACCCATAGATTTGGATCCTGAACTGAACCAGACTAAAATTCCTTACAGTTGATGTTCTAGAACAAATCCCTAATTTGCCTCTTCTCTTAGGCAAAATTTCACAATGCTTCCTCCAACCCAAAAGTCATCCACCGATCCATTCTTCCCAAGAATGCTGAGTTTTGTTTCCTTTCACATAAACCCTATCTGTAGATCCCATCAGTTGGAATGTACCAACAAGAATACGGCTTGCAGCCTCCATCTCAGCCTTTCTCATGATTGACTATATTGGCAATATTCAGCCTCACTTTGTTGCTTCCGGGAGAGCGCCGTCCTATCATCACGTGGATAGGTAAGTAGACATTTAAGATCACTCAAGGAGAGGCAGCTTTCTGGGATTCTCTGAAGCAGCAATCAAACCCTTTTCCCTCTCAGAATTTGGAACCACAGTGGAGTCAGACAGAGACCAAAAGATCATCTTTTAATACTTCGTAGACCTTCTGTCTAGACCATTGCCCTTTGAAGCTCCTAGTGCAGATAGAAGACTGTGGGACCCCCAGCTGTGGGTCAGAGTCCAGCAGAGGAAGACACAGGTACCTTGGCCAATGGGAGATTCATAGAGAAGGGCAAGTCTTGCCTGAAAACAGGCTAGCTCAAAACCAAAAGAGTCATCTCTTCCTACTCCATGACTGAGGTAAGTTACTTTTCCTCTCTGGGAAAGTAGCGAGAGAAAGAAAGGCAGAAAGGAGTGTCTTATTTCTTCTGCAGACAGGGATTTTATTGTGTGAGCCATGATGGGAAATTGGAGAGTGAGGTCCTACCAAACTCCAGGCACTGATCTACCAGTGGGGAGGTCAGTGGACTTAACCGTGGGTGCAAAGGACAGAAGGTCACGGGGCCACCTTGGCTCCGAGGCTAGCCAGGTAGACCTCATGCAGAAAACAAAGCAGACTGTCCTCTCCTTCATTTCATTACTATTTACATGTTTCAGAACAATCCATTCAAGATTCACATAAAGTTAGCTATGGGCTTTTCTAAATAGAGCTCTTACATCTTAAAAATAAATCCAAGGCTTTTAAAGCTCTGTAATTATCTTGTCTGTTATCTTGTCTGCTTCATCTCCCTTCCCTCCCTTGATCTTTTATCTGTATGGGGGTTTGCCATTTTTGCACAGCTCTTAGAGCCTATTCTGGATATTTTCAGAGACGGGAGGTAGGAGAATAGATATGTCACAATTTGTGTGACTTACTCATTTTTCTGGAAATTAACTCCTCAGGCACCTGATGAGTAATAGGCACCTGGGCATTTGGATTTTGAATAGGATTTTAATCATGTCATGTCATTGCTGTGATCACACGGAAGGATGAACGTTCTCACAATTTCCTACATGGCGGCATTTCTACCTCCAGTTAAATTACATTTTTAAAATTGCATATTTTTAGAGACTCCATCCTTAATGATTTGGGTAACTAATTTAGAACTTGGTGACCTCTGCAGAATAAACTTACTCTTTGGGGCAAGATGTACAGAGGACATGTAATGCATCTTAGAAAAAAATATCATGTTTGGCTGAAATACCACATAAACAGATGTAAATTTATGTAGAGCTTTCTGATTTAAAAAGTATTACATACTCATGCAAAATTTAGAAATTACTAAAAAATATATAAGATGGAAAAAAGGAATATAAAGTAGAATAAAAACCATCTTTTTAATTATCATTTGATGCAACCATTGATATTTGGGTATCTTCCTTTATAACATTTTATATCTCATACACACACACACACACACACACACACATACACACGAGATCATACAAAGCAGAGCTTTGTATCTAACTTCTTTCATTCTGTGAGCAGTTTCAAATATCAGTAGATAGACATTAAAATGTTTTTTTAATGATGGCATACACAAGAATTTATCATCAAGTATTTTACCAGGCCACCCTTTTTTTCTTTTTCTTTTTTTTTAAATTAATTTAATTTTTTTTTATCATGGTAAGTGCACTCTTTAATCCCTATCACTGATTTCCCCAATCCCCTACCTACCTCCCCTCTGCTAACCACAAGTTTGTTCCCTATAGTTAGTCTTTTTCTTGGTTTGTCTCTCCCCCTTTCTCTTTTTTCATTCCTTTGCTTATTTGCTTTGTTTCTTAAATTCCACATTTGAGTGAGATCATATGGTTTTTGCATTTCTTTGACTTGTCTGGCTTAGCATTGTTCTCTCTAGCTCCATCCATGTTGTTGCAAATGTCAGGATTTCATTCCTTTTTTGTGGCTGAGTAATATTCCATTTGTATATTTATCACATCTTCTTTATCCATCCATCTGTGGATGGACACCTGGACTGCTTCCATATCTTGACTATTGCAAATAATGCTGGAATAAACATAGGAGAGCATATATCCTTTGAATTAGTGTTTTTGTATCTTTTGGGTAAGTACCCAGTAGTATAATTACTGGATCACAGGGTAGTTCCATTTTTAACTTTTTGAGGAACTTCCATGCTGTCTTCTCCTGTGGCTATACCATTTTCCAGACTTCTCTCAAACATGTAACACTTGCCACTCCAAATTTGCCACTTTTGTAAATAATGTTATCATAAGTATTCATCTATAAAGTTTTTTATTATATTGCTGGTTTGTCCCATAAGAAAAAAAAACCAAAATTACTGAATTAAAAGAAATTCGTATTTGAAAGGCTAAGATCAAATGATAGGTTATTTATTAATTTACTTTGGGGGAGAATCCAATGGAGACAATTTTTTGCTGGTATCAGAATTATTGAGAAGTCAAATTAACAAGAAATTCTTTCATGGAGTATAGAATCAGTACAGTTGGTGGGAGTCTTGAAGAATATTTCATCCAGGTCATGGGGAGTTCTGATGCCTGACTTCTTCAGTGGAACTGATGTCTTTATGTCAAAACATTCTGTTATCACAAACCTTATTCATACTGCAATTTAGAGAGCTCTTGACTTTGGTACTGACCATATTATAAAGCATTTTAAAACTCCACTGTGTTTTAATTACAATTAACCAAAGGCTTCATTTGTCCCAGCTGAAATGCCCCACTGGTGGGGCCTGGGCTTTCCCAACGAGAATGTGCTGATGTAAATGACTAAGAGACCAAGACGCGCTAAAGAAGTAAAGTTCACAAGGAGGACCTGAGCACCAAGCCTCATGGGGGACAGAGTCACGTGACAAATACTGACGTTGACAGGGAAGTACTGATTGCTTAGATGTACTTATGATAGATAATTTTACTGGTAAAATACTGTAATTTCTGTTTTTTCATGTTTTGCATAAATAACTGATTTACTATGTACTTCTGACTCTTCCATCTTTCTTCCGACAGTTTGACTATGTTTTCATTTCTCTTGGGAATCAGGAGAATTATATATGTGTTTCTGAAGTTCTCTTTCACCCCAACCCATCCCCAAAGGTAGGTTTGGAATCAGACAGGAAGCCGAATTGAAGTATATGTGAAAATTGAGTAAGAAATAACAAGGAAGACAGTCGAGGGCTGTTTACAACTGGAATATCCATGGTTGCCTTTATGGTCCAACATGGATGTGTCTGCATGTCTTAAAAGGGACACAAGAAGTGTAGACACTCTGATGTGTAACTCTTTGGGGCTAAAGTAGGTTAATTAGCTCCTCAACCACTACCTTTTGGAAGTTTACAGGCTATGGGAGTGTTCCTCAACTAGATAGATCTTTAAAAATGCGGATAATAGAACCAATATTCAACAAGTACAGAGGGAAACAGATACTTGATGAGATGAGGAGGGCTCACAATTCTGAATTCATTTGGTTGAAAACTGATTCATTCATTTCTTCGGCACATGTTACTTGAGCATCTACTATATGGTGATGTTAAACGGGACACTATGGATTTAGGGATGAACAAGACATGCAAGATCTTTGTTCTCTTATCTGAACTTACATTATGATGGAGGGGAGAGAGAATAAGCATACCCAAGGCACTACAATTTTGAGTAGTGATAAGTGCCAGAAAAATAAAAATGAAAACAGCATAAGGGGATGGAGAGTGATGGGGGTGCTACCTTAGTCAGGGAGTCAGACTTGATGAAGTAAGGGAGTAAAACCATGAAAAAGCACAGAAGAAGAGCTTCCCAGGTAGGGGGGAACTACAAGGTCAAAGGTTCTGAGGCATATAATCACAGCACAGATGCCATTCTGGTAGACAGAACAGAGAAAGAAAGGGACGGAGTGCTAACAAATGAGCTCAAGGAAATGGAGGAAACCAGGACCTCCTAAGCAATGGACAGAAATCTAGATTTTATCCTCATGGTCCCACAGAAATCCTATAGAAGATTTGATCTGAAGAGTAACATAATCTTATATCCTGTGGGCGCTCTGTGCAGGAGCAGGAATTGAAGCAAGCCCCCCCGGAGGTCCTGGTGAGGAGAGAGGGTGACTCCGACCACGAGGACAGTAAGATGGGTGGAGAGTGGTCAGCAAGGCGGCAGGTTTTGAAAGAGTCAATAAAACTTGCTGAAGATTGGATATGGGTTTGAAGAAGAGTAAGAGGATGAAGCACAGGTTTGTTTTTTTACTGCAGCAGCTGAGACAACAGTGATGGGATTCACTGAGAGCCCTAAGGGAAGGACAGGTAGAGGGTGGGAGGGAATTAAAAGTTCTATTCGGGCTGTTATATCAAGCTGCCTATTAGACGTACGGGTGGACTACCATCTAGGCAGTAAAGGTGAATTTAGAGTTCAGCGAAGACTGTCCCAGACAGAGGTAAAAATTTGTGAGCCATCAAACTATACATAGTGTCCAAAGCCATGGGACTGTATGAGATGACTTACAGGGAGAAGAACATAGGGCCAGAATCAACAAGAGAGAAGCCAGGGGACTTGAAATCCTGGCAGTGTGCCAACATTTAGAGGTCAATGAGAAGCACTGTTGGGATGCTGAGGAATACCACAGCGAGAAGTGACCGGGAAAGTTTGCAAATGGAGGTCACTAGTAGGATGATTTATAGCCTATGCAATTTATATTTATAAAAAACCATGACTTTTAAAAGTTATTAATAATTCTTCCAACACCATACATGTAAACTGGTACTATCCTGGGCAAACAAGAACATATGGTCACCTTCGCCACGGTGACCTTCATGAGACTCTGGTTTCAGTGGAGCTGCAGTGATGGCGGTCTGGTTGATGTGGGCTAAGACGAGATCAAGGAAGAAAAAATGAAAACAGGAAACACAGGTAACCTTTCTGAGAAGCCGGAAGAAAAATGGGGCATGGCTAGAGGGGATATGAAATCAAGGAAAGGGTTGCTTTTTTTTAAATGGAAGATATTATAGCATCTATGCATGCTAATGTTGAAGGATCTAGGAGAGAGAAAAAGCTTGGCAATGCAAGGGGAAAGGAATGGCAGCAGAAGCAGATTCTGCAAGTAGGAGAATAAGGATGGAGTCTGTGTACAAGGGGAGTGGCTGTTCGGTACGGCGTACGCTGTGTAGACCAAGGTATACACGGTGGTTAGATTTGGGGGTGGGAAAAGGAGTTAGCTTCTCAAACAAAGCAAGACGGATTCCACTTTTTCCCCTCCCACAAGAAGTCACAGTTTCCCATTCGGGGGCAATTTTCTTCATAGGTGTTAAGAAGAGATATGGGAGCTATTTTTTCTATCAGGAAAATGCTCCAGTATGGAGACTTTCATAGTTTACCAGCAAATGTGGAAATTCTCTCAGGTCCAATTTAGATCTGGCAGAGAAGATGAATATTACAAGTCAGTCAGCAACTGGCTATAACAGATGTTTTTGTTGAACTGTGAACATTAGCAGTTCTATTTGGCCTTTTCGGAATTTGAATTAAGAAACTGAAGAAATAGCCAAGGGTACATGGAGACCCAGGTAGAAAAAAATCCTGTGGCCAGAGAGGTGAAATGTAACATCTCGTGAAAGCTTTAGCACCCAAGAACTGTGTGACTCTGGGGAAATTACTGTGATTGATCTGTAAGAGGGAGAGGGGAAAAAAAACTCATGATCAGTAGAATTCAGGGGTTTGTGGATATGGATAGTCTCTGTCAACCATTAGTAGGAATTTTAGGGAAATGCAAGCTTTTTGCAGGGGCAGCATAAAATAAGCCCAGCAAATCAGCATTTCCAGTGATCTAATGTCTAGGAATAACTCGGTTCAATTGATGAAACAGAGAAAACCAGAATAAAATGGTGCAGATTCCAAATTATGTTCTCTCCAGAATCGAACACCCTTGAATCTGCTCCAAGGCAGGGATAAGAGCAAGGATCATTTTTTTTCTCTCAAATGAACTAAACTTCCATTTCCCTTTTTGGCCAGATAAAGTTACTGAAGGACAATTTGCTCATCTGGAAAATGGTGGGTAGTCATTTCCAGATGTGCCTCCGGTTTCTATAGACATTGGTCCACGGCAATAGAATTATAATGCAAGTCACCTTTGGCCCTCTCCGTAACCATCACACCTGCTAAAGTAACTGCACGTAGGACCCAGGCCTGTGCACCAAGAGACCTAGCTGCTTGTACTGTGACCCGACCACCTACACATGCTACTGCCATCGTGAGAAATCGACTATCCTGGGCAAGACTGGTGCTTGGTGAATTAGTGCATTACATGGTGAGACATGGAGTCCCTAAGAAAAGGCCTTTGAAAATGGCACAAATTTACCAGTTTATGGGTAGTTGAAAGAACTATCCGTGGCTGCAAGACAGCTGTAAGACAGTTGAAAGAACAGGCTCATAATGTTCTTGGTTATTGATCCCACAGACCATTCTGTAGTTCAGCACCTAATTCAACCTCGGCGTACCTGCTATACATTGCGTCCAAAAGAACCTTCCTGTTCACAGTGGGGTAAAGGCAAAGTACATTTCATAATGTACTTTCATTATAGATATAATCAGGTTATCATCCCGTATGGATAACCACCACTTGTGGAGAAACGTTTTCTTCGCTACTGTATGCCATACTGTAGGTGTGTGTTTGTGTTCACTGAAACATGTTTTTTGAACTTTTTTTTTTGAATGAACACTATGTTAACTGAAGAAATAGATTAACTAAAGAATGTAGTATTTCATGCCCAGTTCTCATTTAAGGTACTGCTCAGATGCTTAGAAGCCACCACAATTGTAGCCGTATCCTACAGACGTTGACCCACCCTTTAGAATTCACCTGTGAGGTGCAGGGGTAAAGCTCAGCCTGTTGTAAACTGCGATCAAGTACACAGATGAGGTTGTTTCCATTGTTGCCGGGCTCTATGAACCCTTACTTTTGGTGGCCACCTGCCTTTTATCATGTATATTAAAATGCACTCACATTCCACATTAAATGTAATACATATATAGAAGAAATGAGTTGAGTTGCCCTCAACTAGTTGACCTACTGCCACAATTTAGAGGTATTTAATTAACACTTATTCATTTCAATACTACATTCTTCCTTGCATATTGTGGAGTCAATATGTTTTATATTTCCAAATATTTTTTCAGGGGTTTAATGAGACATTTGCTAGTTTTTGTATTGCAATTTTCCTTTCTGGTTTCAGAGTGAAGAATTTTTGTGGGGGAGGGTAACATCTCAAACATTTTTATAGGCCCTTGGAAAACTCATGGACCTTGGGTTTGGCACCCTCATGCTTAATAGATATAATGTACCTAGATGTTGACAAAGACCTTGGCCTTGAACAATATCTGAAATTTCAGCTCTACAGAGGTTCAGAAAAATTGGACCTGGGTATAAATTCTTCGCCTGGCATCCCCACCTTCTGGTTATCAGATGCAATGGAATATTCTTTATAACTTTTCCAACCAGACTCTGCTTTTCCTGTCTTCTTCCACCAGCTCTGAGAGGCCTCTATCACTTCACAACAAACTATCACAATACATTTTAATTTTGTCTCCCTGCCTGAAGTTGTTCCTTCCTCAAAAGAGGGCCAACAAGTTGGGCTTGCTAAAATGACAGTCCACCAAACAATTTTAAGTATAATACAACTAAATGACTAATTAATCCATTACACTGAATGACTTGGATGTTTTGTAGTAATGTACTATGTATTTTTTGCTGTGTAAACATAAATGTTTGGCTTTATCTGAAGTATCTTGTAACTTTCCACCAGAGCATTTTTTACTGACTCTTCTTTGAATATGCTTAACACAATTTTGCTGTTGTTTGTTCATTAATCCAGCCACTCAACTAACATTATTAAGGACCTACAGAGTCCCAGACATTGTAGTAAGACCCTGAGAATTCAGGAATGAGTATGAGCAATCCTTGCCCTACTCTAGTAGAAGACAAATAGTAAAATACATCTACCCAAAATGCTCCAAAATGTTTTGACAGAGGTTCTCACTGGCTACAGTGAAAAGCACAAAGGAAGCAGGGTCAGTTCTGTCTGAGGAGAGGGAAAAGGAGTGGGTGGTTCAGGAAAAGCTTATTTCTGGAAAATCTATAACCATTTACCTGGCATACATGTGGACAAGGGCATTCCACACAGAAATAGTAATAGGAACAAAGGCATTGAGGCAAGAAATAGATCTTGAAAGTATTGTTGAATTGGCGAGTTTGTATTTATCGATAAAATTACAATAAATTGTATTTGGCATATAATTAAAATATTTAAACTTAAAATAATGTTGTGAGTCTTAATACACCTGCTATTCAACTTGTCAGTATTTTTTTAAAGCTATCTTAATGGTCTAGGAAACAACCATTTAAAAATATATAAAAACCAAACAAAATGCATAAAAACATGTGTCTAGGGGCACACATTTTTATTTTTGCCTCAGACTCTAATATGACTTAGCATTGGCACAGTCAGATACTGTTTTTATTTAAAATTTTGACATTTTGGGGGTGCCTGGGTGGCTCAGTCGGTTAGGTGTGTGCCTTCAGCTCAGGTCATGATCTCAGGATCCTAGGACTGAGCCCTGCATTCAGGCTGCCTGCTCAGGAGGTAGTCTGCTTCTCCCACTCTTTCTCTTGTTCCCACTGCTTGTGCTCTCTCACTCTCTGTCAAATAAATAAATAAAAGCTTAAGAAAAAGGCTTCAATTTAAAAAATAAAATAAAAAAATAAAATTTTGACATTTTCTTTATCATGGGTTGTTTGCATTACCTTTTACTTAAAATTTCTTTCCAGAGAGGAGGAAGATGGCGGAGAAGTAGGAGACCTAAATTTGTCTGGTCCCAGGAATTCAGCTAGATAGTTAGCAAACCATTCTGAACCCCTCAAACTCAACAGGAAATAGGAGAGAAGAATAGCAGCAACTCTATAAACAGAAAAGTGACCATTTACTGCAAGGTAGGATGTCCAGAGAAGTAAATCCAAGGCAATATACAGGATGATAGACTGCAGGGTGAGAGAGTCTCCATCAGCCACCTCACACCAAGTGATGGAGCCGCAGAGCACAAAATCAGAACTTTTAGAAGTCTGCTCTATGGAGGGATGTCGCTCCAGAGGCTAAGCGGGGGTGGAGCCCTCACTGGGTCAGTGTAGTCTCAAGTCCTGTGGGGTCACAGAAAGATCAGGGGTATCTGAGTGTGGCAGAGCTCCCAGGTATCAGAGCGGGGAAGCCAGGTGCAGAGACAGAGCAGAGGAGTGGGCTCTCAGCTCAGAGTTACAATAAACCATGATTCAAGGCACAGTTGGGTCACTGCTCTTCGAACAGGGACCCCACAAGTGACAGATCTAGGGAGACACCCCTTTCTCCTCCGGGAGGAGCAGTGCAAGAGTGCGCTGCAGGAATCTGCTGCATTTGGAGACTCCAAATGGGGCCGTGGGCCAGAGATAGAAATGCTCAGTCATGGACTGGGTGAGCTCGGAGTGCGGTGGGAGACCAGGGAGACAAGAGGGATTCACTGCTTTTCTCCAAGGGTGCACTGAGGAGTGCGGCCACCAGCTCTCGGCTCCTCTGGGCTGGAGACTGGGATGCCGTCATTTTCATTCTCCTTCTCCAAAGCTGTACAGAAAACATTTAGGGAACAAAAGCTCCCAAGATGGAACCCCAGCAGATTATTTAGCCTGGCCCCTGGCAAGGATGGTGCAATTCCACCTGGGGCAAAGACATTTGAGGATTACTGCAACAGGCCCCTCCTCCAGAAGATCAGCAAGAACATCCAGCCAAGACCAAATCTACAGATCAATGAGAATTGCGGAACTACAGAGCTAGGGTAATACAGCACGTGGAATTAACTCATGGCTTTTCCCCCGTGATTCTTTAGTATTTCAAAGTTAAATTTTTTAAAACTTTCCTTATTCTTTTTCTTTCTTTTTAAAAAAATTTTCCTCTTTCCTATTTCATCCAATATCAATACCTTTAAAAAATCTTTTTTAATTTTCATTTTTACAGTCATATTCTATCCCTTCATTGTATTTAACTTTTATTTTTTCTATATATATGTTTTCTTTCTTTAAAATTCTGGGATACAGTTTTTGGGATACAGTTTCCTCTAACAGACCAAAATATACCCTAAATCTAGCATATGGCTTTTTTCTAGTCTCCTGCCTGATCACATTATCATCTTTTTAAAAAATTTTTTTCTTTCTTTTTTCTACCAGTTTATCAATTTTTTAAAAAAAATCTTTTATAATTTTCATCATTATAGTCATATTCCATGCCTGCATCATATTTATCCTTATTTTTGTATATATACAAGTTTTTCCTTTCTTTTAAATTTTGGGAAGCAGTTTCTTCTAATAGACCAAAAATACACCTAAAATCTAGTGTGTGACTCTGTTCTATTCATGAGCGTGATCATATTCCTTTTTCCCCCAGGTTACATGTCTCTTCTGATTCATTTAGTGTATATTTTCCTGGAGTTGTTGTTACCCTTTTAGCATTTTGTTCTCTCATTCATTATTTCTTTTCTGGACAAAATGACAAAATGGAAAAACCTCAAAAAAAAAAAAAAAAAAAAAACAAGAGGCAGTTCCAACTCAGGGACATAATCAATATGGACATTAGTAAGATGTTGGAAGTAGAGTACAGAATGATGATTATAAAGATGATAGCTGGACTTGAAAAAAGCATAGAAGATACTACAGAATCCCTTTCTGGAGAAATAAAAGAACTAATATCTAACTAAGTTTGAAATAAAAAAGACTATTAATGAGGTGCAGTCAAAAATGGATAACTCCTACTGCTAGGATAAATGAGGCAGAAGAGAGAATTAGTGAAATAGAAAACCAAATGATGGAGAATAAAGAAGCTGAGAAAAAGAGAGCTAATTAACTACTGGATCACAAGGGGAGAATTCAAGAGATAAGTAATACCATAAGATGAAACAATATTAAAATATTTGGGATCCTAGAAGATGAAGAAAGAGATAGAGGGAGAGAAGGTATTTTGGAGCAAATTATAGCAGAGAACTTCCCTAATTTGGGGAAGGGAATAACCATTAAAATCCAGGAAGCACAGAGAATCCCCCTCAAAATCCATAAAAATAGGTCAACACCTCATCATCTAAAAGTAAAACTTAAAAGTCTCAGAGACAAAGAGAAAATCCTGAAAGAAGTTTGGGACAAGAAGTCTGTAACCTACAACAGTAGAAATATTAGATTGGCAGCATACCTATTGACAGAGACCTGGCAGGCCAGAAAGGACTGGCATGATATATTCAGAACACTAAACAAGAAAAATATGCAGCCAAGAATATTATATCCAGCTAGGCTGTCATTGAAAATAGGAGAGATAAAAAGCTTCCAAGATGAACAAAAAGTAAAGGAATTTGCAAACACCAAATCAGCCCTATGGGAAATATTGAAAGGGGTCCTCTAAGCAAAGAGAAAGCCTAAAAGTAACATAGACCAGAAAGAACAGAGACAATATACAGTAACAGTCACCTGACAGGCAATACAATGACACTAAATTTATATCTTTCAAGAGTTACCCTGAATGTAAATGGGCTTAAATGCCTCAATCAAAAGACACAGGTAATCAGAATGGATAAAACAAACTAACAAGACCCTTTGATATGCTGTCTGCAAGAACCTCATTTTAGACTGAAAGACACCTCCATATCTGAAGTGAGAGGGTGGAAAATCATTTGCCACGCTAATGGGTATCAAAAGAAAGCTGGGGTGGTAATCCTCATATCAGACAAATTAGATTTTAAACCAAAGACTATAATAAGAGATGAGGAAGGACACTATATCATACTTAAAGGGTCTGTCCAACAAGAAGATCTAACAATTTTTAATATCCATGCCCTTAACATGGGAGCAGCCAATTATATAAGTCAATTAGTAACAAAATCAAGGAAACACATTGACAATAATACAATAATAGTAGGGGACTTTAACACCCTCCTAACTGAAATGGACAGGTCATCTAAACAAAAGCTCAACAAGGAAATAAAGCTTTAAATGACACACTGGACCAGATGGACATCACTGATATATTCAGAACATTCCATCCCAAAGCAACAGAATACACATTCTTCTCTAGTGTGCATGGAACATTCTCCAAAACAGATCACATCCTGGGTCACAAATCAGGTCTCAACAGGTACCAAAAGATTGGGTTGATTCCCTGCATGTTTTCAGACCACAATGCTTTGAATCTAGAACTCAATCACAGGAGGAAAGTTGGAATGAACTCAAATACATGGAGGCTAAAGAGCATCTTATTAAAGAATGAATGGGTCAACCAGGAAATTAAAGAAGAATAAAAAAAATTCATGGAAACAAATGAAAATGAAAATACAAGTGTTCAAAATGTTTGGGATGCAGCAAAGGCACTCTGAAGAGGAAAGTCTATAGCAATACAAGCCTTTCTCAAGAAACAAGAAAGGTCTCAAATATAACCTAACCCTACACCTAAAGGAGCTGGAGAAAGAACAGCAAAGAAAGCCTAAACCCAGCAGGAGAAGAGAAATAATAAAGATCAGAGCAGAAATCAATGAAATAGAAACCAAAAGAACAGTAGAACAGATCAACAAAACTAGGAGCTGGTTCTTTGAAAGAATTAATAAGATTGATAAACTGCTGGCCAGACTTATCAAAAAGAAAAGAGAAAGCCCCAAATTAATAAAAACATGAATGAAAGAAGAGAGATCACAACCAACACCAAAGAAATACAAACAATTATAAGAACATACTATGAGGAACTATATGCCAGAAAATTAGACAATCTGAAAGAAATGGATGCATTCCTAGAGATGTATAAACTATCCAAACTGAACCAGGAAGAAATAGAAAACCTGAACAGATCCATACCCAGTAAGGAGATTGAAGCAGTAATCAAAAATCTCCCAGTAGGGGCGCCTGGGTGGCTCAGTGGGTTAAAGCCTCTGCCTTCGGCTCAGGTCATGATCCCAGGGTCCTGGGATCAAGCCCTGCATCGGGCTCTCTGTTCAGCAGGGAGCGTGCTTCCCTTCCTCTCTCTGCCTGCCTGCACTGCCTGCCTCTCCGCCTGCTTGTGATCTCTTTGTCAAATAAATAAATAAAAATCTTAGAAAAAAAGAATCTCCCAGCAAACAAGAGCCCAGGGCCAGATGGCTTTCCAGGGAAATTCTACAAAACATTTGAAGAAGAATTAATACCTATTCTCCTGAAACTTCCAAAAAAATAGAAATGGAAGGAAAACTTCCAACTCATTTTTTAAAAAAGATTTTATTTGTTTATTTATTTGTCAGAGGGAGAGAGAGCACACACAAGCAGGCAGAGTGGCAGCCAGAGGCAGAGTGAGAAGCAGGCTCCCTGCCGACCAAGGAGCCTGATGCACAACTTGATCCCAGGACCCTGGGATCACGACCCGAGCCAAAGTCAGCGGCTTAACCAACTGAGCCACCCAGGTGTCCCCCAACTCATTTTTTGAGGCCTGCATTACCTTGATCCCAAAACTAGACAAAGACCCCATCTAAAAAGTGAATTACAGACCAATATCCCTAATGAGCATGGATGCAAAAATTCTCACCAAAATCCTAGCCGATAGGAGCCAACAGTATGTTAAAAGGATTATTCACCACGACCAAGAGAGATTTATTCCTGGACTAAAAAGTTGTTTCCACATCTGCAAATCAACCAATGTGATACAATACATTAATAAAAGTAAGAATAAGAACCACATGATAGATGCAGAAAAAGCATTTAACAAAGTACAGCATCATTTCTTGATCAAAACTCTTCAGTGTAGGGACAGAGGGTACATACCTCAGTATCATAAAAGCTGTCTATAGAAAAACCCACGATGAATATCATTCTCAATGGGGAAAAACTGAGAGCTTTTCCCTAAGATCAGGAACATGGCAGGGTCCACTACCACCACTGCCACTCTATATAGTACTAGAAGTCCTAGCCTCAGCAATCAGACAACAAAAAGAAATTAAAGGCATCCGAATCGACAAAGAAGAAGTCAAACTCTCACTCTTTGCAGATGATATGATACTTTATGTGGAAAACCCAAAAGACTCCACTCCAAAACTGCTAGAACTCATACAGGAATTCAGTAAAGTGTCAGGATACAAAATCAATGCACAGAAATCAGTTGCATTTCTATACACCAACAAGACAGAAGAAAGAGAAATTAAGGAATAGATCCCATTTATAATTGTACCCAAAACTGTAAGATACCTAGGAATAAATCTAACCATAGAGGCAAAGAATCTGTATTCAGAAAACTATAGAATACTCAGGAAAGAAATTGAAGAAGACACAAAGAGACAGAAAAACATTCCATGCTCATGAATTGGAAGAACAAATATTGTGGAAATGTCTATGCTGCCTAGAGAAATCTACACATTCAGTGCAATCCCTATCAAAATACCATCAGTGTTTTTCAAAGAAATGGAACAAATAATCCTAAAATTTATATGGAACCAGAAAAGACCCCAAATAGCCAGAGGAATGTAGAAAAAGAAAATCAAAGCTGGCAGCATCACAAGTCCAGACTTCAAGCTCTATTACAAATCTGTAATCATCAAGATAGTATGGTATTAGCACAAAAACAGACACATAGATCAATGGAACAGAAAAGCTAGCCCAGAAATGGACCCTCAACTCTATGGTCAACTAATCTTTGACAAAGCGGGAAAGAATGTCCTATGGAAAAAAACAGTCTCTTCAACAAATGGTATTGGGAAAATTGGACAGCCACATGCAGAAGAATGAAACTGGACCATTTTCTTACACCATGCACAAAAACAGACCAAAACTGGATGAAAGACCTCAATATGAAACAGGAATCCACCAAAATCCTTGAGGAGAACACGGGCAGCAACCTCTTTGACCTCAGCTGCAGCAACTTTTTCCTAGAAACATCGCCAAAGGCAAGGGAAACAAGGGCAGCAAGAGCAAAAATGAACTACTGGGACTTCATCAAGATAAAAAGCTTTTGCACAGCAAAGGAAACAGTCAACAAAACCAAAAGACAACTGACAGAATGGGAGAAGGTATTTGCAGATGATATATCAGATTATCAGATATATCAGATATATAAAGATTTAGCATCCCAAATCTATAAAGAACTTAGCAAACTCAACACCCAAAGGACAAATAATCTAATCAAGAAATGGGAGAAGGACATGAACCGACATTTCTCCAAAGATGTACAAATGGCCAATAGAAACATGAAAAACTGCTCAACATCACTCGGCATCAGGGAAATACAAATCAAGGCCACAATGAGATATCACCTCACACCAGTCAGAATGGCTAAAATGAACAAGTCAGGAAATGACAGGTGTTGGTGAGGATGCAGAGAAAGGGGAAACTTCCTACACTGTTGGTGGGAATGCAAGCTGGTGCAGTCACTCTGGAAAACAGTATGGAGGTTCCTCAAAAAGTTGAAAATAGAGCTACCATATGACCCAACAATTGCACTACTGAGTATTTACCTCAAAGATACATAGGTAGTGATCCAAAGGGGCATGTGCACCCAAATGTTTATAGCAGAAATGTCCACAATAGCCAAACTATGGAAAGAGCCTAGATGTCCATCAACAGGTGAACGAATAAAAAAGATGTGGTGTATATATACACAATGGAATATTATGCACCCATCAAAAACTGAAATCTTGCCATGTGCAATGATGTGGACAGAACTAGAGGGTATTATGCTAAGCGAAATAAGTCAATCAGAGAAAGACAGTTACCATATGATCTCACTTGATTTGAGGAATTTGAGAAATAAGACAGAGGATCATAGGGGAAGGAGGGCAAAATGAAACAAGATGAAACCAGAGAAGGAGACAAAACATAAGAGACTCTTAATCTCAGGGATTGCTGGAGGGGAGGGGGGTGGGAGGATGGGGTGGCGGAGTAATGGGCATTGGGGAGGTTATGTGCTATGGTGAGTGCTATGAATTGTATAAGACTGACGAATCATAGACCTGTGCCCCTGAAACCAATAATACATTATATGTTAATAAAAAATTTTCAAAAAAGAAACATATTCACTAATTAAAGAATATTTTTTTCCCATTAAAACATCACTTATCTTGATTACTGAATTTTCTGGCAGCCCCTTAAATTCTGCACCCAAGGCAAGTGCTTCACTCAACTCACTGTAATGCCAGCCTGGAAAAACCCATAGATCTATCTTTTTAAAGGTCATCCTCTCACAGTGCCAAACAGGAATTGCCAAAGACCCTGGTGGTTAAGACTGGGGAAATGGGGGCAAATTCAAAGTCTCTTGTAAGAGCGTAGGTGGAAAATAATGAAAGTCTGAGCTATGGCAACAAAGAAGGTAGAGTGGAGGGAGGGGGAACAAGGTATCAAGAGTGAAGAACAGGAAGAAATGGATAAAAACTGGATATATAGTAATATTTTCTATTATCAAAGCCCAACAGAGTCCCTCCTCCTCCAGAAATTCTTTCAAAGCCATTTTACACCATGGCAAATTCTTCTACCTCCTTATCTCTTTAAGTAGATTATAATCTCTTTGCTGCAAGAGATCATGTCTCCTATTTTTGTTTTTCCTACAGTGTTATGCATACAGTAGATGCTCAATAAATATCTGCTGGAAGAACTAGAATCACCAGGGCTTTTTAACATGGCTCCAAGGCAGTGCCCATAATAATTAAGCCAACAAAAGAAGAGTTTAAATCTTCTTCCTTGGGTATATTTTTAAGGTTAGGATGCTCATTTATCTGTCCAAGATGGCATAAATGATTTCTTAGGGCCCTTTCCAATTACATGATTAACAGTCCTTTTCTGAGAAGAGTTTTATATATGTTACTGGTAATAGCAAGAGAACTTCTCCTGGGGCCTTTTCCCCTTTCATGTGATTACACTGATATTTTAGAGAAAATGAAATTACTGTATCCCAGCTAAGAAGTCCTTTTGAATTTATAAAATGCAGAGATTGCTATAGAACTGTAAAGTTAAGGCGGATCTCTTATCCAATCATCAATAGATTATTTCATTTTTTTATCATCTTTCTTACAAAAGTTGTACCATGGTTACCAATGTCCAAATTTGACACTAGTGTTACCCTTGACAACTGAATCCTAGAGTTTCTCTGGAAATTACTCCAGTTATAGTAAGAAGATGATTATAGTTGTAGAAAAATTTGAACTTCATACGTCTGAGTATGGCTTTGTCCGATTTCCATTTGTGGTGATATCTTGATCCATCTTACCAGAAATTGCTATTTGTCACTATTTATTATTAGTACCATTATTTTGAACAAGGACTTTTAGTAAAGCTCCTTAAAGGGGCTAGATCAATCCTTTGTCCTCTCTCCTCTCTGAGATGATGAACAAAATGTTGAATGTGGAGTGTCCAGCTGGCATGATGATGAAGCTGTCATATTAGCTCTGTATTACTTAAATCTAGATTTCTCATTTCTTTCTTTCTTTCTTTTTAAGATTTCATTTATTTATTTGTCAAAGAGTGAGAGAGCACAAGCAGGGGGCAGGTCTGGGAGAGGGAGAGGGAGAAGCAGGCTCCCCGCTGGGCAAAGAGCCTGATACAGAACTCGATCCCAGGACTCTGGGATCATGACCTGAACCCAAGGCAGATACTTAACCAACTGAGCCACCCAGGCATCCCAAGGATTCTCATTTCCTGGGAAAAACAAAATCACTAATAAGTTTATGCTGTTGTTTTCCAACTATCTTATGATTCAGAGCTGAGTATAACTGATAACAGAATTTGGTATTTAGAAGTGTGGGACTGACTTGGTGTAAGAAATGGGGCTTTAAGCAATAGGGACTTGGACACCAGAAACTGTAAAGTTGGTGATCCTTGTTTTGGAGTGGCAGAATATTTGGTGAAACTGTTGCCTGCTCTAGTTGGAATGCAGGCAATGGCCTGGCTGAGGCCGCATGATTAGGAGAAATGGTCGTGAACCTTTGATATATTGGCACGTGCTGTTTCTACCACTTTCAGCAAAATCCAACAGAAGAGATGACCTCAGACTAGAGCTACTCAGGCTGCAGACAGAAGAGGAAGGAAACATTATTTTTCCAAGGGAAGCTTTCCCTGCCTGTGGTCTATGAGTTATGGTGAAGGGAGTCCCAAAGCCAACTGTTTCTGTTATTTGAACTTGAAGCAATTATAAACAGTGATGGACAAATGACAGTCTAAATACTGGTGCCCACGGGGAAAGGGAGCAAAGCGTACCTCCACTAATGGGATCAAGGATGTTGCCCTCTTACAGGAGCCTGTTGACTCTAACTGCCTCTTGGCAGCAGTCATGGAGTCTAAGAGGAGGGAGATGGGTAGAACATAGAGACCTGTAATTAGAAGAGATTTCTCAAAAAAAAAAAAAAAAGAAGAGATTTCTCAGGCTTAATATCTACCTCCGGACAAGCTCTTTGGTTATTATTTCTTAAACTTGGACTTTACAAGAAGCAAACAGAGCAAAACTACACTACATACAGAGGGAATTCTATATCCAAAATACTTCCTTCCCTTCAAGACTGGCTTGAAACAGTTTATGGCTAGTAAATCCCTTATAGTCTCTGGCCAGTAAGGGAGCCTTAGTCCCTAAAATTACACCAAGAGGAGGACACCTGGCTGGCTCAGTTGGCAGAACATGTGTCTCTTTCTCAGGGTCATGAGTTCAAGCCCCATGTTGGGTGTGGAGCCTACTTAAAAGAAAGAAAGGAAGAAATAAATTAATTAATTAATTACACCAAGAGGAGTTTGATTTGAGGGCTCTGTAGCCCCAGGAAGGGCATCTTTACCAAGCCACATCAGAGGAAGGAAGCAGGATGAGGAGGATGGAGATCCTCCTAGAGAGAATAACCAGGTTCAGCTAGATTGGCCAACTGAGGAACTCATTCCATCCCAAGACAGAGAGTCCTTGCTATTCCTGTCAAGTAGAATCGATTAATTGCTATGGACAACTGATGGTAGGTCTCCCATCAGTTTGGGAACATTCGATGGATATTTCCCATCCTTTCCTTTCTGAATAAGAGGTCATTATGGTAGCTATCCTGTTCCTTCTTCACTATTGTATAAGGGAAACCACTTGCCCTTTGATTTATACAGTGGTTGACCTATAACAACCAGACAGATGAACAGCTTTCCATCTGTATCTGAGGGAAAGACCGCATTTCACCCAAAAAGCCTACACTTCGAGGTGGATTCAAGAAAAGCAAAAGACTTTATCTACTTCAGGTTGTTGTTTTCCTGGAAAGAAATTGATGTGTTGATAAATGTTTAACCACCAGCTGGGGTAGGGTTGAATATATTTACATATATACATAAGTTTATTATAAACTTTACTGATATAAAGGATTTGGAGCACATAATTTATTACTACTACTACTTACCCTCTACTGTAAATTCCTTATAGTTAATTAATTCTCAGAGAATGCTTTTTATGACAAAGCAATTGACGAGTGTTGTTCCAGCATGAATGTTGGTTGATGAGTTCATGTTATCGAGAAAAATGAAAGTGTAGTGAGGAAGACAAATGTCAGAATTCCATCAGTTCATCAATGAGGTGAGAAACTCTTAAATACTAGAAGAATATTTCCTCCGTATTTTATTTACAATGCAAGGGCTATGATCACAACATATTTTTAAGTTTAATTTGCATTAGTAACATTTTCTTCATCATTCTTAAGACAGTCAACAAAACAATAAATCAAGCACTGACTTATGGTATATGCTGATTTCCAGGGTGTAAATATTCCCACCATGGCTGATTTTGAGAGAACATTGTGATGTTCCTGAGGGCAGAGTTGGGAACAGATGTGCTACCGCCTACCATTTTAAAGTATCTCTACCATATAGATATGACAGATATAAATGTCAAGAGCACAGACAATAGCAAAACGTAAAAAAAAAAAATTAGGAAGTGACCAGTTTTGAGTATATAATACCTTTGTTTTGTCTATGGCCATACCACCCTGAGTGCGCCCGATCTCATCTGATCTCGAAAGCTAAGCAGGGTCGGGCCTGGTTAGTACTTGGATGGGAGACCTTTGTTTTTAGTATAGTTTATTTAATTGCAAGTTCATATAATTCCATTCTTTTTCTTTCTTTCTTATTTATCTATTTATTTATTTTAAGTAGGCTCCATGCCCAGCACAGAGCCCAGTGTAGGGCTTGAACTCATGAGCCTGAGATCAAGACCTCAGCTGAGATCAAGAGTCAGCAGATGCTTAACCCAGGTGCCCCTATAATTTCCTTCTTAATAATGACTGTATCTAATCATGAACTCACAAAATTTCTGAAATTTAACAAGTGGTTTTTGTGAGCTGGTGTAAGTCTTACTTCCACACCACTGGAAATTTCCATACCATCTGAATGATGGGTAACCTAAGGGACAGACTATGGTAGACAATTGCCTACCCAATAGCTCTCCTTCTCATTTCCCTTACTAACAAAATCTGATTTTATTAAATGACGCATATGTCAAGTTAAGAAATAATATTTCTTTGTCTTCCATGGAGATGGGATGGCCCTATCATTCTAGCTAATAACATATAAGTGAATGATACTGAATGAGACTTCAAATCTCCTCACAAGAGGAGGAAGCTGACTGTGTCTCTTGTTCTTGGCCCTTCCCATTTGTATGGGTCCAGTTAGGCTACTTAATGCTCCAGTAACACTTCAATCCCCAAATACTAGAGGCTAACACAATAAAAGTTAATTTTTCACTTCATGTCCCCTGCGGGTTTCTGGGGCAGCTCTGATTTCCAGATCACTCAAGGACCCAGATGCGGTCATTCCGCCATCTTGCAGCTATATGATCTAGAACACACAGGCTCTTCAGGGGATGTGATGTTTCTGTGTTTCAGCCCAGAAATGAGATACTTCATTTCTGCGTCCAGTCTATTGGTCAGAATTATTCCTTTGTTTCTAACTACAGGAAAGACTAGGAGTGCACCTTCGTTAAGTAAGAAAAATAAAACACTGAATTCATTTAAGGCCATCATTTCTGGATTTCTGTTATAATCAAATGCGATTCCTAAACAATACCCTTGGCACCAATTTTTGTAAGTGGACTACAGGCCCAGTCAGTGGCATACAGAGTGTGTTCTATTTTAACCCCTCTGGAAGCATACACAATTTCAGCAAGTGAAACGAAGTAAGGGCATAGACCCAACCCCAGACCTTCTTCTGCCAGGAAGAAAGACCCATGTTCTAACAAGAGACTGAGTTCTTGTATACTCCTCAACCAGAGAAAGTTGTAAGGAATGCAGTTTTTCCACGAGAAATCATTTTGAACATTCATATGGTTTCCTCTTTTGCCTTTCTGAGAAGACCTTTGCCCTAATCTGCCCTGGGTACCCATCTGTCTGAGAAGAGATTAGAAATTAAAGCAGAAAGCATGCAAAGAGAAAAGGAAGGTAGTATTCAGCTCTTAACAACAAGATAGAGTCCCTCGAGCCAGGTTTTTTTCCTGAGAAACAATGTCCCCAAATATCCGGATGCCCGATTTAGCATCTCAAGACCAAGCCCATCCTTAGGTCTGATCTATACTCAGAAAGAATAATGATATGACAGAACACTAATTGAAAAACCCACTCTTGGGGCACGTGGGTGGCTCAGTGGGGTAAAGCCTCTGCCTTCGGCTCAGGTCATGATCCCAGGGTCCTGGGATGGAGTCCCGCATCGGGGTCTCTGCTCCGCAGGGAGCCTGCTTCCTCCTCTCTCTGCCTGCCTCTCTGCCTACTTGTGATCTCTGTCAAATAAATAAATAAATAAATATTTAAAAAAAACAACAACAAAAACCCACCCTTCTGGTCCCTGAAGATCGTAGGAAGACAGAGAAGGAAAGGAGACAACGAGAGAGGGAGTGTTGTGATCCGACCTGAATACTTGGGTCTGTCCTCTTCCGGGCTTTGGCTGAAAAGCAAGGGCAGTGCAGGAACTCAGTGGTAACAGATCTGAAGGTAAAGCTGAGGAACATGACAAGCAGGCCAGAGGGCCAAGCCCCTGTGATCTGCATTTCCCAGCCCTTCTTTCTTCCTCTGGTATAGACAGCAAGCTGAAGCCAGCGGACGTTCCAAAGGGTCTGCCGAGGCTGAGCGAGGGGATGGCCCAGATGATGCAGCTAAGGGCGCAGCGGGGTCCGGAGCCCAATGACCCGACTGGAGGGGGCGGGGAGCGCCGAATACCACAGAGCATCCCTTGAGTCAACAGAATGGGTCCCAAGTCACATCGGCCACAGCACCTAATGACAGTGGGGCAAGGATCCCACACGTGGACCAAGAACAACCCCCGCAGCCCCAGCGGATTCCAGCCAGCACGCGCCAAGCCAGCGAGGGCGCCTTCCCTCGCCAGCCTCGCGGCTACGAGGACTCGCCGGCTCCCCGGCCCCGAACCATGCGGATGTGATTTCAGAGAAGGGAACAAGAGAGAAGGTAGGCTCTCTGGGAACAACAATTTTGTTTTCCTAGAGAGACTAAATTTAACTGCAAGGGACCATCACAATGATTAGATTGGACTACACGGAATCTAGATCCGATTAATTACTATGCCCACTCGCCAGTTAATTTATATCCATCTTCAGGAGGCCGCACAGATAACTACAGACAAAATAATGGAACGAGCCCATCCTCAGCAGTGGGATGGGTTAAACGTGGTGACCTCACCACAGAGTGGTTTTGCCACCAGCATCTCAGGAGGATACTTTTTAAAAAATATTTTATTTATTTATTTGAGAGAGAGAGAGAGCATGAGTAGGGGAGAGAGGGAGAAGCAGGCTCCCTGCTGAGCCGGGAACCCAATGTGGGGCTCCATCCCAGGACCCTGGGATCATGACCTGAGCCCAAGGCAGAGGCTTCACGGACTGAGTGACCCAGGCGCCCGAGATACTGTTTTTTGTTTTTTGTTTTAAAGATTTTATTTACTTATTTGACAGACAGAGATCACAAGTAGGCAGAGAGGCAGACAGAGAGAGAGGAAGGGAAGCAGGTTCTCTGCTGAGCAGAGAGCCCGATGTGGGGCTCGATCCCAGGACCCTGGGATCATGACCCGAGCGGAAGGCAGAGGCTCAACCCACTGAGCCACCCAGGTGTCCCATCTGTTTTTTTATTCTCCTGCCTCATTTTTTAGGGTTCACATGGATCTGCATGACAGGGCTTTTTTTTGTTTTGTTTTGTTTTCAATAACAGATTTCAGTCTAAGATATTGGCAAAGAACCTGTGGACTCTGGTTCAAGTTTCCCTTCACTAGCCATGGAGTCATGGGTACATTACTGTTCCTGAGCCTCAGCTTCCCAATCTGCAAAATGGGGCTATATACCTCACCAAGGAGTTCTTAGGGAGAGTAAAATAAATGAGTTAATCATTGGGAAGTGCCTGGAGCAAGTCTTGCCAGGGGGTCAGCATTGCATTTTTGTCAAAGTAAACATTATGGAGGCTTTATTGTGTGAGAACTTCAAGCTAGCTCCCCTCTCCTATTCAGGAATGTGGAGATAGTCACCTTCTCCAGAAGGAACCATTTATGTCCAGAGGCTATCAAGGTCAAGAAAAGCTTATTGATTTGGGGAGCTAATGGATGGGAACAAAGGACTTCCTTTAGGGGGAGCAAAAGATACCTTGGGACTGGCCACTCCCCATCTCGCTGATGTTCCTAATTAGGTTTTGTTTTTTTTTCTTTAAGATTTTATTTATTTATTTGAGAGAGAGAGAGAGCACAAGCAGGGAAAGGGCAGGGAGAGAAGCAGACTCCCCCATTGAGCAGGGAGCCCAACCCTAGGGCTCACTCCCAGGACCCCGAGCTCGGGACCTGAGCTGAAGGCAGACGCTCAACAACCGCTCAACATCCTGGGCTACCCAGGCACCCCGCTTCCTGCTTCCCGCTGTTCCTACACAAAAGGGAAGCCATGAGTGACAACGACACAGCAATCCTAGGGGCCCTCTGTGAAGGACCACAGGGAGGACCAAGCCAGCGGACTCATAAACTCTGAAGTGATTCTGTTGCTATCAAGGTGCAGGAGAAGGCTGCCGACCTCCACACTCTAGAATCTGGCTGTTATGTCTCAGCACGTCCAGACAGGGAAGAAGACAGAGAAAGTGAGAGAGGAAGACAGAGAGATTGAGAGAGAGAAGGACTGAGATGGAGAGGGAATCTTACATTTACCGATGACGGGCACGTGGAGCCCAGATAACTGCCTTGTTTCTTTCTTTCTTTAACCCATCAAGCACCCTTGGATCCCACACAGTCGGCCTCAGGTGGGCATCTGGTGTCCTCATTTCTTGTCTCCTCCCTTCACCCTGGGTCTGCAAAATCAACTTTAAAAGGACCCTGTTTCCCCTCAGCCTTCTTCACTGCAATAAAGAACCCATGAAACTATGGTTTGGATGAGTTCATTTTTTAAAAAAATTATATTAAGACACCTACAGAAATATTTAAACTTTTTTTTAAAAGTGTGTCCATATGCCTCCTAAGATGCTCTCTTCAACGACGGGGGTTCAGTTCTAAAAGCAGCTAGAGTCCGCGAATGTTATTATGGCTAGCTGGTGCCCTGAAGCAAGGAGCAAGAAGCATCCTAAAGGCATTTAGGAAGGGGCCACAGGAGATGTGCCAGGTGACAGCCACTGTCTAGCAGTGGGAGGCTGGACAGGTCGCGTCTCCCTTTTCTCCATGAAGAAAGCAGATGGGAGAATGGCAGGGTGGGAGCTGACTCGGGGCTAAGAGTCCGTGGCAGGTGCACTGGGTAGCGATGACAAATACGTTACAACAAACACAGCTGGGCTACGTCCCGTCGAACTACCGAGCTGAAAACCTCAGCAGCAGCAACGGGAAAACCTCATATAAATCCTGACCTTCGGCATCCCTTGCTTGGTTGGGGTCCACACTGGACAAGAAGCCCCGGGGACGCACAGGGGGTTGACGGACTCAAGGAAGCTGGAGAGCGTATGGGTCACCGGGGGTGTGGACGGCACTCAGGGAGAACACGCCGATGAGAAAATCAATTAAATAAAGTAACGCAGATGCCTTTCTTCTTTCTCAATAAGACAGATTTTTCCTCGTGTCTACAGACCTTCCATTCGATTTTAAATCGCCTCTTTAAAAAATAAAGGGACCTCCCCACTTTTGATGTAGGCTCGGAATGCCCAAGATCCTTGTAAAAATCTACAGTCCATTGTAAAAATTTACAGTCTGTTTGAATGGACGTTTTTAAATATTTTCAATTACAGATTTACGGCAGAATTTTTCATAGGCCTGAATTGTCTGTTTAATATTAAAATGATTCTTGTAGGGAGCCATCTGTTATACGATCAGGCATGGAAATTCTTTACAGGGCTTTACATCAGCTCTCGCTCCAATGTTTGTCATGCTTCAAATATCCTCAGGCACTCGTGTTTCCATTTAGAGGAGCAAGGTGAAGGACTTAGAGGCAGGACATCACGTCTTCCTGAATATTCAGTGGCTGTTACTGAAAACACTATGTTCAGCATATGGTTTGCTAAATTGTCTTTTTCCCTAAACAACCTTCGACGTTTTCCATTCCTCTGATAAAATGATGCTTTGAGAAAGAGGACGTTTTGATAATATTGGAATCTCCTGTCAGAACAAACTTGGCTCTTTGCATTGATCAACTCATTTTTTTCTTCAAAACCACTGTTTTATCTTTTTAAACAATAATCCACTTCCGCTCACCCCCACCCCCCCCAGCTACTCCTCTCTTAAGGAATAGGTTTCACGGCAAGTGCTCGGTCTGGTGCACTGGCTGGGGAGCCTCCCGGAATGGTGTGTTGGGAAAGATTCTGAAGCTGAGCTCTGGTCCATTGGGAAGGAGCACCACGACTGATTACTTACGTCCGCCGCGGGTGTAGGAGAAATGGGCATAGGCTCCATGAGCCATTTATTTGCCGTCTCTGCCCTATTCTTCTTCTCTGTCCCCCTGCTACAGTGCTCATTAATAAGCATTGTGAAATGCCTAACCTTGGGCCAAGCGCACAGAGTAAAATTAACGCCTCCATCTGGGAGCCGAACTTGAACGTGACACCAAAGTAATAATATTAACAATGGCGGTACCAGAAGCTCCATTTGGTGAGCGTTTTCTCGCTTCTAGGAATCTAGGTACTTTGCAATCATGAAATAATTCAGTCTTCACAAACATTCTGCAAGACAGACATCATTCCTTTATTTCAAAGGGGACGAAAGCTCCAAGTGGTTAATAATTTTACTGTGCTCATCCTTTTGCTCAAAACATGCTCATAGGAGGAGAGGCGCCCGGACGGCTCATTCTTGGTTTCTGCTCAGGTCATGATCTTGGGGTTGTGATATGAAACCACGCCTCAGAGGTGGCTCAGCTCGGAGCCTGCTTGAGATCTCTCTCCCTCTCACCCTGCCCCTCCGCCGGCTCACACATGCTCATGCTCTCTCTCTCTCTAAACCTGATCCCCTATGGTTGCCTTGGGTTGGCTTTTCAGAAGAACAGACCCTGAAATGAAGATCTGCATGCAGGAGGCTTACCAGGGAGTATTCCAGAGACTAATGGGAGTCAGAGGGGTAGGAATGGGTGGAGGGGGAAGTGGACCTCTTCGGGAATTGCAACAATGGCCTCGCCCAATCCCACAGGGAGCTCCAGAATTGAAAGGAGCCTGTAGAGATGTCCCAACTTGACATGAGGGGGCAAGGCCTTTGGACCCCTGCATCAACCAGTCATTGGCACTGGATTGTGTCTGAAGAAGGAGATATCTTGGCTAAGGGCAAATTCCAGATAGCAATAGTGCTGTAAGCCCTTGGCAGTTGGAGGAATGAAGGCTAGAGTTCTGCAGGGGGAACTGAGAAACACCCCCCCGCAGCACCCGCCATACCTGTCTTCCCCATCTTAGTAAGCACTCTGATTCCCTGCTCAGAATCCTAGGAATTGTCCTTTACTTCCCATTCCCAAATATGTACAGAGTGAATGACTGAAACAGCATTCAGTCTTCCCTACCTCTGGCTCTTTATACCTCCTATTCCTGCATCTTGGAACCCTCCAGTCCCCACCTGCCCACCCTCCTTTCCACATTCCAAGGGTCAGCTTCATTGGCAGATCCTCGGGAAGCCTACCCGGCTCCCTGATCCAAAATACATCATCACAGTTTGCGATGATTTTACTCTTTGCTCACTGTATCCGCTCTCCCACTACAACTGTAAGCTTCATGAACATGGGTTTGTTGGTTCACGTGAGCCCGGCACCTAGAACCCTACTTAAAGCTTATAGACTCACATTTTCAGTTTATAGAGTGAATGGCCTGAAGAAACAATTTTGCAGAACAGGCAGAGAAGAAAGACAATGGTCATAAATGTACATGACCTGGTGAAGGTGGGCCAAGGCGCTGTGAGACCATAGGGCTGGGACCTGGAACTTAAGGATCAGGAAGAATGTCCCGTAGAGGTAATGGATTAGAGGTAATGGTATATTGAGCAAGCAGTGGACAGAGAAGGGAAGGTGAAAAGATGGGAGGTAACAGGATGGCAGAAGTAAGCGTCTGTGGCAGAGAAAACAACCGCCTCATTTCTTCCTGTCTCTCCCAGACCAGTCCCTTTCTTGGTGTTCTGAACACCAAGAGCGCCATCCAAGCCTTCCACACCTGCGGGGTCATTTTCCTCACTGCATTCAAATCCCAGCTCAGGGTCTCTCTGCCTGCCATTCCCATCACAGAACAAAGAGAAATCCCATCCTGGGCTAGGCTAAGTCGACCACTCCCTGAGTCTTAATAAGCTCTTCTCTGTGGCTAGGAGATATGACCCCATATGATACATTCTTGGTTAAGTCGGCCAAACCAGTTGTCTATTCAATTCTGCTTAAATAATCCCTTTTTAATGATCTGGTCAATTGTCTGTGTTTTGAATTTAATTAAATTGTTACATCTCAACTAAGTGGTCAATTCAGAAGAGTGAGGTAGATCCAATCTGAGCTTTTCAATGCTTGGTCAAAGTAAATAATCAATGTCATCTGCCTAATGGTTCTGCCATGAAAATTAGTTGTGATCTTAGTGGTGATAATAAAGTGAAATGGCCTGATGATCGTATCCCGCTACATAAGAGTGAATTAATAATAATGTTATTGTTATTGTGAAGAGTGAAACAATAAGAATTCTTAAAAGGTGGTTGTGTCCCTTGGGTAGGTCCTCATGTCAGGAGAGCCAAAAGCCTGGTGCTGTTCACTGAGGGCTTCAAAATCCTCCAGTGCAGGTGTAAGTCAATCATACAGTGATTTATAGCCTTGAACATGGCCTCCATTTATGTCTGGTCAGGAGGCCAATAAGAGTTCACTTCCTCTAGAAAAACACCACCAACAGAAATAGCAAAAGGAAATTGTCTCTACCGGTCAGAGAGGGATGGGATGAGTCGTGCACTACTGTTTATATACGAATCAAGTAACAGAAGGGAAAAAACAAGCCTCAGTTAATACTTTGGGTTCTGTTCCCCTGTCTGTTTTCAAGGCTGTTCTTGCTATTTTGCCTAAGCAAAGCTTTTGTTTGCCTTTTTAAGGCTTGCTTTGTTTTCAGATGTTAGCACATGAAAGGGTTGGCAAATGTGTCTCTCTGAGGCAAAACTGAAGAAATGAGAAATTCAGACACTTGTAAAATGCAAAGATATTTGCTTTTACTAAAGTCCACTTCCGGCTCTCCTGTCAGTTCACCCCCTTTTATCCAACAGTTGCTTGGACAAAAGATGTGTGAACTGATCTAATTCACAACCTGACTCCTACATCCTCCGTATGGATATCTAATGCTTGAGCCTCCACGCTGACCTACCATTAACCATCAAGGAGTCTCGTTTTCTCTTCTCTTGTGTGTGTGTGTGTGTGTGTGTGTGTGTCTAAGAAAATTAGTGTAAAGAGGTTTGCATCACTGCTTTTCTGTTCCGTTGCCTTTCCCAGGATAAAAATATCTGTTTTTGTCCATCCCTTTAATGGTGAGTTCAAGTTCAACCACCACAATGACTTTGACTTGAGTTTTCCAACTTACTGAGGGTCTGGCATCTTTTCATCATTTCCTTTTATCTAGCTTAATATAATTCCAAAGGCTTTCCTCTTTCTTCTCCTTTCAGTTCAAAGAGTATGTAATTCTCCTTCCAGGCGCACATCAAAGATGCCTAACGTGGTCTCTTACACTTCTGTTGCTTACTTCATATACTTGGGTCCTTAGCAAGGCCAGGGGCTTATTTTCATGTCTAACCAGAGTACTTTTCCCCTTTCTCCTCTGCCCACAGACTTGTTTTCCACTTATCAACAAGCACGTCAAGTTCTTCAATCCTCTGCTCACGTTCTGCTTCTTTAGCCTATACAATCAAAGCAGGTTGAAACAAGATTTCCCACCTCTCCTACCACTTGGACTGTGTCATCATTTTGTAAAGATGCCAGTGACCTCTCCAACTGTTTCCATGGGCAAGTCAAATTCTGTGTCTCAGAGTTCTCCCTACTGCCCCTGCCCCCACCACCTGACCCTCAGCGCCCTCTGCCTGCTTCATATTCCCCTTGAGATTTCCACAACCAGACCGTTCCCCTGGACCGGGAGGTGGGGACATCATTCCCTCCAAATCACCTTGACCTCTCCCAGTGTGCATTCTTGCTTACTTGCCAACTGGAATGCTATGAAAAAGATTTTACATGAATGGGGTCTCTCATTCTTTCCAAATTCTTCAAAGAACTACTTATGGTTAAATAAGTTTTGAATGAGTTTAGTGGCAGCCACCACTCAAAGATAGCCTTAGAATCTTTTAATCTATTTTTATCCCTAATTCTTTTCCATTAAAACCTTTGTATAGTAGGTTAGCAGATGTTGTGCATTTTCTTGACTTAGGAACTAATTATAAATGTTAGGAATCAATTCTGGGTTATGCTGCTTGGGGCTGGTGGCGTGCTGTCACTTGGTTGTCCACACAGAAGAATAGAGGCTGCTTCCCTGTCTTGGGAGGAAGGTGGAACAGTGTGTCTCTGTCATTTGAGAGTGAAGGAAGAGTCTGCAAATTTCTTCATCCACTACATTATGTACCTGAAAAAAGCAAAAATAACTCTCCTCCTTGTAGTTCCACAGAGGAATGCCCCCATGCAATTAGCTCACATTCATGGACTTTAAGGAACAAACTCTTGCTCATCCTCCACTTTTTGCTTCCTCCCTTGTTCCCCACAATTGAGAAAAGAATTATTTCATAGCTTACAATTCAGTTCAGACTCCATCTAACCTACTTGTTAACTCTCCCTGCTAATGCTGATAAACTGTCTTTCTTAACTCAGCTTTGGTAATTCTTCCCTTGGGGATATAGGGGCTAAGACAGGGAATGGAAAAAACCTTTGGATGTTATCTTTTAGCAGTTTGGTGATCCCAGTTCGACTCAAAAAAAAAAAAAAAAATTATGTGGGAAGCATTTCCCCATTGGCTGTTTTCAGCTAATCCTTTTAAGCTTTGTCTGGACATTTATCTATAGATTTCTTCCTTTATCTCTTATTTATCTCTCTTTTCAAAGACATTAGTTAGATAGTAAGATACTCTTTGATCTCAAGATAAGTCATCTTCTGAGAATAAAATTAGAGAGAATCAATAATGTTGTGGGAGAATATTTTAAGACACAGAACGCTGTTCATGTTATATTCAGTGGAAAATGTTATAAAGCAACATGTATTGTGCAATCTCATTTTTCCATCTATTTATCTATTTATCTATCATGTATCTTATACACACACACACACACACACACACACACACACAGGTACAAAGAAAGCCAGGTAAGGTAGTAAACAGAAGCTTAGGGGGAAACAGAATTATTAGGGCTCTTCTTTCTATCTTTTTTCCCCCCATTTTTTTTCCTGGAGAGGATGCATTATTTGTATTAAAAGTATTTTTTAATAGCATTTTTAATATCTTAGCACATGCTGCGGACTGTTACCCGCAGAAACTATATTACAAAGCTTCTATTACTAAAGACTGAGTGTTAAAGACTGTCCTTTATTGTAGCCATCTCTGTAAAATTTTTTCAACTGGTTATTTACCAAAATCAACAGGAAAACAGGCTAACAGAAGGACAAGAGAGAGTCATTTCACTTTTCAGAAAGCACTAAACAATTAGAGAACACATAGCTCTCGGCCAGCTGTCTACTCTAGCAAGAGTGGCAGAGACATGGCGGTTCTGTTCCTGACATGAAGAGAAGGTACATCAGGGTTGGAGAGGATTAGAAGCCTCCTCCCCCATTGTTCTGGAGTCCCAGCCGCAGAAATGTGATAAAAAGCTAATATGTGTTGAGCTTACTGTGTGTATGCACTATTCCAAGAATTCTTTATGTGTTAACTCACTTAATCCTGTATGGTAAACTACTATTATCCTGCTTTTATAGATAAAGAAGCGAGGGCATAAAGACATAAATCTGCCCAATGTCCCAGACAGTGATTGGCAAATCTGAGGTTTGAATAAGGCAGTGTTGTTCCAGAGCTCATGCTCTGAAGGGCTGCACTTTACTGCTTCTCATTTGTTCCTACTGAATAGGGTCAGGGTCCTTTCATCATAAGAAACACTCCACCTGTAGTGATGGCTGATTCCACCATGAGACTCTATCTGAACTAGAGTTCTCCCAAGATACATGGGTGCTCCAATAACAGGTAAGTAGAGAGATGACTCTGGTTGGATCCCCCGATCAGATCCTGGTTGGAGGACTTGGGTGCACATAGTTTATCTGGAGGTGGTTTGGGAAGGGAGGCGTGAGAGAGCAGGGAATGTGAGGCCAGCAAGGAGGACAAGTCAATAAAAGGAGCATTAAGTTTATTAAGGGAAACTGAGTCTTGACTTCCCAGGATCCCCTGACACATTACTAAGAACCTGTCTCAGACTGTCCTGCCCAAGGCTGGGGGAGCATGGCTATCTATCCATCAACAGCATCCTTGGTTGGTCAAGGATTGCCACTGGGCTTGACTTGAGTGCCTCTGGGCTGCTCCACAGGCAGGCTGAGCACGATGCCCTGAGCTGGAGAAAGCCCCTGGGCAGACAAAGAGTGAGGAAGTCCGTTGAGTATGAGTGCAAAGTTGTCAGTGTGCACAACAGCTGTGCCCTGGGGAACTCAGGCTGGCCATCGGTTATGGGGGAGGGCCTTGACAGTGCTTCAACGGTGCCCCATCCAACCAGTGTTGGCTCTAGATTTCTTCAAAATGTCGTTAGAGGAAAGGGAGAGGAATGCTCAGTGAATTTCAGAGTGGTTCCCCAGACCAGCCACATCAGCATCCCTTGGGAGCTCGTTAGAAATGCAGATTCTTGGGTCCTCCCCAGGTGTTTTGAATCAGGAACTTGGGGAGTGTTGCCCAGCAAGCTGTGTTTGTAGAAGACCTCCAGTTGATTCTGATGAACATGGAAACTCTGCAAACCACAGCTTTAAGGTGGAAAGGGCCCCTATCCATAAATCAATTTATCTTCTGAGAGAAGGTGGAGACTTGAACTTCTCCAAAATCCCAAATAGCCACAACGCAGGTTTCCGAGCCCTGAGAATCTCAGATTCAGATGCTCCCCAGACCCCCTGCAGTTTCATATTTTTCTATGTTAGTTACAATTGGTGTTAGGCTGCTATAAAAAAAGAAACCAAAGACAACGGCTTAAACAAATAGAAATGTATTTCTAATGTAACAGTCTAGCCCACAGAGGCTGGTGGGGATGGTTCTGCTCGAAGGAAATCATTCAGGGACCTGAGTTCTTGCCATCTTGGCACTCTGCCATCTCCTTGGGTGGTGTTGGCATCTGGGTAGGCAAAGCTAGGTTCCTGTCTCATCCAAATTCTGGCCATCAGATACGGCAGACAGAGACAAAGCTCAGAGCCAGATGCTTATCTTAGTTTGCAAGTAACACAGTGGTTGAACATAACATCGCCTCAAATATTCTACTGTTCCGGACTGAGTCACATGACTGCAAGGGACCACACACGGTGCTGGGCAATGTTGTTGGCAGCTTAGCAGCTTTGCTCCCAGGATAAAGGGATCTGGAGGAGAATCCACAGGCGGTCACAGCATGTGCCACAGTGCAGGCCTTCCAATACGAAAGGTGGCACTGCTCCTGTTCTTTGTTTTGTTTTCTATTGTATTTACTCATGTCCTGCCTTGTTCCTGGATGGTGCTGAGGCGCCTTCAGTGTGTGAGTTAGAAAATTGCATTCGGATGGCTTATTAAGACTCTTTCACCATTTTCAAGCCAGAAAGCACCATCCACGACATCTTTTAAAGAAATCTATGCTCAGGTTTATTGGACCAGACATCTGCCATCTGGTAAAGAGTGTATTACTGACAAAGGGACTCAGATCAGAACGGTTCTGAAGAAAATAAAAGTACATGACAACATCAGCATTTTTAGATACAAGGGAGAGAGCAGAGAGAGGATGAACCCAGAGAAGGATGATAGTAGTAGAAGGCAAGCTTGTTCCTACTGCCATTTTGCCCAGACCTGGCAGGGCCCAGGGATGGATTTCTCTCTGTCTCTCTCATCTGTGGGTTCCAAACGCACCCCACCAGGGCACTTGACCAGTGGGTTAGTTCCCAGGTTTGGCTCACATGGGGCTAATACTGGGGAGCAGGGAGTCTAATGCATGGCGAGACTGGGAGGCACCAGGAGGTGAGGTCAAAGCCGACATGCTGTAGGACTCCAAGCATCCTTGGAAAGGAACATAATGAACTACAGGTATAAAAGGGTAAAGTTTGCATTTTTTTTTTTTAAGAAGAGAGCAAAAAACCAAGTAAAAGAATTGGAGGAATAGAGCAGAATAAAATAAGGTGGAGAGCCAAGTGTGGTGATCCATTTCTGAGTATGGGGCCGGTTGGTGGCGTTTTATGACTGATGGCAAGTTCTGTGGGCGACGTGGGATATCAGAAAGAACCAGGGTTGGTGTAGGAAAGGAAAGTGCAAGAATAATGGTGTTCTGAACAGCTCAACTCTCAGAGCTAAAGGCAAATCTCTATTATTTCTAAAGGAATATGTCACCTCAGCACAGTCTGAGAATGGATCTAAAATAACAATTTTAAATAAATCATAATTAGAAGGTTAATTAATGGACTTGAAGGACAATAAAAGACACAGGCCTTGAACTGTGCCCCGAAGCCCGCTGGCTTGTGCTTTTGTACCTTTCCCTCTAGGAGGAGGGCCTATAGATTATATCTGAATATATCTCAGTAAACCTAACAAGTAAGCATGAGCACAGTTAAGCCACTCGGCATAAGGCAAAAAGCCTCGCCCATGTCAACATGCTGTAGTGTCCTTTTAAATTTAAAGCTGCTATGAAGCATGAAGGGAAATACCAATCAGCAGCCTTTATCCTCTTAATGAAGGCCAGCACCTTCATATTTTTATCTCTTTGCTTTATACTACACAGAAATAGCCCAAGGATGTTGTCATCTTCCTGCTTGCCACAGAATTAGCAGAGAATTGTACATGCCAAACTATGACCACGCCTTCATGGTGTACTCTAGCAGGCAAGACAGCTTCAGCACCACTTAATCATGCTCACCTGCACGTATAACGTGCGGAGTTTCAGCTACGTGAAAGAGACAGACTTCTCCGAATGGCTCCAAGGTCCTAGCACACCCTGGGGTTCCATGACCGTGCACAGCTTCGCCTCTGCCGAGACAGCGAGATGGTCTCTGTACCTCTTTCCTCCTCTTCCCTGGACCTTGCCTCCTCTTCTACCCTCTGCCCTGGGTCACGATGCTCTCTCAGGGTGAAAGGAACCCAGAGCCACCCTACCTGAAGTCACGTTACAATTCTGCTACCCATAAATTACTTGGGGGAGCTCCTGGAGCTCTCTGAAGTCCAGTTTCCTTGTCTATCGGATGAGGACAAACCTAATAGACTCGTTGGGAGGATGAAGTCACTTGGTAACAGAAAGCCCTTTAGAACAGTTCCTGGCGCAGAGCAAGGAATCAGTATGTTAGATATTTCTCCATCTCTCTCTTTCTCTCTAGAGATTTTATTTATTTATATATTTGAGAGAGAGAAATAGCAAGAGAGAGTACAAGCAGGGGGAGCGGGAGAAGCAGGCTCCCCACTGAGCAGGGACCCTGATGCGCACTCGATTCCAGAACCCTGGGATCATGACCCGAGCTGAAGGCAGAGGCTTAACCAACTGAGCCACCCAGGTGCCCCAGCCCAGCTGCTTTCATTCCAGCTTGTAATACTAAGGAAGGAGACAACACGGTGTCCCCAACCCCTGGCATGGCTATGACCCACCTCCAGGCCAAGGGCAACAGTCCACGAGGCAAGTTCTGGAATTCCTAACTCGAGTTTTCAGTTCTGTTATACACACAGCACAGAATCTCTAACTCTTGACTCTCCTTTTGGCCAGCATTACGGACTCTTCCCACTTCAAAACTTCACCCATGGCTTCTGCTTCTGGCCAAAATGGAGAGCCGTGGACAGTTATTTCCCACCAGAAATGGCCAAACACAGAGACAGACAAAATATATAAAGCGAAGGTATTTGAGATGCTAGAATCGGGCCCTGAGAGTGACTAATTCTTGAGGGAAGGGAAGTAATGAAGTGGCACCTGTGATTGCTACAGCTTAGTGACTTCCTTGAGAGATCATCCAGGCCCCATGTATGGAGCGAGAACCGGGTAGAGCCCAGGAGGCTCCCTCTTTCAGCTGCAGAGACAGAGCTAAGAATCCAAGGAGAACTTGGTGGTCCTGGAAAGGAGAGTAACTGCGTAGAAAGATCTCAGAGCATCTGTTGATAATACAGATCAGTCTATATGAATTGGAATCAGATGAAGGAATAGAGGAAAAGAATGGATCACAAAGGAGCATGAGGGAACTTTGCGGGATGACAGATCTGTTCATTGTCTTGATCATGGTGTATACATAGGTCAAAGCTTTTCACTACATATACAATACATGTGGTTTACTGAATGTCAATTATATCTGACAGTTACAAAACCGTCAAACAAGAAACTTTACCCACAGCCCCAGTTTCTCCTGGCTAACCTTGTAGTTTGGGGTGTTACAAAGATCATTCACAGTTCAGACAGGATTCACTCCATCCTCTTGGTTCTGTTCCTGAAGCATGTCTGGTCTCTGAATCTATCGCTTGAAAGCAACTCCAGACTTAACCATTTCACTTCATTTCTTTGCCTTCAGCAACAGGAAGGAGGCCTAACATCTTTCAAGGAACTGTCATTAGGGATCCCCATAGAGCACCCCCAGAGAGTGAATCTGGTTCTGGCAAAAAAAACCAACAAAAACCATATTCTTTATGGCACCCTGGCAAGAGCGGACTGTCTAAAAGGTTTGAAAAAATTAGTGTTGACATACGATGCAGGAGACCCTGGGCTTTCTTCCGCACTCTTGGGTCCCTGTTATATGTTCTTGCTACACCCCTGCTCCTCTCAGCCCTTAAAGATACTTCCCATTACCTAGTCCTATGAACGCTGCAGAGAGACAGTGTAAATTCCCTCCTAGAGTTTAAATACTGGATAAAGTTTATCTCTAGATGAGAAGTTAACAAAAATAAAGGTGTTATTTAATACTGAGAATTAGGGACCTAACCATGATGCCTTTTGCTCCCTGATTTAATTACACATATTGCTCTACTCCACTGCTCTCACCTTGATCTGAGCAACCATAACCGTCCACATGATTACCCATCAGCTCCTTAACTAGTCTCTCTGCTTCGACCTTTGTCCCCCTCAGTCTGTTTGCAACACAGCTGCCAGAGCCATCCATTGAAGATAAAAGCTAGATCATGTCACTCCTCTACTCAAGCCTTGCCTTGGCTCCTTTTCCACTTGGAGCAAAATCCCAAATCTCCCATGTATTCAGGGCCCTTTGTAACCTAGTCCATTGTTACCTGTGACCTCTTGTCCTGCCCTTTAATTTATTCTCATTCTTTTCAGTGCCTCTGGCCTCTGTTTCATTTCTGGGACTTATCGGGTAGCTTACTGCCACAGGGCCTTTGCATAGTACTTTTGCCAGTAAAGTTCTTCCCACCATCGGTAGCGTAGTTTACTCCTTCACCTACTCTAAGTCTTTGCTCAGATGGTTCAGCCCCAGTGAGGCCCAACCTGACCTTCCTATTTTATTTTATTTGAGGGGGAGCAGAGGGAGAGAGAAAGAGAGAGAGAGAGAGAGAGAATCTTAAACACACCCAATGCAGAGCCCAATATAGGGCTAGATCTCACAACCCTGAGATCATGACCTGAGCCAAAATCAAGAGTCAGACACTTAACAGACTGAGACACCCAGGCGCCTCTGACCTTCCTATTTTAAATTGCAACCCATGCCTCATTTAGTTTATTTATTATCATTTATTGTTTGTCCACAAGGGCATGGATTTTGGTGTGTTTCATTCTCTAATATATCCCAAGCTGCTAGAAAAGACTGTAGCATGTGGGAGAAGCTTAATAAATATCTGTTGAATGAGTAACTGATTTTGTATTCCTTGACCTAGACACAAATTAATACTTGAGTGATCTTGACCTGCCTAAATGTACATATGCCAAGGTGGCCTTCCATTAGGAGAGAGACCCTAGTCTGATTTTAGGCTGGTTAGGGTGAGTACAGGTCACCTCTGGTTGTATTTCTAGCAAGTTGGGCAGTCAAGCTCTTAGTATTTTAACGATTCTTATAGTATTTTAACGATTCTCCCAAATTGTGTTTACAGTTTTATTATTATGGCTACATGGCTTGTTCTGAGAGAGGCCCATCTGTCTCATACCTCCTCCCCACTCCATCTGTCTTCCCATAACATGCTCTCTCTCCCACTTTTTTTCTTTCTGACCTTATGATTTAAATAAGTGCAAAAAATCTTTGGCACTATCCAGAGTGAATGAAAAGCTCAAGGCTCTCTCTGTTGATACAACAAAGGGAAGCCAACTAAATCAATTAGGGGAGTGGGGTGGCAGGGAGTGTGGGGTGAGAAGTTTGTTTGCTTGTTTGTTTATTTATTTATGTGTGTGTTTGTTTAAACTTCACTTCATTCTAAAAAAAGAATTAAAGCTGAGCCAAGGAGAGAGCTGTTTTTTTTTTCTTTTTTTAGTCCAAGGAAGGGAACTAATATTTTTAAACATCTACAAATTGTGAAAGGTGCTGTGCACACATCCACACACATACATTAAAATATATGTCATCTATAACATAAACTAAAAATATGTTTAAGTTCAAAATTTTTTACATTAAAAAAACTCACATACACAGAAATTTAGAAAAATGAACACCCAGATACTCACTATCCATTATCACAATTTTAAACAGTTGGGCATATTTGTTTTATCAACCTAGATAACTTTTGGCTGAGGAAATTAAAAAACTATTGACATCATAACACATCACCCATAAATATTTTAGCATCCTTTTCTAAATTCCCTACTGAGACCATTATTCCACCTAAAAATATAATTCCCTAATATCTAATCCATATTTAAATATCTCTAATTGACCACTGATTATTATTCTTTCTGATGTTCTCATTATTCCCAATTAGGGCTATGGGAGCCCCTTAAATCTGACTCCTTTTGATGTGATTCCATTAATCTTTAAGTACTTCATAGCTTTGAGGCTCACTGTCTTCAATCCCTGCCACAGACCAGAAATCACATGGTTCTTAAAGGAGCTCCGATTCCTTTTGGGAGAAAAGAGTATTTAGAAACCAAAATCTGGTCACCAGGGTGCTTATTCCTCCTGTGATGTCATTGTTTCTAATCTAGGCACTTTCAGGGCTTGGACCTACGAAATGTATTTTCAAAATAACGTGGATTAATAATGATATTTTCAATTCTCACTTGAAAGTTCAGAGTTTTTGCTCAACTTACATGATTTTCTACCCCTTTTATTTAGAACATCTTGATTCTTAATATATTATTTGCTTTATCCTATAATATTTATGAAATAGTTCCAAATCACAATACCAGTATTACCACAAATAACAAAATTATTGAATAAAGTGCAACTGCAATCATTTAGCAGCTTTTTTTTGTTATGGTTTTGTTTTGATTTGTCCTTAGATATGAGGACACTAAAGAACTGGGAATTAAGTACCTTGCTCAGATTTTCATCAGTAAGGGGCAGAGCCAATGTTCTACATAGATTCATTTGACTCACTTCTTCTTCTCAGTCCCCATCACCAAACTACAGGAAGAACTGGAGGAGACAATCAGTTGAAGGAAATAGACTGACAACAGAGAAAGAAAAAAAAAAAGCCAGAAAGGTACTTGAAACAGAAGATGGGTATGGGGCTGATGAAAAGTCTGCCTGGGGGTGGGTACGGTGAAACTAGCCAGCCCCCTGATTACTGCCTTTGCCCTAGGCTTTCCGTTTTCCCTGTAAATACAGTCCCAGGTCAGCAGTCTCAGCAGCACCTGGGAACTTGCTAGAAATGCAAACTATCAGGCCCCACCCCAGATGTCCTCAATCAGAAACTCTGGTGTGGGACCCAGCCATCTGTGTTTTCACCAGCCCTCAGGAGACTCTGCTTCAGCCAAAGTCTGATAGCCGCTGCTCTCTAAACCTTATGACTTCTGTTCTGGAAAGTAAAATTCCCAGAAGCTTCCTTGGAGAAAAAGGGTTTTTATATTTTTATCCTTCCCCACTCCCCCTACCTGTAATGCATATAAACTTATCCATAAATAATACATAGAATTTTTCTGTGAGTATATTAAAAATTAATATATGTGCTATTATTCCATATATCTCATTTCACTTTTTTACTTTTTGCACACAGCATTATGTTCAATATACACAAGAGTAGGTATTTTGTGATAATAAAAGGACTGGAAATGGAGGGTGAGGAACGAAGAATAAGAGAAACCCACATGGACCCCCAAAAGCCACATGCCCCAGACTGAGGGACATGACCACTCTGCAGCCCCCAGTCATGTTCCAGTTCGTAAAATCCCGGGGACACAAGTGTTTCCTCTCAATGTCATCAAGTCACAACACACCTAAAACTCAATCTTCCTATCTTTAAGATGGGAATAATTATAGCCTGCCCCATGAGATTGCTGAGAGAATCCTGTGAGAGTTTTGTGAGCTGCAAAGAGCTAAAGAATTGTGACTATTACCAGGTCCTTTCCCAGTGTAGTGAGAGCCATACGGCGTGTACAGGAAGGCGGTTCCCCTCACCACATCAGATCCAAGGACAGCCAAAACTAAAGCATGTTTCTAATGAAGAAGTGTTTCCCTAAGCGGAAGTATATCAATGATGACATCACTAATACACTAAGGAGCATGATGGTGGGAACCTTCCACACTTGTTTTGCTCTTTTAAAGCACCTGCATTTGCGTGTGTGTGAGATAAGAAGTTTCTTTTGAGTTATGTTGTCTCAGTTTATCCATATTTATGTTGCCGTGCCCTATGTTCTGCTTTTCTCATACTCAACAACCATCAGCACTCAAAACAGCATGACTGGGAAGGAAGGAATATGCACTGAAAGTCTCAAATTTATTAGCGATTAAGTGAACCCCCAAGAAAAATCAGCAATCACAAATATTCTGTCTTCACTATGCTTCTTTCTCTATATTTTCTTTTGGGGGGTCATTTAAAATCATTTGCAGAGTGACAACCAACACATCCTGTCTGTGCAGATGATCCACAAATTCATGTCTCTTGGCCACACGTCCTTATTAGACCCCTGACCCACATAGCTCACAGGTTTGTGGACATCTTTCAGTCCCAGGGATCCACAAACTCAATATATACAACACATATCATCACCTGCCTTCTAGACCACCCCTCTCCCCCGATCCTCTGGTTTCATTATTTCTGCAATATTACTCTTCCCCTATCCAGCAAGGCTAGATGCTTCTGACTCCTCTTGGCTCACCAAATGGTGATGAAATTATTTCCATTTTATCTTTAAAATGTCACTTGAATCATGTTCATGCCTATAGTTTCTTTCTAAATTTAGCACTTAATTATCTTTTATCTAAACAATTGCTGTAGCTTGATTTTTGTCTTGACTTCAATCTCTTCCTACTTCGTTTCTTCTTCCAGAAAATATCAAAACTTTAATGACTAACATTTACTGAGTTTTGATTGTTTACCGACACTGTTCAAAGCATTTTCTGTATATTATCTCATTTAATCCGCACACACCTCGCTCTCCTGCTATGAAACCTTCAACTGCTACCCATTACTTCCTCCATAAAAGCCAAGGCTTTCATTGCGTTCCCAGTATAGACCATCAGGTAGTTTCTTTACCACCCTTTCCTGGATTCACTATGTTCTAGCCAAACTGGATCACCTATCATTTCCCTAACGCACCATGTGCTCATGGCTCTGGTTTCACTCATGCTATCACTCAGCATTTTCCATCTCTACCACTGCTCACCTTTTAAACTCTAGCTTAAATACTATCTCCTCCACCAGACTTGCTCTAGCTCTTACAGTAACCCTCATCATTGCTTTCTTTCTTTTGTTAATTCATTCACTAAACATTTATTCCCTTCATTGTTCTTTCAATCAAAGTTTTATTTTACTGCTAGGCACCCATGCTGCCATTGTACTTCACATCTCTGGTATGTTCCTTAGAAATCAGTCTTAGACAACTGACAGAATGGGAGAAGATATTTGCAAATGACATATCAGATAAAGGTTTAGCATCAAAATCTACGAAGAACTTAGCAAACTCAACACCCAAAGGACAAATAACTTAATCAAGAAATGGGCAGAAGACATGAACAGACATTTCTCCAAAGAAGACATATAAATTCCTAACAGACACATGAAAAAATGCTCCACATCACTTGGCATCAGGGAAATACAAATTAAGACCACAGTGAGATACCACCTCACACCAGTCAGAATGGCTAAAATTAACAAGTCAGGAAACGACAGATGTTGGTGAGGATGTGGAGAGAGGGTAACCTTCTCACCCTATTGGTGGGAATGCAAGCTGGTGCAACCACTCTGGAAAACAGTATGGAGGTTCCTCAAGAAGTTGAAAATAAAGCTACCCTATGACCCAGCAATCGCACTACTGGATATTTACCCCAAAGTTACAAATGTAGTAACCCAAAGGGGCACCTGCACCCCAATGTTTATAGCAGCAATGTCCACAACAACCAAACTGGAAAGAGCCAAGATGTCCAACGAGAGATAAATGGATAAAGAAAATATGGTATATATATATATAGATAGATAGATATATCTATATATACACACACACAATGGAATACTACTCAGCCATCAAAAAAATTAAATCTTGCCATTTGCAATGACGTGGATGTTACTAGAGTATATTATGCTAAGCGAAGTAAGTCAGAGAAAGACAATTATCATGTGGTTTCATTCATATGTAGAGTATATGAAACAGCACAGAGGATCATAGGGGAAGGGAGGGAAACTGAATGGGAAGTCATTAGAGAGGGAGAAACCACAAGAGACTCTTAACCATAGGAAACAATCTGAGGGCTGCTAGAGGGGAGGTAGGTGGAGGGATGGGGTAACTGGGTGACGGACATTAAGGAAGGCACTGATGTAACGATTACTGGGTGTTATATAAGACGGATGCATCACTGACCTCTACCTCTGAAACAAGTAATACATTACGTGTTAATTAATTGAATTTAAATTTTAAAAGTAGGAAAAAAAGAGAAATCTGTCTGAGAGTAGAGGTAAGGTTAACACGTCTGTTTCCTCCTCACGATTATGTTTGAGGATAAAGGCCATCTCTTCATTTTTGTAGCTCAGTCTACCACCTCTTTGACATGGTGCTTAGGATTCATACATGCAAATGTTCATTCATTCATTCACTCATTCATTCCAAAAAAAAAAAAAAAAAAGGCTTACAAACCTCTTGTGTTCCCAGAACTGGTACAGAACAACAAATCTCACAGTGACTGCCCTTTGGAGTTTACAGTCCGAAGGGTTATAAAAGTCTGTTTGCAAATAATTAAAATACAACACGGCATAATGCAGGAAACACAGTAATTAATCATGCCTCCCCAGGGCAAAGGCAGGTGACAAAGGGCGTTTGAGCCAAGTCTTTAAGGATAAATAGGAGTTCACTAAGGGAGACAGACAATCTAGAAAAAAACAAACCGTATGTCACTCAGCTTCTGGAAGTCCTTAGATACCATGCCAAGTGGACATGATTGTAGGAAACTTTTTTTTTTTTTAAGATTTTATTTATTTATTTGACAGACAGAGATCACAAGCATGCTGAGAAGCAGGCAGAGAGAGAGGAAGAAGCAGGCTCCCTGCTAAGCAGAGAGCCTGATGTGGGGCTCGATCCCAGAACCCTGGGATCATGACCTGAGCCGAAGGCAGAGGCTTAACCCACTGAGCCACCCAGGCGCCCCCATGATTGTAGGAAACTTAAGGTAACTTTGAATAAATATTTGCTGGATACCCAATGAATGCTTTCTCCCATTTGTGTGGTTCTAGAATCTTATACCACATGGGGAATCACTTCCTTTTATCTATTTGCATTTGGGGTGAAACCCAAATTTTGTAACCCCTTTTCTTGCTCCACAGTATTCACCTGCACAACCCACAGGCACTAGCAAAAACTCATGAAATGAAGTGGTCGTTCTGAGACGGGAAGAGACATGTGATGTGCACAGAATAGGAAAAGGAGCACGGAACCCAGAAGATTCTGTGCAATGTAACTCGTGTCACCTTTCTATGTGTAAGGCTTGCTTGTCTGGGTGTCTGTTTTAATGTGGGAAGAGTTTGTTTTCAAATTTGTTGGGCCGTCAGTAAAATAATTAGTTTTCATCGGCAGTACAATATGCAAGAAATCTAAGCCTCTGCTAATCTGCTGAGGTCAGCATTATTTTTTTACACCAAGGCTTTGACCCACCAAACCTGCCCTTTTAAGAAGAAAATCTAGGATCAGTCATTTGATGCGCGCCCACGCCGCTGGCCCCGCCACACACTCATACATAGTGTCCAAGTGCCTCAAAGGCTTTTTTTGACAAAGGAAAGACTTATAAGTCTTTTACTTCCTAGGTCCCAGGCTTCAGCCAGGCCTACACAGTATGCCACTGAACCCCGGTCCCACCCCATCCAGGGGATGTTTGGTCAGCCCTGTGGAGATGCTCTTGCCTTGACATTTCAGTGGGCTCCACAGTGGGGTCTGCTCCCGTGCCTGAGTTGAGGCTCTCCACATCACAGCCCTATAACCAGACCCAGAACAACTGTCAGCTGTAGCCCCAGAATATGATGGAACCAATCTGTCTTGGCCCCCATGTTGAGCTCTTTGGGCTAAATAACCTACCCAAGTCTGCACAGCTAGAGAGGGCGCGCATGGTTTAGAGGCAAAGTCAAGTTTACACGTAAAGCCAAGACTTCTGGGAACGCCTTACTTTCCCCAGGAAGTTCCGCGCCTCAGGTGAGGAGTCTGTGTTGGTTCAAGGGCTTGAGAAATGGGACACAGGTTTTGTGAGATACCTGAGCTTTCAGGATCATCAGCACCCGATGACTGAGAACCTCATATCATGCCAGCAGATCTCTCAAAGGAAGGGTTCCTTGAGTCTGGGTGGCTAGACTCCTGCTTCGTTTGGAGACTTAGAGCACATGATCTTTCCTTTGAAGGCGTTCTGGACGTGTCTTCCCGTACTTTACGCAAAGCTCCGTGTCTGACCCAGTGGCTTGCTGGCATTGCGCAGGGAGAGCCTTTTTCATGCCACGTTTGGTCAATCAAAATATGAACTTGATACAAACATGAGGGAGGAACAGGCTTCAAATATGACCTCAAGATTTCAGAATGCATCACCTCAGGATAAAAAGTCTCAGGAAACGGGGCTGCCTGGGTGGCTCAGTGGGTTAAGCCTCTGCCTTCAGCTCAGGTCATGATCTCAGAGTCCTGGGATCGAGCCCTGCATCGGGCTCTCTGCTCAGAAGGGAGCCCGCTTCCCCCTCTCTCTCTGCCTGCCTCTCTGCCTATCTAAAAAAAAAAAAAAAAAAAAGGGTCTCGAAATGTGTTAAACCACTGAGACATACAGCATATAAACCCATGTTTTTGTTCTTCATCCATGCAGTATTAACACACACCGTAATCATACCAATAACCCTAGTACAACGTACCCTTCAAATTATGTTATATATATAATAGAACTCCCCATCAAAACAGATAATGAAATAATAAACATAAATTTTGACATGAACACCCTTTCTCTCATCTAAAATGGATCTTTTAAGAATGATAAATATAAATCTCTCTCCAAAGTGGGCTGCGAATCTCAAGTTCCTATCAACGTTTCATCATATCCCCTCGCCTCACTTTTAACTTGCCCCTTTACCCTCTATTCCCCTGGGGGTGTGGTTCTCTCTGCAAAGATGGTGCATGTGCCCTGAGGAAGGCGAAGTGAACGCAAAGCGTGGAAGGACGGGCTGGGGGGCACCAGTTCCCTGGGCTTGGCTCTGCGTCAAAAATGTCACCCACTTCCAGGTTTCAGTTCGCTCATTGGCAAATGGAGCAGGTGGTGGAGGAAGGGCATTAGGTGACTTCTTTTTTTTTTTTTTTTTTATTTATTTGTCAGAGAGAGAGAGAGCGAGCGAGCACAGGCAGACAGAGTGGCAGGCAGAGGCAGAGGGAGAAGCAGGCTCCCTGCCAAGCAAGGAGCCCGATGTGGGACTCGATCCCAGGACGCTGGGATCATGACCTGAGCCGAAGGCAGCTGCTCAACCAACTGAGCCACCCAGGCATCCCGGCATTAGGTGACTTCTGAGAGTCTTTCCACCTCTGACATTTTAGAAGTCTGGCAAGCTGAGGAGATTCTCAGCGCCAGCGTCCTCCCGACGGTGAGGACCACTCAGTTGCCCGAACCCAAGGTCCTGCCGTTTTCTCACAAGATTGCCCATGTCCACAGAAGCCCCTCCAAGCCCAGTGAGGAGAGAAGCCCGGCCACCCACAGGGCTTGAAGTGAACATTTGAAATAGATAATATTTTTCATTTCAAAATATTCAGTGTTTGTTTTGTTGTTGTTTTTAGAAATAAAGGCATTCTCTAATCCGTGGTGATTCCAAAAGGGGGGGGGAGGAGGAAATAAATTTAACAATTCAACAGCCCAGTATACCCCTCTTAGAGGTGTAAACACCACCTCCGGTTCACGAAACAAAGACGTAAAAGCCAACGAATACCGTCCACACGAGACAGGCTACCCCGTATCAACCGTAGAAACTGTTTAATATGTCACCTGATGGTGACCGCCGGGCAGGTTCGCTTCTGGGGGAGTACAAGAAGTCACCTGGCATCACCGCTTTTCTAACAGGGCGCCCGCGTGGACACCCAACACGCCCCTCATCTCCCGCAGGGACAAATTCCTCTCCTGTCGTCTGCGGGCAGCATGCAGCCTGCCGGCCGGCTCTCAGGTGCCCCACGCTGGTCACCCGCAGCCCTTCACACACATGCGGACTTTCCGCCGCAGAGAACAGTGTCTCAGCGGGGCTCAGGAGCTCCAAGACCCTGATTTTCAACGTGGGCTCCTGGAGAGGGCTGATCTAGTCTCCCCAACTCTCCCGTAGAATGATGCTAAGGACACACCGAATCCGAGAGGAAGGTAGAGACCACCGCCTCCTGCTCCCTACATCAGACTGCTGGCGTCTAAGGGGTGCGGTGTCACAGCCCAGATGGAACGTGCATGTGGACACATTTCTGAACCTATCGAGAGGGATCCCCGACGCCAGATCTGTTGGGAGGCGTAGAGCTGTGTCCAGCCCCTAAGGCACGTGTAATGTACATGAAACGGGCACCTCGGGGCGGGGGGACGCCCCTGCCTCACTCGGGAGAGAGGAGCGATGGGGGCTCGCTGGCGAGGGAAGTCTGCGGCTCGAGCTGCATTTCAATGCAGTGCTTACTTTATTCACCAGGGGTCATCAAAGGTCTGGATTTTCTTTGTCTACTTGTTGATTCCTGTTCGTACTCTGTACACTCAGGCACCCCTGAGGTCTTTAGCCTTGTCTCTCAGGAAATGCCACTTTGCTGCTCTCTCTCCCCACTGCTCCCGACCCTTCCCCGACCACTCAGCTCCCAGCGCTCCTCCCTCTAGACCTCTACCAGCACCAGACAGACTGCAGACTGGGGGGGGGGGGGGGCGTCCCCGAGAAGCAGGGCAGAGATGCCTTTCGTAACTAAACCAACTGATTTAAAAAGGAGAAAGAGGAAACGTGGTATCAGCTTTTTTTTTTTTTTTTTTTTTTAAATAAGCACTGCTTTGCTTCCATTTTTCAAAGCCGGAAAGGAAAAGGTAAGGATGACCCGCCTCCTGTTTTCTAGATGCATGAACTGAACGGTGGTGTGCTTGGAAGGCGATGAATCATGACTCCCGCCTGTGCAATTTGCTCAGGAACTAGGTTCCTCGATGGCCAGAATGGGTCACCAGAAGGACACGTCCACAGGATTCCCTGAGACCTTTTCAGCCCCCATGAACAACTAAGGGAAGGCTTCCAAGAGGATTCTGGCCACCAGAATGGGGCATGAGGATCGCACAGGTCTTGGTTGGCCTGAGGATGGCTCGACTGAATATGTCCTTTTGAGCGGCTCAAACCGTTTATCTTGGTTTTCCTGGGATGACACCCTTAAATGTCTTTAGCACGAAGCCAATTTGATTCTTTCTTACCTGTGCCCTCTGAATAAGCCAAATCGCGTCACTGAGAAGCTCCAAAGTGAGGCAGGCGTCAGCCACAATGAGCTGTGGATTTGGCTGCTAGAATTCTCCAGGGCTGCGCAGCTCCTACTTCAGAATCAAGTCCACTTGCCCTTCCTCCTGCTCCCAAACAGGCAGAAAACCAGTCTTGTTATTCAAGTGGGAGTGTTTCATCTGTTTTCCTTTTATGCTTTATTTTAATGCAATAGTAGGGGAAACTTGGGTGCATTAAGCATCTGCCTTCAGCTCAGGTCACGATCCTAGAGACCTGGGATCAAGCTCCACATTGGGCTCCCTAATCAGTGGGGAGTCTGCTTCTCCCTCTGCCTGCTATTGCCCCTGCTTGTGCTCTTTCTCCACCAAACAAATAAATAAAATTTTTAAAAAATGCAATATTATAGGATCAAAAGTCCTATATATATGCGCGTCCTAAATATATGAGGTAATAGCGTTGAAAGAGGCAATCAAGGGGCACCTGGGGGGCTGTCAGTTGAAAGCACCTGCTCTCTGCTCTAGTCGTGATCTCAGGGTCATGGGATCGAGTCGGGTTCCCTGGGAGTCTGCTCGTCCCTCTGCCTCTGCACCTCACCCAACCCCTGCTCGAGTTTTCGCCCTCTGTCTCTCTCTCAAATAAATAAAATCTTAAAAGAAAGAAAGAAAGAAAGAGAGAGAGAGGCACTTAAGGCCATGGAACGAAGGAGGGGGTCAAGTGTGGCAGAGCGCACGGCTGAGGATGCGAGCTCTGAGCAGTCTGAGGGGACCCAGACCCCAAGGTCACACTTGGGACACTCAACGATCCGGGCTGCTGACTGTCTTCTTATGGGCTTGTCAATGACGAAATAAGAAGACTATGGGACACATGGGCACTACAGTGGTGTCAACTAAAGATAATGATTTGCTCAGTCTTGTCAGAGAGAGAGTTGACAGCCGACTCAAGATGAGGGAACCTGGTCTGGCACAGCCCACCGAGAATCCAGGAGCTTTGGAAACCCTCACGCCCGTCTGCAACACACATTTTGCCAAAATGTCCGATGCCACTGTGCCTGGTTTTTAAGTTACAAAACCACCACCTATGACCTCTTAATTTCGTGACAGAATATGGATTTACGATCATGAAGAAGGGGGGCGGGGAGGGGGGTAGAGGCCCAAGGCAAGGCCAGTTGCTGTGTATTTTCTCTTGACACAAAGTCTAGCTTAAGAGATTAACTAGAAAACCCTCAAGGAGCAGGACTTGTGCACTGGCCCGTCTGTTTTATGTGGACTCCTGCAACGCAACACCAACTCCTGCAAAAGTGCAGCTTTTCCCGGCGTCCTCCCGGTAAATGGCAGGGACGGTTATTTCAAAGTGACATTTATACTGTCCACGGGGAGCTGATGGCTGAAGGGGGAGATAGTGATCAAGGGATTTAATCCCAGGACCAAGGGGAGGCAGGTGTCTGTGAAAAAGATAAGAGAGCCCAGAGCTGCCCATGGCCTCTTATATTTAGACAAAGGAAAAATACCGTGAGCACAAAAGTCTTTACTGGTGTGTGTGTGTATGTGTGTGTGTGTGTGTGTTGGAGGAATAAAAAACTAAAAACTACTGGCTTCGTCCAATACTTCTTATTTGTGCCTCCATCATGCCGTCCAATGACAGCTGATTTCCTTGTCCTCGGACACAGCAGTGATGCCCCAGAAAATTATCAGTCGGTCAACAAGTATTTTGCAGAGCCCCACAGGTCAGAGACACTATGGGGCAAGCCCACAAAGTCTATCCCATTCCAGAGGTCTACCCTTTCTCGACCCAAGTGGCTGTTTACTTGCTTGTTTGCTTTTGTTTTCGAGCGTGCCTTCAGGCTCTCTTGCCGGAGAGCTCTTGCACAGGCTGGATGACCAGCTTTGGGGGACGCTGGAGAGGGGACTCCAGAAATAAATAGAGGCTGCATTGGATAATCGTGAGGGCTCTTCCTGCTCAAACACCGCAGACTCAACATAACAACATCAGATGTGAATCACTGACCAACAGCCTGTGGAGTACGTCCTACTCCGCGGTAACTCTGACAGCAGATCACGGAATAGGTCTGCCTTGCTTGATGTCATTTTACCTAATGTGGAAGCTGAGGCTGTCTTCCTCCCTGCCCTTCCACACATTGCTGATCCATGCCCCACATCATCATAGTCCAAAGTGATGAGTAAAAATGCACCTCAGGAATCAAGAATACATTTCCAGCAAACATCAGAGGGTATATTAGAATTCTGAGGGATATACAGAAAACCCCCAGATGAAATAGTTTTAATGGGATAATTAGGTATCCATCGTGTAAAGAAATTTGACAATAGACATTTTGAGACTGGTGTGGGAGATCTGTGATCATGTTAGGGACCAAGAGGTCTAACTTTCTATCCCATCACCCTCAGTATGTACCTTCAACTCATGGCGCAAAATGGTTGCTGGAGCTCCTGCTCTCATCCCAGACAGCTGAATGGAAGAAAAAAAGAAAAAGCATACCTCTTGTCTTTTATGCAGCTTTACTGGAACTCCCAGAAAATGTTTTCACTATATCTCATCCACCAGATATAGACTCAAAGAAGGCAAGAAAACATAAGTACGTGGACAGCACTGGCCCAGGCTTCTGCAACTGTGGGAAGAGAAAAGACTAGCTATCAGAAAGCAGTTGTCAGTTGTCCTGAAAAGAGTTCAGGTACTGAACAAAACAATGTAATATTACTGTCTTGGTTTCTGTTTTCCTCAATATTTTAAAGTGAATTTACATATACCAGAGACCCAAGCTTCCAAAATGGCAGGGGGAGAAGTTTCAAGTGCAATTTTACCTTGAGAAATGAAACTAAAATTCTGAAACTATATTTACCTTTATACTGAACAAGCATTAGATTATAATATCAATTGTTCCTTTCTTTTCCCCAAAGCAGAGCAAATGCTGATTATTTCATCTGATGTTATTAAAAAAAATTTTTTTTAAGATTTTATTTATCTACTTGACAGTGACAGAGAGCACAAGCAGAGGGAGCAGCAGGCAGGCTCCCTGCTGAGCAAGGAGCCTGACGCAGGATGTGATCCCAGGACCCTGGGACCAAGACCTGAGGCAAAGGCAGACGCTCAACCCACTGAACCACCCAGGTGCCCTTTATCTGATGTCATTTTAATGAGAAAATAATTTGATCTAACAATAGGGCATTATCCGTTTCCATGTGTTTTCTACATGATCGTGGAGATAATCTCTGTGTGAAAATATGTACGCTGCTTTTACCAAGAGTTTCTCTTTAGCTTTTGATATTCAAGCCATTCTCTGGAAGAGCCTATCTTAGCATCCAAATTCCAGATGTTCACTTTGAAATTTTCACTGGTGGCCTTCTGCCAGTCCCTCATATGTCAGGGACTTGGAGTGACATGATTACTTTTTCAACCTCACTTTAATTAACTTCATGAGATCTTGCCCCATTGCAAGGTCTCCAAGCTCTATTTACAATGGACACTTATTACCAGAGACACTCACAAGGTACGACCTGGTGGAGAGTCAGCTACAGATATCAGGGGGAGGGGGCAGAAATAGACCCTCCTCTTCAGCGGGGAGAGGTGTCTGGGTGAGTGTTAAAATTCTAAGCGGACAGTTCGTTAGTAAATATTTTTGCATTATGGAGACTTTTGTTTCCACTGACAATCTGATGAAGACAGGAGTTTAAATAACAGAGCTGCGGATAATGAGGACTTCTTTTTTTTTTTTTTTTTAACTCTGTGTTGTACTTCAGTTAGGAAGTCGGTTAGAAAACATTACATATATATACATACATATACATATATATACACATACATATATAGAAGCGTTTTGCATGTGATCTCATGTAATAATGTTCACAGCCTATAGCATAAAGTCTTAATTCCCATTTACAAATCAGAAAACTTGGGGCACCTGGGTGGCTCAGTTGGTTAAGTGTCTGCCTTTAGCTCAGGTCATGATCCCAGGGTCCTGGGATCAAGCCCCGCATCGGGCTCCCTGCTCAGCTAGGAGCCTGCTTCTCCCTCACCCTGCACCCCTCCACCTGACTTGTGTTCTCGATCTCTCTCAAATAAATAAAATCTTATAAAAAAATTATAAAACTTAGCAAATCTAAGTAAATTCTAAGTCCAGGATTGTCTTCCTCCAAGGCCTATGCTCTTTAGTCTAGAAATACATTCTGCTTTGAGATTTTGGTCACCTTGCTTTTGAAGATTCCCACTGTTGATGGAAAGGATAGGTAGGACAGAATGTTTCTTTCTGGGTAGCTTCACAGAAATCAGGCTTAGAACTTGGAAGGCAGGAGGCCTTTATATCTTTAGGGCTTCGCAGCCCTGTGCATATAAATTAGGGTGTTTTCAGCGGCAAAAAACTGAATCTCTTGCTGAAATTGACTTTGAGAGCAGCGATGATCAAAGTAGGATCCCCAGGCCTGCAGAATCGGCAGAACCTGGGACCTTGTTAGAAATCAGAAATGCAGATTCTCACTTCTACCCCGGGATACCCCGAATCCAAAACCCTGGGGGTGGGCCCCAGTGATCTGTGTTTTAACAAACCCTCCGGGAGATTCCACTGGATGTTTGCATGGGAGGGCTATAGTTTTGGACAATAAAGACAGGAATTTGTTCACTGAGCCAGCCGGATATACAGAGTTACCTTCAGGAGCCACAAGATTGGCGGTTCTAGTTCTCGGGATACTCTCATTTCCCTCCTTCATCCGAGGGCCACACCATCCAGAGGCAGACGGTGAGCCACCTCCTCCTTTGTCTTTTCCCAAGAGTGCAAACGGAGAGCATTTCTAAAAGTCCTCCTGACGGGCTTGCCCTCATCTTTCAAAGGCTGGAATTCTGTCCCCTGACCAAATCTTCAGCCCATTATTGCTAAGTTGAATGGGGCCAACAGGACTGGATGAAACTAAGCCAGACCCACTCCCTACCCCATGGCCATAACAAGCAGGAGGCATACTGGAATAAAAATGAGGTTCATGGGACACCTCTGTGGCTCATTGCGTTAAGCCTCCAACTCTTGTTTTCGGCTCAGGTCTGATCTCAGGGTCGTGAGATCGAGCCCCAAGTTGGGCTCTCTATGCTCAGCATGGCGTCTGCTTGGGCTTCTCTCTCCCTCTCCTTCTACCCCTCCCCCCACCTCTCTCCCAAATAAATACATTTTTTAAAAAATGAGGTTCTTATTGGCGGGGGAGAGCAGAGCAAGGAGTTGGCACGTGGGTGTACCATTCGGTTACCTCACCACAGCAAGTTCTTAGCTACATAAGGACGTCAACCTGGAATCTGTAAATTTGTTTCAATAATCTGATCATTCTAAATCATTAGCCTCTTAAAATTTCAGGTCAAAAGCAGCCACCTAGAGATCTCGTTTTTCAGTTTTGGTGACTAGAGGCTGACATTTAGAATCAGCTGGGCATCATAATCTACTAAACCAAACAGTCCTTTACTAATACCAGTTCGAGATCTGTTTCACGCATGTTAGCGGAATGTTTTTTATTTTTATACCGGAGCTCTGAGATCATTATAATTGAGAGGACACCAAATGATGATTAAAATAGGTATTTTCCTTCCACAGTCTTTGAACATCTTCAAATGACAGGTGTTTCTTAAGAAAGGAAATTCTACTCATTGCGCTCTTTTCTATAGCAAGAATAAATTTTAAGTAATGACTTTTTAAAAGCGGAAATCTGAAATGATGAGCAGCCTGCTTTGATCCCTGCATTTTGCTGAACAACACATGCGGTTGTTGGAGGCAGGTAGGAACCCCACAAACATTCCATTTCTGCTCGATTCACAGATGAAGCTATCAGTCGGGACGACGAGTAATTACCACATCCTCGACTCAATCACCCATGAGCTGCGACGCTCTGCAGTCGTTTAGCTGGAACATGGAAGTGATCTCAGCAGATGTAGTAAACGAGCTCATACCCCGAACCGTCTAACAACATGCACACAGCCTGCATTTCATTGTTGCTCTCAACCCCAGCCCTCCCCGGCCCTCCCATTGCTTGGGTTTTTCAATTAAGTGCTTTCCTCATTTATATTCCGCCTCTGATCAAATACCAAAAAATGTGGATTAGTCACATTCCTACATAAATTTAAACATTATTTAACAAGTATCCCAGCAGCGTGGAAGGGACCATCAATGGCGCAAAAAGCCCTGGGCTGGCCCTCAGTGGCTCCTAAGCCCCACCTCTACCACCGACCTGCCTCAGGGCGATTCAGTGCACACCTCTGGGCCCTCGGTCTCAGCCGGGAAGTGGGAGATGGTCTCCAAATCCCCTGTCAGTTCTACTGTCCGGCTGGGGAAAGATCCGAGGAGAGGTAGCTTGGCGCAGTAGGAGAAAACCTTGGGTTCAAATCTCAGCTGGGCTACTTATTAACCGTGTGACCTTGGGTAAATTATTTAAAATCTCCGAGTGTTTTCTCATGGGTAGAACATGAGAGCATGAGATAACATCAGCCCCCACTTCTCCGGCTGTTATGACACATTGAGAAAAATATGTTGGACGTGGCTGGCATTGTTGATGCCGTTGTGCTCGTCACTATCATGATTTAAAGGGAAAGGAAGAATGCCACCTTAATTTTTCTTCCTATTCTTCCCTACTAGGATTCCTGCGCCCACATCCCCTACCCGCAAAACAACAACAACAAACAAACAAACAAAAATCCCAACCAGAAAACAGGTGGAGCCAACATGGCTCCTTTCTTCCTGCTGCACATTTGTTAACCCCTTACAGTCCAAACACTGACACTTTGGATTGATACAATGTTATATGTCCATTACATCGCAGCAAAACTGGAAAAAAGAAAAGTCTGGCTGTGTCAGAGCATGCCTTGAGATGATATGCCTCCAAGAAAAATCTGGAAAGGGCACTCTCTGCTCCATTTAAAAATAAACAAAAACAACAGAAGAAATTGACAGCTGGGCGTTGTTTTCTTCTCTGCCCTCTACCTGAAGGCGCTTCAGCATCACCTGTGGGGGGTTTTATTACAGTTCGGACTGGTGTGTCCTTGGCTTCCGAGTCTCTGGCTCAGGACGCCTGAGAACCTGCATTTCTTACCCGGTCTCAGGGGCTGCTGGTCTGCGGACCACACTCTGAGAACCACGGAACTGGTCCACGCCAGGCTGCTCCTTAGACTTTGACAAGTTTGTGAACGAATACAAGTTTCCGGCCCCACCCCAGAGGGTCTCACTCAGTAGGGCTGGGCCAGGTCTTAGGAATCTTTTTTAAAGCCCCTCAGGTGATTCTCGCCTCTAGCCGCTTGGAGACAGCTGCTCTAGCAGGTTCCAGGTCTGCAAACGCATTTCCCAAACTTGCCTGGTGGCTTTGTCGGCATGGCACTTTCCTCCAGAGATCCTTCACCCTTCTGGGTCTCTCCTCCAGTTCCACTGTTCACTTGGCATCATTCACCCCAACTTTTTTTGATTTCTAGACAAGTGCGATTTCTCCTTGTTTTGATCTCTGCTATTACCGGAAGCTGGAAGTCCCAATGCCTCCTAATATTGTGTTTCTGCCTTTCAAGACATTTATCTTTCTACTTCTCATACATGTGTTGTTCATTTCTCCTCACCCCAATTCCTCTCCCCAACGGGACCACAAGTTCTCAGTCCTTCTAGGCAATGACTGTGCCCTACTCAAGGCCGCCCGGGTGCAAAGCCTTGCCCGTATGAGGGATCGAAACAAAGATGTTGAAACAAGCAGATCGCCTAAGGCAGCCAGTTGCCCCCACCTCCGCTACCATTATCATGAACCCCTATTCCCCCCCAAATGTTTCAGTAGTAATAGCTAACATTTATTAAGCTAATTTTATGGACTGTTCCAAGCACTCAGTCTGCATCAAATCATGTAATTCCTTTGATTAGCTCAAGGCATCTTGCAATCATGGTCATTTCGTTCCCCTTTAAACACGCCTTGGGAGGTCCAAGCACCACAGCCATCTCTAGCAGGTGAGCAAAACTGAAGGGACCAGATGAAAGAGAAATGAGGCAAAGCCAGAAGTCCTAGTGCGGCACAGAGGCTACGTCCCTCTGCTGTGTGGGAGGAAATCCTGACTTCCACAGCGCTGATTCCCCACCCCGAACACGGTCGGCACAGACAACCACGCTGATGGCCACGTGCCTTGATTTGGGTATAAACAGGAGCATGGGGGCGAGATCCTAAACCAAGTACAAGGAGATATGGGCCAACACCATTAATTATGATCTATGTGAATCACGGAACATTGATGGGCCTAATTTCCTTATGGGCAAAAATGAAAATAATAGGATCCCTTATTGTGATGATCCAGTGAAATGCTATCACTGGAAAGAGCCATTTTGTCACTTACTTCATGAAACTGGTAGAATTCAGGAGTTGAGGCCCCGTGAAGGCTGGATTGGGAAGTTCGTAGGGGCTGTGTTTTATCACAATGATTCCAGACACCCGTGATCTGAGGGGCACCCAACTGGCTGACTCAGAGAGGCTGTACAGCCTGCGATGGGCTCAGGCAGCCCCGTGCAATCGTCTTGCCTCCACCGGAGTTTCTCGTGGCAGACTTGTCAGTTCAAGAAGCCAGACATTTGTGTAAGTGAACGACTTGTTTATAATCATTGGAGGGTCTATCCTCACTCGGGTTAACATACAAACACCAACTAGTTTTGCACGGTTGGAATGTGCGTGGAGTTTCCCAGATGAGAGTTACTGTGTAGATTGAGGACGTACAGAATTTAGTTTTGTTCGGAACGTCTCCAAGGATTGCTTGCCATTTTGAAGTGCCGATCCCTGATGCCGGGCTTGGGGTTTGGGTCCCAAACGCCACGCGTGTGTTTCAGTTTGTGCAATCGTAGTACCTTGACATCACAAAGAGTGGAGAACCATCTACTCCCGGTTAATTCTCGTTCAGTCTCTTGTGCTTGTATTTACATAACCTTTATTTTAAAATGTGAAGAAACTGTGAGGAGGACAAGACTCGTTGAATATTATTTCACTTTCAAACTTACGAATTTTAAGTAGGTGCCAGCATCTGGCTACTCCGTGATTCTCCACAGTGCCCTTGTACCGAAGCATTTATGTGTCAAGACACATATTATTTCATTATCATTTCCTTCTCTCGTCATTGGCCTTTCTACGAAGTCAGAGCATTATATGGATGTTTTTGAAACCGTGCTTGTGGACAAGCTATTTGAGCCATGAATTTAATTTTGGAAGAGTGAAAATGCGGTGGGAAAATGTATGCTTTGTAAAGAGAGAGCGTGGACTGAGCCGGCTGAAGACTGGTGATCGCTATTCGTCCTTGGTTTTGCACAAGAGACTGACTGAAGTAGAATTACCTGGGGGTGGATGGTTCTCCGTTCTTTGGGATGTCAAGGCCGTTCTATTAGACATCTCCCCGCTTGCTTCGTTTGTCCTCTAGTGTGTGTCCATTAGTTACGGTTTGCGAGAGTCTTCATGGGCAGATCAGAGTTTTCTGAGGGATAAGTCAGCTGTGGGTGTGAGAGGTAATCCTAAGAACAATGGCCGCTGGCACAGCTGGACCCTTAATTTGATATCCACATGTGCATTTGTGCCCGGGGGCTTAATGAGAATGCCAGAGTGCCTTCTGTCCCCGACTCTGCTAAGTGCCAATTATGCCATTTAGTCTAACGCGGTTATATCCTGGGCTGCGTTTAAAATATTATTCTCCTTCTGACCACTTACTGAGAAACCTTTTTCCCCTCACAGGTGTCAGTACGTCAAAATGCACCTGAACATTGGAGGAGAGCTAAGAAGGCTTAACCAAAAGTCAAGAATGAGACTCAGTTTCCAACCCTAGCCTGTGTGTGGGCTAAGGCACTTCCACAAACAACACCTTGTTCCCTCTTGATCTACGGACTTTGAATTATCACCTCAATTTATACTTGAGGAAACAGAAATAAGCAATAAAGGGCCCATGTGGGGCTCATGGATAAGTAGAAAATTGGGGAATCTAATGCACATGGCCTGATCCCAAAGCTGGTGCAGTCTTTCCAAGATATTTTCCTCCTCTGTACCCCCTTTGCCTTCATAAATCTACTCAGTTTATCCAGATTGTCTTTCAGGCCCGATTGTGGGAAGAACACAACAGTGGGTTTGAGCTTGGCTTTGTCTTTTGAGATGCTCAGAGACTTACAGGTAGGCAGATCAATAATAGGAGGAAACTGGGAGTATGTAGCTGGAGATCTGTAAGGATGGCCTCCATCGGTTCATTCTTCCCTTTCCGGTCGTGCCACCCCTTCCACCAAGAATGGAAGAGCATCTCCCCTCCCCTGGAATCTAGGCTTTGTTGTGGTCTAGAACATACAGTGGAGTTCAGTATCTAGGATTTCAGATCCTGACAGCTTCCATTTTCACTCTTCTGGAGCCCTAAGCTGCTCTGAAAAGAAGTTCCACTACCCTTCTGGAAAGTGAGACGAGGCATCCTCCAGCTATCCCAGCCACTCCCGCTGAGGTACCCGACATGGGATGAACCCTCTGGGTCTCCCCTAGCTAATATCACACAGAGCAGAGCTGGGCCATCTCTGCTGAGCCCTGCTAAAATTCCAGACCGACAGAATAACAAGCCGTGAAAAGTTGTGGCTTTAAACCACCATCCTGGCGATGGTCTATTACATGGAAATAGACATCAGGGGCAGAAACACCACCGAGCACCTGAAGAGAAGGACGAGACGACGAGGGGACTCTGAGCAGGATTCACAGATGTAGAATTTGAGTTGAACCTTGCAGGGATGAGTGGGCCCTCGGGGAAAACATTCTCCACCTTGACCCCCAGAGCACCTGTTCTATCTTGATACCAAAAAACAACAAAATGACAAGTTAGTAATACAAGAAAAAGGCTCAAATGACCAGAGTTTTTGCCTCTGAGATGAAGAAGACCTCCCTTCTGCAGAAATCAGAACAAGACCACTGAGGGGTGAAGACCTTATTGCACACATGTGTGGAGAGACACTTCTACCACATGGCACTCCCAGCTCCATGTTCATTTTTAAGCCTTCCCCTGTGTTGAGATCCAGGCTCTCTTTCTCTTCAAAGATTGCCCCTCAACCTTACCAAGTGACTTTATTTGCAGCCGTAAAAACATGCTAAGATTTTTTCCTCCTAGTTTCTTAATTTTTATGACTTCCGAAGGAAGCACTTTCCAGTGACTTTTTCGCAGTAGGTGCTCTTGAAACGGGTGTGGAATTAAATGGTACTGAGTATGCAGTTAATTTGTCATAAAGAACAATTTTTTTTTTTTTTGCAAAGGAAGCTATAAAATCCAGTGACTTTTGCTAAACTTCTCCTCCCAATTTCTAATGAGTCAACATGTGTTGAGAAGAAGAAATTAGTCAGAGAAGAACGTCTTCACTTTTGCGAGGGTGATTCAGAGATTCCCCTGTTGTGGTGTTCTGGGCACCTGGCTGGGATGAGTAGGGTTAGGAGTGAAAGAGAAACTCTTTCTTCACAGACTTGAGAAGAAATGCTAGCAGAGAATCTTCCATACAGAGTTGAGTAAAAGCAAATTGTAGCCAGACTTTGGTTCTAGGACTCGGGAAAAATGGAGGACATTGTTTTCCCCCAGCCTGGAAATCACCTCAGCTTCTGACTAGGTTGGGCCAGGCCACTGCCTCACTACACAAGACAAACAGAAGCAGGATAAGCCTTCAATGTGGTCATCTCACAGAAGACGTGACTGGATAAACACCTGCCTTTAACCAGAATATCCCACATGTGCTTTGTTTGAGAAGTTATTACGGGCAAACTGAACTGGGGTGAGGAAGCCCCAGATTAGCAAAGCTCAGCGTTGATACCTCAGTGGGTGGGATAAACACGACAGTGGGAGCGAGGGGGGCACGAGGGCATGAATTGGTGGAACACAGTCTGCGAGTGGAATTTGCCAGCCCGTGCTACCTTCATCTTGAAGTGAGAGAGTTTTTCACTAGAGATGCTTGCTCTCTTTTAACTGAAGTACACTTGAGACAGAATGTTACGTTAGTGTCGGGGGTGCCACGCGGTGATTGGACGGGTCTTACGTCGTGCGATGCTCACGCCATCTGTCACCGTACAAGCCGATTGTAATCCCACTGACTCTATTCCCTACGCTGCGCCTTTCGTGCTGTGACTTACTCATCCCCTAACCAGAGGCCTGTACCTCCCGCTGCCCTGGTTGGAGATGCTTTTAGACCCCAGCCTGGGAATGGGAACTGAGGGCAAGAGAAAGGAATTCAGGCTACCTTCTCGTATTTGTACAGATCTTGTGCAGCCCCACTTACATTAACCATATTTGTGGAACCCAAGATGGGAAGCTATGATCTCATATATTCTGACAAGACAAAGTCTTTGAGGTATGTGTCATGGACTGAATACTTATGTCCCACCCCCCCCAAACCGGTATGTGGAAACCCTAATCCCGATGTGATGGTATTTGGAGGTGGGGCCTTGGGGGAGGTAATTAGGTCACAAGGGTGGAGCTGTCAGGAATGGGACAAAGGAGGAGAGGCCGGAGAGCTGGCTCTCTCTTCCTGCCATGTGAGGATCCAGGAAGTGTGCAACTCCAGAAAGGGCTCTCACCAGACCCCCGCCATGCTGGCATCCAGAACTGGAACTGTGAGAAGGAAATTTCTGTTGTTTATAGGCCACGCGGTCTAGAGTACTTTTTTCTTTTAAGCAGCCCAAACCAAGAGAGTAAAAGACCCAGGGTTAGAGAGTAGCCATAGCACAATGAGGTAGAAACAAAGCCTTCACCCCAAGGCCAAGTTCAGGACCCTTGTCCATCTCTGTGTTACTGCCCACCGCTGAAAATGCTTTTTACAAATTGTTATCTCTCCAGGAATTAATAACATTAGGCAAGGATGTCAATGTGTTTGAATGGTGCTTTCCCCGCACCCCCCAAATCTTAATTATTATTATTTTTAATTGTACTAGTAACTGGAAGGAGCAACATATGGGAGGGCACAGAAGTGGTAAGCAATTATTTTTAAGTTGGATATATCCAAGCCTCACTTCGGCAAGGACGGAACCAGCAAACAGCACTGTGGGAACGCTAACATGGAAACTGGTTTCAGCTTTGTTTATTTTGTATTTAATAAACATTGATGGGGAAGCTGTGTGCAGGGTATTGTGCCTCCTACAGACCTGCTCTCCCATCTGCCTGGTCAACCTTTCCTCGGAGAGAGCCTGCCGGGACAGCAAGCTCCGCAGGTCCCCAACGAAACTCATCTGGCCCCAAACCTGTTCCTCCTCCTGTGTTTCTTATCTCCGTAAATGACATCACCGTCCTCCCAAATGTTCAGGCCCCCACCTTCCCAATCGTCCTCACCCCCTCCTCCTCCCTCCTCCCACATATATGTGGGGAACCACATATCACATCAACTGTCAAATCTGACCAGATTTCCCAGCCATCCCCTTCTGTCCATTTAATTCTTCTGCAACTTCTCATCTGATCTAAATGATCTGCCCATCGTAAATGGGCAGCTTGGCATTTGTGCCACCCATCATGTCTTTCCTTTTCCTTTTCCCCGTAGCGGTGTAGCTGGGGCGGGGGGGAGAGAAACGCTGTTCTTGGGGATTTGAAGGGAGGGAGAAAAATCAGAGCTGCTGCTGGGGCCTTAGACCACAGCAAAAGGGCGTCATCTGACCCGGGGCCAGCACAGACAAGGTGCACTTGGTCCCCATCCTCTGGTAAGGCTCCAATATCCTTGTGGACCTAATTCTTTCTCTTCCCCTTCCCAGCTGATCCCTATGTCACAGCCTATCAGTGACTCTATCATAAAGTTCTAGTCACTCCTCTGATTAAAACATAGAGAGACTCCCTAACAGCTGAAGATAAATTCTAAACTTTTGAGCATTACCGAAAAGCCCTTTACCATCCAGCCTCGATCTGATTTTCTGCCACTTTTTAATTGTCTTCAAAAATATTTGAGGTATCTTCCACCAACATCAGACCTTCAAATAGCTTCTTGACTCTCACACTTCTGTCTTCTTCTCCTCAGGATTTCCTCTCTATTTGGAGAAAGGAATTTGGAGAAAGGAATGTCCTTTCTCCCCTACTTCTATTTGCCAAACTCCTATTCAAGCTGTGAAACCCATCTCAATTGCTCCTACCAATAAGAAGGCTGCTTTGCTCCCACCTGCCATTGTCAAGTCTAACGAAGAGTTTCCTCCTCTGTGTGTATCAACCACGACAGCACCGACCATGTGTGTTGGGTGTTTTGCTGGTCTGTGTACCCACCTTTCCCTTTAAATCGAGGGGAGAAACCATGTCTCTCTTTTTTATTTACTTATTTATCAGAGAGAGAGAGAGCAGGGGGAGCATGAGAGAGAGAAGCAGGCTCCCTTTTGAGCAGGGAGCCCAATGCGGGGCTCGATCCCAGGACCCTGAGACCATGACCTGAGCCGAAGGCAGACACTCAACCAAGTGAGCCACCCAGGCGTCCCACTCTCTATCTCTCTCTCTTTGAAAACAAAAAACAAAAAACAAAAAACTTGGTTTTATTAAATCCTTCTAAAACCTCCAATGTGTACTTTAAAAAACGACAAATTATCTTACATGTTTACAAAACACCTAATTAAGCGGCACAACTATAGTAAAGGTACAAATGCTGCAAACAATTTTGGAAATACACAAACTAAGCAAAAACACTCCACTGGGGAAAGAAGGACATAGAACTCTTAGAGAGTTGTGTAGTCCCAGCCACGTGAGTCTTGGCTGGTCCATATAGCTTTCAGATGAACCGAAGAGTATTAATGAGTTGGGGACATTAGTGAAGACACTTGTTGATACATTTGCAAGGTAGCCCGGAGTTCTAACACGTAGTAATTTGGAGTTTTATTTCACACAGTTATTTGGGTAAAGTGGCTATTAAAACTTCATTTCTTTGTGGAAAAATGGCCTTTGTGAAAGACACTGATGATCAAAGTCAGGTAATAGCTTTACAAATTACTTTAATATTAAATAACAGATCATAAGGGAAAGCATTTAAGTTCTTCTCGGTGTAATTTCATTGCATTTTATAGACAAAAATAATGTCATTATGATATCTGACAATCTAGCCATATGCCCCAAATTCCCAGTACCGAAGTTTTAATTGGTTTATCCAATCTGTAGGCACACTTTCATCTATCTGAATAATATTCAATAACCAAGAAAGAACTGAGAGATTTCTTTTCTTTCTTTCTTTCTTTCTCTTTCTTTCTTTCTTCCTTCCTTCCTTCCTTCCTTCCTTCCTTCCTTCCTTCCTTCCTTCCTTTCTTTCTTTCTTTCTTTCTTTCTTTCTTTCTTTCTTTCTTTCTTTTTTGAGAGAGAGAGGCAGCAGGAGGAGGAGGGGCAGAGAGCGAATCTCCAGCCAACTCCCTGCTAAACGGGGAGCCCAATGCGGGCCTTGATCTCACAACCCTGAGATCATGGCCTGAGCTGAACCAAGAGTCGCTTAACTGACCGCACCATTGGAGCACTCCTCATATGTCTTAGTTTGTATTTTTCAAACACTCAGGAAAGCATAAGGCCATCATAATACTTTAGGAGTTGCATAGATTTCTTTATGAATGGAATCTATTTTTAGCAGTTTTAACCATATTTATACTTTCAATAATAATACTGATGGAGGGCGCCTGGGTGGCTCAGTGGGTTAGAGCCTCTGCCTTCGGCTCAGGTCATGATCTCAGGGTCCTGGGATCGAGCCCCGCATCGGGCTCTCTGCTCAGCAGGGAGCCTGCTTCCCTTACTCTCTTTCTGCCTGTCTCTCTGCCTACTTGTGATCTCTCTGTCAAATAAGTAAATAAAATCTTTTAAAAAAATAATACTGATGGAATTCAAAACGATCAGACTATCCGTTCTAAATATCTTGCAAGTATTAAGTATGAGCTCATTTAATGGGGATACAATGTACAGCATACATACATACATACAGGGATGTTGTTAAGAATCGTAGCCACTTTGTACAGTGACCAATTCCTGATGTATATAGATACACGTGGAATCACTATGTTGTGCACCTGTACATCACGATGGTCAGACATCAGACCCCCGACCCCCTTCCTTATTGTGGGTGTAATCTACAAAATCTCAGGGCAAAAGGTCTTTGCTCCTTTCTAAGTGAGTAATACACTCTTTTCCTTCACCTTGAAAGGTATCAGATACCTGTTTTTAAAAAAGGGCTCCAGGGCACCTGGGTGGCTCTGTTGGTTAAGCGCCTGCCTTCAGCTCAGGTCATGATCTTGGAGTCCCAGGATCGAGTCCCACATGGGGTTCCCTGCTCAGTGGGGAGTCTGCTTCTCCCTCTGACCCCCTCCCCTCTCATGCTCTCTCTCTCTCTCTCTCAAGCAAATATAAATAAAATCTTAAAAAAATAAAAATAAATAAAAAGGACCTCAGGGCTTCTCTTCATTCTCTAGATAATCTCCAAAGAGTTACGATGTCCTAAGAAGAGAGAGGTGAGGTCTGCTGAAAACCTGGCTGAGCCCCATGGAAGACCGGGTCCGCTAAGCAGAACAGCAGTCCCTGGAAGTGGAGGACCCCACAGGGCCAGCTGGTGCCCAATCCCGTCCCGGCTGATCCCCGAGGTTTCACTCAACCCTGGGTGGCCTCTGCGTGTCCCTGTTTAAATTTGAGCACAGTCAGGGCCGCCTGGGTGGCTCAGTCAGTTAACTGTCTGCCCTCAGCTTAGGTCAGGATCCCAGGGTCTTAGGATCGAGTCCTGCTTCAGGTCCCCCCTCTGCCTGCCGCTCCCCCTGTTTGGACGCTCTCTCTCTTTCAATCTGAAAAATAAATAAATAAATAAATAAATAATCTTAAATAATTAAAAAAAAAGGAAAGAAAGGAGATAAATTGTGCACAGTTGACACAGGACGTCATGTTAGTTTCAGGTGTATGATGTAGTGCTTTGACAAGTTTGTGGGTTACCCTGTGCTCACCACAACATAGTTGCCACGTGTCACCATACAATGCTGTTATTATGGGATCACCGACTATATTCCTTGTGCTGTGCCTTTTATCCCTGTGACTTATTCATTCCATATGTGGGTGCTTGTATCTCCCACTCCCCGGCCCTCATTTTGCCCACCCCCCACTCACTCCACTGTGGCCACCATCCCTCTGTTCTCTGCATCACCTGATCCCAGACATTCTTTTGCTTTTCTCCTAATAACAGTGACGATCACTACAGTGCTCACTCTGTGCCAGGTCCTGCTTTAAGTGCTTTAGGCTTATTAAGTCGCTTAATCATTATAATAATTTGATGAGGTAGAGCATTATCACCCAATTTGATGGACGTGAAGAATGAAGCACAGAGGGGTGCCTGAGTGGCTCAGTCGGTTACATGTGTGACTCTTGGTGTCGGCTCAGGCCATGTCTCATGGGTTGTGAGACTGAGCCCCATGCTGGGCTCTGTGCTCACCATGGAGTCTGCTTGAGATTCTCCGTCTCTCTTCCTCTCCCCCTGTTCACTCACTCACTCTCTCTCTCCTCTTTCTCCTCCTCCCTCTCTCTAAAGTAAATAATAAATAAATCATAAAAAAAAAAGTTTAAGAAAATGAAGCATAGAATAGTTAAGTAACTTTCCCATGAGCCGAGACTTGAACCCGAACTGAATCCAACGTCTACATTCCTACCACTAGGCTACCCCGCCACTCAGGAGCCTTTGAGGGAAATACTCTGGCTCACTTTTATCCAAGGCAGGATAATTCAGACGGTGAAAAACATTTGGTGAACCCATTTTTGAAAACCTGATAAGTGCAAGTGTGAGTGAGGATGGTACCATGATGGGACGCCACTTGCTACCGGTGGCACTGCGGACTGAAGACTCTTTGGCATCATGGAGGAAGACGAAGAGAAATGAAACTTGGTCTCCATCAATTGCACTGAGAGTCACTGACACCCTAGAAACGTCTGAGCGCGTGTGTCAGGATATGGCGCGCAAGACCGTCTGGCCTGCGCTGCTCGTGGTAACCCAAACACCCCCGAGGGCCTCCAGCAGTACAGTGGGTGAGTACCTTGGGCTCACACAATGGAATGCGACAGAACAGTGACAGCCAACGGACCTCCGCCTCACCCAGCTGCACAGGTGAAATGCTAAGTGAAAGAAGCCGGTGACAGATAAACAAAACAAAAACTGGCAAAAATAAACTAAGCTGTTTATAGATTCATCTTTGGGCGATAAACCTGAAAATTAGCAAGAGAGTCATTACTGTAGACATCACGCCATTGCTTACCCAGGCAGGGGAAGGAGAGAACTGGAGTCAGGATGGGGTAGGACAGGAGCTCGTGGGTGTTGGCAAAGCACTAGTTCTTGACCCTGATGGTGGTTTTATGTGTTCACTTACAAATGCTTGGTTAAACTTCAAATATAGCACTTCTCTGCACATCGACTAAATTTCATTATAAATAATAATTCTTTTAAAAAGTTAAATGAAAGAAACCCAGAGGGAGGGAGAAAGAAAGAAAACAGGAGAACAGGAATCGGGGATGTGAAATAGCTTTTGTTCCCCCATCTTTGGATCACACCGAAGATACCAAGTCCCAGGACAGAGCACCCTACTGTGTCAGCCTACGCCATGTGCCTGAAACTACACCAGGTCAGGGACAGGTAGAATCTTGGTGACAGTGTGGGGTCCCCACAGAAATCATGCTAGGGTATTAAAGGAAGGGGGATCGGAATGCTAGAAGACCCCCCCAAACCAATAATATCCAGTAGGAGTTCTAGAACTTTTTCTTTTTCCCCACCTGTTAAATGGAGGTTGGGAAGGATGGGGGTGTGATAGTTTATGTCCTTATTACGTCATCTTAGTGAGATAGAAGCCCTAAAATCACTCTGCAAGCCGGAAAGCTCTGCATAAAACAGGCAAGACATTATGCCTAACAGCAACCGAGAAAGGCCTCACCAAAGACGTGCTGCATTATATTTTATGGCAAGCCCTCGAGAGGGCTAACCCCATTTCTAGAAACAAGGGTGGGTTGTGGCCAAGTTGGATGAACACACTGACTGGAAATCAACTGTGAAAACAAGCAAGAAAATTAAAAAAAAACACACACACAACACACAAAATAAGACAAAGCTCATTTCATTCTTTCTGTTGCTCTTTAGCAGAGAAGAATGAAGCCACAGGCTGGTGACTTCTGGCAACCCTGCCACAGACCAAACCACGCGACACATCGCTCTGTAATGCCCACGATTATGGTGGTGGTTGTTCTGAAAGTTGAAACCTACTGTAACATTCATTTCAAAATGTTTTTAGGGCTTTTGCTTGTTTTGTCCTCCCTTTCAACAGAAGAATCAAGGAACAACAAAATTCCACAAATTCTTTCATATAAATTATTGACCAGCTTTTAGGGTCACCTTTGTTATGCCAGAGTTATCTGGTAGAAATGCACTTCCTGGAAGCAAAACAGAAAGAAATCAAGCTCCCATAGTCACAACTTTGGGACAGTCACGGTCCTTGGTCCTTCAGGTGGCTGAAGAGTGGAACTTTCTCCTTCCATTTATTCTATTAAAAAGGACATAATAGCATTGATTCAGTAACCACCATACCCACCTCCCCGAGATCAAGATTGGCTTGTGAGTTTTTAAGAAGATTTTTTAATTGCTTCACTTTTTCTTCATTTTCTCTTTACTCATTTTGTTCTCCTGTCTTGGGTAAATTCAGCAAGACGTGGCCATACCAAAGAACGAGCACCAAGACAAAGTCATTACTACTTAGAAGGAATGTGATGAGAGACAATGTGTAAGAGTGGGAGTGTATGAGGCTTATGATTTTCACATTGTACCACAGAACAGATACAATGATTTTCCAAGAAATGATATCCCTCGTTGGACAAACAGGTACAGTTTAGACAGAATAGTGTAACAATCTTTAAATGATGACAGGTATTATGGGAAGAACAGAGAGGCATGTTAGCACTGTGGGTTAGTTGTATTTAAAAATGTTTTTTTGAATTGTTTGTATTATAAAAATGTGTACCTTGAGGAATTAGAAAAATATAGAAAAAGAAAAAAAGCACATATGAGAATTTAAAAAAATCACTTATTACCCTACTACCTAGATGAAAACCTGATACTGGGATATACTTCTCCTCCACAGTATTTATTCTTTCCTATTTCAAACTGCGTTCATCTACTTTGTTGGTACCTCACCAGAAGTTTCAAAATATGCCTAAATAAAGACTGAAGAGTCCCAAATGTGAATACATTAACTCATCCCATCATAAACTTTACAGAGTTTTAGAAGCCTCCAATCTAGTTAACAACACGTCAGTCAGACTCCCACAGTCTCACTGCTCAAAATCTCATTCTGCTCTGCGTCAGCCAGTGAGTTCTCATTTGGGGGCAGGTAGGATCGGAGCTCCATTGGACTCTATCCTGATCTGTCTCCCATGGGAATGGGCTAAACTCTGCCAGCAGCTCCCAGCGGTCAACCCCCTGGATTCATGTGTTCATAAAGTACAGATTAACAGTGAGACATCCACGCACACCAGTCAAAATGGCTAAAATGAACAAGTCAGGAAACAACAGGTGCTGGCGAGGATGTGGAGAAAGGGGAATCCTCCTGCACTGTTGGTGGGAATGCAAGCTGGTGCAACCGCTCTGGAAAACAGCGTGGAGATTCCTCAAAAAGTTGAAAATAGAGCTACCCTATGACCCAGCAATCACACTACTGGGTATTTATCCAAAGGATACAAACGTAGTGATTTGAAGGGGCACGTGCACCCCAATGTTCATCGCAGCAATGTCCACAACAGCCAAAATATGGAAAGAGCCCAGATATCCATCAACAGATGAATGGATAAAGATATGGTACACACACACACACACACACACACACACAAATATTACTCAGCCAGCAAAAAGAATGAAATCTTGGGGTGCCTGGGTAGCTCAGTGGGTTAAAGCCTCTGCCTTCGGCTCAGGTCATGATCCCAGGGTCCTGGGATCGAGCCCCGCATCATGCTCTCTGCTCGGCGGGGAGCCTGCTTCCTCCTCTCTCTCTGCCTGCCTCTCTGCCTACTTGTGATCTCTGTCAAATAAATAAATAAAATCTAAAAAAAAAAAAAAAGAATGAAATCTTGCCATTTGCAATGTCATGGATGGAACTAAAGGGTGTTACTTACACTAAGCGAAATTAGTCAGAGAAAGACAAGTACCATGTGATTTCACTCATGTGGAATTTAAGAAAATAAATGAACATAGGAGAGGAAAAATATAATAAGATAAAAACAGAGATGGAGGCAAACCGTAAGAGACTCTTAACTCTAGGAAACAGACTGAGGGTGCTGGAGGGGAAGGCAGTGGGGGGAAGGGGTAACTGGGGGATGGGCAGTAAGGAGGGCACGTGATGTATGAGTACTGGGTGTTACTATGCGACTGATGAATCGCTGAGCCCCACCCATATAACTAATAATACAGTCTACTTAAATTGAACTTAAATAAATTTTTTTAAATGCAGGTTAATCCTCAACCACTCTAGCAATTAACCTAAACAAAATGACCCCACTCACATCATGGGGTCGGTTTGGATCGCAGCAGAAACTGCTGCCATTTGTGGGGAAGGGACTTACGGTTGTGCAAATATTCCCCCTCGTTATATTGCTTGCTTTTTCATCTGGCTTATACTGCTTTGGGAAGCATAACTTGTTTTGGTGGTGTTGTTTTAGGTATATGTAACTAAATCTATAGATATTTTGCTCTGTGATTTTATGTCTTTGCTTCAGGCTTTTTGTATTTAATTTTTAGGCAAGTTGGAAAATACTTATGTCAGGGGAGTAGTTAATCATGTCTCAGCCCAGACATTTCCACCTATTCAGTTTGGTGCCCTCATCACCCTCAATGTGGGGACCCGACTCACTCTCACCTCCTATCCCCAGACACAATTTCTTGTGACACCATAAGGAGTGGGTATCCACACCAAGCAGTGTGACGAGGACCAAGCCTAGGCTCAGGGACACAGATGGGCACAAGCCCTGAGCACCTGGTGAGGCCAGTGGGGACCAGTTTCCCACCTCACCCACTGGGGAATTTACTGCCATGGGCCCCTCTTCTGGCTATCGAAGATTCTCGCTCTTTGGGTCTGCGCAGTTGGCAAGTGAACATGAGGCTTTCTTCAGCTTTTCATCATTGTCCCTCCACGTGGCCCTTCTCCAAGTTGGCTAGCCTCCTATCTTTTTATTTGTTCATATTTTTTTGGTTACCTTCCCACCATCAGCTCCTGGAATTATGGGACTCTGTCCGGTGACTCTTCTGCTTGCTCCTTCTGGCCCCAAGGCCCCATTTCCCAATTCTCACCTCCCATTCAGAGCAGAGAAACAGATTATTGTACCATCGTGACATCTTCAATGGGAATTATGAGCAAAAGGGAAGCTGCTCTCCTCATCTTTACACCCCTCGGAGGAATATCTGTAGGCCTATTTACAAGGAGTGCCATCCCCTCCTAGAACTTAAAATGGGTTAGGGTCTCCTAACGTCGTAAACAAGAGAAAAAAAAAAAGCAATGAAGGCTTATTTCAGTATTGAAATCGGTTGGATAAAAATATAAACCTCACCCACATGGTGGAACTGCATGTATGCAGGACTCGTTCCTAAAGTCAGCATTCAAAATCCTTAGTCACTCCGAGCAGAGTTTCCTTACATCGAACACACTCAAGTTTGAGGTTCATTTTGTAGACCACAGGAAGGAAGCAAAGGATGATCTCTCTGTGGCTGTAAGTCACTCAAAGTATTCTGCCTTTAAAATAATGATGAAATCCCTAACAAGAAACAGGGGAATGGGTAGGGAATTCCTAAGTATTCCCCTTTCTTTCAGAATTCGTTCTACTCTATTTTGATACTAAACCTTGTAACCTTGATCCGTGTTAATAGATGTGTTTGTTACTCTGAAAATTGAATGAGAGAGCAGAGTAGTATTGGGAATAAAATTACCAAATAAACAAGCAAATTATCTATCATCTATCGCAATAGAGAGATTAGGTAGATGTACCGACTCTACTGAAATCTTAATAACAGTATATAACTACTGTAAACATATTAGTGGTTTTTTCCCCAGACTTTTACTCAAACACACACACACACACACACACACACACACACACAGCATACATTGCGATGAACCTCTTGAAGCTAAATATTTTCATACTCCCTAATTATTTCTCACATTCTTTATCTTTGGAATTTTTGTATTTTTGGAATACAATTTTTTAAAAAAGATTTTATTTATTTATTTGACAGAGATTACAAGTAGACAGAGAGGCAGGCAGAGAGAGAGGAAGGGAAGCAGGCTCCCCGCTGAGCAGAGAGCCCGACGAGCGGCTTGATCCCAGGACCCCGGGATCATGATCTGAGCCGAAGGCTGGGGCTTTAACCCACTGAGCCACCCAGGCGCCCTTTGGAATACAAATTTAAAGTTTTTTCTTAATCAAATTAAAAGTTTTAAGTTCATTCCATTTCTCGTTGTACAATGTTTTTAAAAATGTTTTTGCACAGGAAAGTAAAATTAATATCAAGCATACTTTTTCCCCTTAATTTATTATATCATGTGTTTTACCATTTATAACCCAGCTTTCTTTTGGTAGAAGATGTGCAACAGGGAATCAAGTCCTTCCCCCACAAAATGTTAGCTGATTTTATCACTATTTATTTATTAATCTACTCCTTCTCCACAAATATATTTGAAATGCCCCCTATATCATAAATTCTTTTTTAAAAAGATTTATTTATTTATTTATTTATTTATTTATTTATTTATTTGAGAAAGAGTGAGTGGGGGAGGAGAATCTCAAGCACAGAGTCCACACTGGGCTCAATCCCAGCATTCTGAGATCGTGACCTGAGCTGAAATCAAGAGTCAGATGCGCAGACGAATGGATAAGGAAGATGTGGTCCATATACACTATGGAGTATTATGCCTCCATCAGAAAGGATGAATACCAGACTTTTGTAGTAACATGGATGGGACTGGAAGAGATTATGCTGAGTGAAATAAGTCAAGCAGAGAGAGTCAATTATCATATGGTTTCACTTATTTGTGGAGCATAACAAATAACATGGAGGACATGGGGAGATGGAGAGGAGAAGGGAGTTGAGGGAAATTGGTAGAGAGATGAACCATGAGAGACTATGGACTCTGAAAAACAACCTGAGGGTTTTGAAGGGGCGGGGGGTGGGAGGTTGGGGGAGCCAGGTGGTGGGTATTATGGAGGGCACGCATTGCATGGAGCACTGGGTGTGGTGTAAAACTATGAATTCTGTTACGCTGAAAAGAAATGAAATAAAAAAAAATTTTTTTGAAGAAAAAAAAAAAGAGATGCACAACCAACTGAGCCACCCAGGTGCCCCTATAAAGTAAATTTTTATTCTATTCTTAGAGTTTTATGACATTCTGGATTTCTCTCTATTCCTACACTGGATCACATTTTTTAAATGGAGTTTTATAATACATTTTATTATCTAGAAAATCTATTTGTCTTTCCTGTCTAAATATTTTCCCTTGGGTTGTAAACTCTTTAAAAACAAGGACTATGTCATTTAAGTACCATATTTATTGAAACTGTACATAGGCCCAACACAGTGTTAGGCAATAAAAATACTTTTTATATGTAGGTTATTTGATTTTCAAGGTTTTCTTCATATATTTTTCATGAGTTCTTCCATATCCCAATTCCCCTGCCAGTATGAAAAAAGTTAGACCAAATAGTCAAAAGCTCCTTTATGCCTCAAATACAGGCACACAGTAGGGTCTCAGAGAATTCTCCCTGATTTCCACACTGCCTTTTGTTCTATGCAAGAAGGACAGGTTGAAAACAATGAGAACCATGATTAATCAGAACCACTGATTAACAGTGACTTAACATTTTGGTGAGTGAAGTGTAAAAGAAGTTCCATCCTGAGCTGAAACAAAATTAGAAACCTTCTGAGATTCTGCTCGAATTGTTGCTCTGAACAGCAATTGCCCTGAGCCATCAGATGGCAAGTACAATGTTCGTAGAGCATCACAAAGACACCAGGATAAGTGTATCAGTATCTTATGGCTGCTGTAACAAATTTCTCCCAATCTGGGAGCTCAAAGCAACACATAGTTCTTCTCTACGATTCTGGACATCAGAAGTCTGAAATCAGTTTCACTGGACTGAAGTCAAGGGCCATACACTCTCCTGAGGCTCTAGGGGCGAATCCATTTCTTTCATTTTGTTCCTGTCTCTACAGCTGCACAGTTTGCTTTCTTAACTCCCAGCCTCTTCCCCCATCTCCAAAGCCAGCAGAGCAGGATCTCACTTCCATCATTATATCAGCAGCTCCTTTTGTGGTTAAATTTCCCTCTGCCTCCTTCTTATAAGGACACTCGTGTTTAAATTTAGGGCCTACTGGAGATATCCCAGGATAATCTCATCTTAAAAATCCTTAATTCACTCACATCTGCACAGTCCCTTTTGCCATATGAGGTAACATTCATAGGTTCCAGAGATTCGGACCTGGATATCTTGTGGGACCATTATTCAGCCTACCACAGTGAGTGAGCCCAAGCTCTCTGAGTCATTGGTTTTAATTCATGGGTCAGGAGAATGCATTGTTCTCCCAAGGAGGCATCTCGATCCAGTAAGATATTTCTTCTTCTTTCACTCATAGAATAAGATATGAGCAGCTATGTAAGTTACAGAAAAGTGACTGTCTCAAAGGGGGATCTACAGTTTTGTTATTGTTGCTGCTGTGTTTTTAAAATGTAGACTATATATCCTGGGCAGTAGAATCCATGGATGTTACCTATGTCATAGAGGAGGGAAAAACTTTTCCTCTACTCTCTGAGGTCTGTTGCTGGGGCATGTAAATTAAACTGACAAAAGACTAACAAAAAGTTCATTTCATATGCACATGGAGAGCCTCATAGAAAATAAGTGAAAACCTGAAAAAGGAGTTTACCTTTTTGGGAGCTTATACGCCATTTTAACAAAGGGTGCTAAATTTCAGATAAGTGGCAAGTGAAAGGAAAATGGGTTTGGGTTTCTATGGGTGTTAAATTTGAGGAAAGTAAATATATGGTGAAAACTCATGGAAGATAAGGGTTATTTTAGGAAGGTTTGTTTGTGCAGTTTGTTTGTCCCTGCTGATAGGATTGTTTTTCTTCTGGTACGGGAGGGGGGAAGGAAGACCTTCACATGGGAAAGCTGTTCAACAGATAGGAGGAGGGCAAAGAGCCCTTCTTGCATGTGCTTCATTTTATTATTTTTATTTACTTATTTACTTTAGACAGAGAGAGAAAGAGAGAGGGAATACATGAGTGGGTGGGGTACAGAGGGAGAGAGAGAATCCCAAGCAGGCTCAAGACCCAGCACGGAGCCCGATGCAGGGCTTGATCCCACAACCCTGAGATGATGACCTAATCTGAAATCAAAGGGTCAGACACCCAACCGACTGAGCCACCCAGGCACCCCACTCCTGCATTTGTTTCTTAATTGCCTTCAGCTCAAAATAATTCTTATGCAAAAGTGGTGTGTCTTGGGGTGGTGTATTCTGATCAGCTTCGATACGGATATCTCCAAGTCTTCTAAGCCTTGAGGACTTGTTCTTTTCTATTATTTTTATCTGTCTGAGTCCTGTTCCCTTACAATTCTCATTCTATTTGCCAGAGAATGATAACACACACACACACACACACACACACACACAACCAAATAAATATATGTATAAAATAATACTTATTAGAAAGAGCTTTTTTAAACAATGGAAAGTAAGGGAGCTGAAAGTGACAGGGCAGAGCTGGTGGCATCATTTTCTGTAGGGTCATTAGAGAAGAGCTCTCTGATGAGATTACATTTTAGCAAAAGCCAAAAGGAAAATATAAAGGAACAAGGCAGATGGTTAGTTGGGGAAAGTATATTCTAGACCAGGGAACCAGCTCGTGCAAAGGCCCTGGTACTTTGCTATGTTGCTGTGCTTTGGGAGCAGTAAAGTAAAGTGTATGACTTCACCCCTGCCACCCCCTTCTCCAGGCTCCTCACCTCTCTCTTCTTGTTCTAGCCAACTCAACCCTTCACACATCGTCAGTTTTGTTCTTCTGAATTTGTTCCTACAGAGTGTGTTTGTGTTAAGTCATGTTCTAATCTCAGTAACAAATTTAATTCCCTTCAACTGAAGCAGGAAGACGTTAAAATAAATTGCCCAAAGCCATCCAGCAACTGGGCTGGGATCTGAATCCTGGCCCTTTGGTTCCTAGAGCCCGACCTACATCATTGCCTCTCACCTCTGCAGATATGAGAACCTTTGCCTTTCCCTAGAATGGTCCCCTCTACCCAGAGTCTCTAGGACTCAGCTTTTGTTGTTCTTCTAACACATTCCTGATTTTCTCCCCAGTCACCTCTTCACGGCATTCAGCCCTGTCCCTTATGCTCAGATGACTCCCCATCTTTTGGTTCCACAGGTGACAGTCTTATCTACCCCAAAGGAACCATAAGTTCCCTGAGCCCATTCCGTACTTCAGCAGTAACATCCAAAGAAGCTGGCACACAAAGTACTCAGAAAAAAAGTAAAAATTTGAACTATGACTATTTTTCATCAATTTGAAGATACATGCTTTTGTTACACTGAACATCTCTGAAATCAGTCATTCAATTCATGGTGTGTCAGAGTTAATTGGCAGGTTTCTTTTCTCTCCTAGCAGCCTTGTCGATTTGATAAAATACAGTAATTAAAAATCTTGACCTTGACCCTTCATTTGGTACCTTCGTATTGTGAGGATTTACTCAGCCTGGTAGAATGAAGAGGAAATGGCCTTGCTCTTTCCTGACCACACAGTGCGGGAGCAGAAAGCTCTCTGATACTCTTCAGCATAGACAAAGTAAAATTCCACTTATTAGACTATTTATGTGATTCCTGAAATAAAGAAAAAAAATTTACAGATAGAACATGATGGTGAGAGACTTGGGACCTTAAATATTCAAGGCCCGTGTTACAGGCGATAAAAAGGGGAGCCCGCCATCCAACAGAGGAAGTTTCTGAAGTACGCAGATGAGGTCTTCTACGATTTATTTTCTCTGCTGAAAAAAAGTAGCTCATGCAGGAAACACGTTAAAACCAAATAAATACAAGAGAGATGCCGACACTTTCCTGCAAGTCTGACTATAAATAAGAGCTCTGCGATTGTGAAAGTCACTCATCTGTCAGCAGCAAGGCCATACCTTGGGAAGTTACCATATCTGGAAGCTCCAGAAACCAGTGGAAGGTGGATGTTCCTATCAGTCCTTTGAGGGTGGGAAAAAGGCTATACCTCAGAGGCTCCTTGGGGCAAATATAGGCTCCTCTGGGCAAAGACTCTGGGTAGAGGAGAGCTTCTTGATCAGAAAAGGTGGGTCTCAAAAAAATTATTTGATTTCTCGCCTTCTTACTTCCCCATCTATGCCGGTCCCCCAGTTTTGCCCTATCTGTGTTCGCCAAAATGATTTCTAATTCCCTGTGCCTAAGAGATAGACTGAAATCTCCCCTTATTGCCAAAAAAGGGCTGTAAATAAACATCAGACTTTTACTGTCCCCTCCTTTACCTTACCAAAAATATCACAAACCAAAGCAGATGTGAGCTCTGTTACAAATATTTATGGCTGCCTTCTTCATTGTCGTCTTTTTCTTCTCCTTTTCATGCCTGAATTATAGGAACATGGATTGGATCTTCAAAGCAATATACGGGGTTTAAGTCGAGCGATTCCCAGGCAAGTCTGTGGGAGGCACTCAGCGAGAATCCTGTAATATCTCAGAGGATTTATTCCTTTTTAAGGTCTTTTATAAGAAGCCTTTGCTAAGGGATTTGCAAGAACTCAAGATTATTTAGTGATAATGGCTGAGAAATGTTGCTGGAAGTGTAAAAGGCAGTCACATTACCACCCAAAGAATTCCTTATAAATAATGTCACTATGGCACAAAGAATACCAAACGAATTTAATCATTACCTTCTAATTGAAGGGCTCTGCCAAATTTGCTGCTTGTGCTGCGTTCACTATTCTCTGTTCAGTGGGACTCTGTCAAATTAGACAAAGAGCAAGAGAAGGAGCCTGCTTCATCACAAAGCTGGGGAGACAAAGTCTGGACCAGAGGCTTGGTGGTGGGAATCGGATATTGTGTCTCCCATATCCCAACACTTGCCCTGCTAACTCCCAGAGGGGCCCCGTAATCCACGGTTTTGGCCAGTGGAAGCGAAATGGAGGCACATTCAGGGATGCAGGGCGAGATCCTCTTAAACAAAACAAGGGCCAAATAATGCTTCCAGACTGAAACAGAATAAATACTCTTTTTGAATAGGTGTTTTCATTGAGAGGAAAAAACAAAACAAAACAAAACAGAAAAAAGTAACTCAGTTACATGCCATATTTTTAAAGATAAGGAGTTGAGTCAAATAAACTTTTCTAGAGTTCTTAAACAGGGCATGCGTATACACAACTTCATACATGAGTTCTCATAAAGTCCTCAATTACCCAGCAAGTCTGTGGCCCAAATCAACTAAATTGTGTAGTTTTTTTTTAAAAACTGCTGATATTTTACTTATTTATGTAAGTAATGTGTTCACCCAACGTGGATCTCCAGCTCATGAACCAGAGATCAATACTCGCATGCCCAACTGACTGAGCCAGCCAGATGCCCCAGGGAACTGAGTAATTTAAACAACGGCTAAGATATTTTGCATTTAAAATTTTGCAAACATTCATGGAAAAGTTTTTGTAAATGGTTTTTTCATCTTTCGTGGCTTATTCAGTACAGTAGTAGAAGGACCACTGTTGATTCTTTTGGTAACTGGGGATATTCTAGTTACTTAGAGTTATCTTCTTGACCATCAGTTCTATTTCTACAGAATTAGAGACCTGGAAAGCCAATTAATCCCAAGAAATGTCCTGGAAACTGTTTTAAGATTCTTTTTTTTTTTTTTTTAAGATTTTATTTATTTATTTGAAAGACAGAGATCACAAGTAGGCAGAGAGGCAGGCAGAGAGAGGAGGAAGCAGGCTCTCTGCTGAGCAGAGCCCGATGCGGGGCTCCATCCCAGGACCCCGGGATCATAGCCTGAGCCGAAGGCAGAGGCTTTAACCCACTGAGCCACCCAGGTGCCCCTGTTTTAAGATTCTTGATATGGATTTTTAAAGTATCACGGTCTCTCAAAAAAAGAAAGAAAAAAAGAAAAGAGAGAGAGAGAAGGTCCAGTTAATTAAAGATCCTGGTTAAACAGAAATTCAATGTTTTAAATTCCTCACTCTTCCACTCACCCAATTCTTGTCCATACAAAACTACAGATTTAGTTTTACCTCAAGATATTAAAAAAGATAACATCCCTTAACTGTGAAAGGGAGATGTAAAACAAAATCACTCAATCACTTAAATCACCCCATATGCAAATACAGCACCTCCTAGGAAATTGTTAGTGAGTGAAAGGGCACATGCCTTCACAGCTGAAGCCAATGCTGAATGAAGATGGTCTGTCATTCCCCCATTTTGTGAGGCCTATGATGTTGTCTGTGGAAAGCAGACAAGATGGCTGGTGGACTGGCCTGTCAGGGGAGAGCACTACATGCCAGAGCCCTCTGTTTTGTTACCTCGCCATAAGATAATGGGACCTTCTCATGAGAATACTCACAACTTGACAGACTCTGAGATGAACACAAATCTTTTAAGGGGCTTCATGTGGAGCTAGACAATAGACCTCACTGTACTCTCAAAGGCAATGAAGTATTACCCACTTACAGAGAGAATTCACTCAGGCCTGGGCACCAATGGGCTTCCTAGGGAAGTGGCAACATCAAACAAGACAGGGAAGATTTAAATAAGCAATATTTCTAAAGATTCTAAAGAATATATATATATCCCCGTTCTAGAAATTTCTATCTCAAGCCACTGCTCTGGGTTCTCTGCCACTCCTCCACAGTCTGGCTTTGCCAAAATAGGCTTAGTCTGTTGAGATGAGAAATAAGAAAAACAAACAAACAAACAAAATACACACACACACACACACACACACATACACACACACCCCTGAGAGAAATAAGCTGCCCTCTTATTTCTACTTTCCCTTTTTACTCAGAGCTCAGGAAGATCGAAAGCCAGGAGAGTTAGATATAGAGAAACTTCAGGGATTTCTCAGGCTATCTTCCCCATACTACCTATCTCATTTGGTTTCATTCTTCTATTTGACTTGAGCTTCACTAAGGATAGGAGGGCCCCATGTAATCTTCATTCCTTCCCTCTTATATGGTGCCCATGATGGAAAGCCACCTTTTGGGAGCCAAAAGAATTTGGAATTCAAGTGGAATGTTTTCAGAGAGAAAAGATAAGGGAGAAGATTGAAGAAGGTAGGCTGATCCTGTGAAATCATTCATATTTGTGTAGAACTTTCTGTTTTCAAAGCCCACAGGAGTTCAAATGTGGGAAGAGCACACGCAGAAGCTGGGGAGCCAACAGGGTCGACTGTGCTGCTGGCCAGTAAATAATCCCTCTCTTGTCCAGATCCAGCTCATGTGGTCAGCTTTGTGCAAATGGAACTTGCCCTTTTAAATATTTTTCCTCTCCTTGATGTCATCACGTTTCTGGTTTGTATGGAGGTTTGTTTAAGTTTCAGTGTATGGAGCTGTTTATTTATTTATTTAGAGAGAGAGACAGAAAGAGTGTATGCGAGCAGTGGTTGTGGGGTGCCGGGGAGGGGCAGAGTGAACGAGAGAATCTCACGCAGACTCCATGCATGGAGCCAGATGTGGGACTCCAACCCATGACCTTGAGATCATGACCTGAGCCAGAATCAAGAGTCCAAGGCTTAATTGACTGAGCCACCCAGGCGCCCTCAGTGTATGGAGGATCTTTGTGTGAAACTGTTCTATTCAAGTTGTTGTGTGGTTTTGTTTCTTGATGACACCCTGATACCTTTGCCATCTCTTAGATTTGCTTCCTTTTCCACCCACTCAGATCTGACTCCAGTCTTCTCAAGTCTAGATAAATGCAACACTCTTGTAATATCTCAAGATCTGCAAGGGTCTCATTATGGCTCCTAATCTGTCTTTTATGGGGACGTCAGTTTACTCTAGAATGTTATCAATCTACTCATGACATTGCCTAATTTTAAAGCCCTCAATGGGTAGACTACCCTGAACACGAAGTATAAACTCTGAGGCATGGAACACAAGGCTTTCTATTCTCTAGTCCCTTCTCAACTCTTGTGAACCAAACCCTGCCTCTTGTCCATTTTCTTTCTCCCTTCCTTTTGCACTTCAGGCACAATAGGCATTTTGTAGTTCCCTGAACAATTGGGTTATTTCTCTTTTCTCAACCATTGTTAAATTGCTCCCTCTGCATAGGCTTCTGTCTCTGACTTCTATCTGTTTGGTGAACACACCCATTGCTCCTCAAGAAGCAATTCAAGGACTCATTGATTTAGTCCACCTTCATCTCCCAGAAAGATAAATTCCCTCAAAGACAGGAGCCATGTCTCACTTGTCTTGAATTTCTAAGTTCTTCCCCAAAGTAAGCAATAAATACATGTATATTGAACATTGAATGAAACAAATGAATTTTTTGAATGTAATTAGTCTTCATACAACACTATAATGTTGAGGTACTTTCCACAAAATAGCTAAGGACACAAGAAAGCCTTTTTCTCTTCTCCATGAGGTGACATGATGAGAGCACAGAGTTTCAAGTTTTGAGGCCAGTTCCTGGCTCCTCTACATTGTACATTGAGCGTTCTGTAAGCCACCCTGGGAATGATACTTTAATGTCGCAATTACCTGTATGGTGTGGGATCCAACAAGAAACAAAAGGTGCACTCAGTTTGGATTGCAAAGACAATTAATTACTAGAGTCTTTACAGTATGAGGAGTATTAAGTATGAGGAGGATTAAGGAAACCAACAGGGAGTGCTGGGGCACGTAGTAATTAGCAATGGTAATAAGCCATTACCACCTGGTCCTAAAGGGGCAAGTGGAGAAAACCATTCCTGGAGCCTGAGGAGAATGGGAGCTATCAAGCTATAAAGCTTCCTGACAAGAGGGGGAGGTATAGCGATGCAGTTAGCACCAGAACAAAGCACACTTCAGAAATGAAGCAGGGAAGAATCCTCTTTCCTCTCTTTCCTCCCTCCAAGCTTTCCCTTGGTTGAAGCCAACCAGAAGTTAGATCCAAAGGCACCTGGTGATGCAGTATGGAGAGTCAGACCCATCCTCCTCCAAGCACAGTGCAGGGTAGAGAAAGGCAGAGAACATCTGGGGGAGAATAGAAGGGAAGAAAACCCAATAAACCACTTCATTTCTTCGGGGGGGGGGCACAAAATACATACGAAAGTGATGTATAACTTAGAAATTTAATGCAAAAAAGAATATTTCCCAAATTCAACATTGTCAGAAATACCAAATAATCAACAGTTACTTTTCTTCTCAAAAGGATGATTGGGACAAGTGTGGGAACAAAGGATGATCTGTGCCTAGTCTGTGCTTGGAGAGCTCTCTTATGTCAAGCCTGGTGTTGATGAGGCCAAATGAAGACATTCAGTCATGTGAGCACAGTGTTACATGGACACAGGGTGCAGCCCAGGCTTCGACCGGTGTCCAGCATCATGACGAGGCCTGTGAGCATCCATTACCACTACTCCCCAAATAATTTGTAGCAGTGTGTGTCCTACCATAGGTTTATGTCAGAGGTGAGATAATCAGGCATTAGAAACATTTTTTACACAATGCTTTTAAAAGCAGATAAGCCATTCTTAGTAATTATCCAAAAATCACCCAACCACCCAATTCGATACTTCCTGTGATAAATACAAAGAACAAAGCCTCACAGAGGGTGTTAGAAAGCAATCCAGACGAGGATTTGAGAAACACTCCAAGGAACATCCCCCAAAAAGGATTTACCCCATTACCATCCCCATATTCCAGCGTGAGAACCCCCGTGAGTCTCGCATTAACAATCCTCCTATGGGGCATTTGCAATTGTTTCAGAAGTCCCCTTCTAAAGTAGTCACAAGGTATTTAAGATTGGTGACAAATCGGCGTGTATCCTCATAATTTCATTTGTCAGATCGGTCAGTCACTATACCAGATGTGTTCATGCAAACCAAGAGGAGCACAATGGGGTGAGAGATGGGTGGAAAGAGATCACAAAACGTTCAGAGCTCGGGGTCTTATTGGAGGAGACATGTATATGCCTCACCAGCCTAAAAGGAGGAAGGGGAGTGAAAGGAGAATGCTACAGGATAGGGGCACGGATGAATAATGTGGGCTCGCTTTGGCAAAGAGACACATCTGAGGATATCATGTACATTATGATACAACTATTATGTGCCCAACAGAGTTTTAATATGTTAGTAATTTCTTGATCTTTCATTCTTCCCTTGCATGGTGGGCATTGTGATACCCAGTCTTTTGATGGGAAAGTTGAGATTCAGAAAGAATATGGTTTCCCCCATTACCCAAGCACCCAGTACATGATAGAGTCAGGAATCAAATCTGATTCTGTCTCCAGAGTCCACGCTCTTTCCACTCTGGATGTCAGCCTCCTGTGGGGCTGCATTAGTAAAACATCTTCTCCTTCCCCTCAAATTTGGCAATTCTAAAAAGCTGCTTTGACTTTAGTGGTCTCTGGAAAAGAGCAAACTGCTCAAGGGGACCTCGCATCCTTATAGAAAGCTCTTCACAGTTTTGCCCTCACTGGTTTTGTCTTCTGAGGAAAACCCAAGAAGACACACAGATTACTCAACAAGTATATGGTGAGTAAACAGCACCATAATGAAGCAGTTAACAACAATAAAGCACAAGAAGATGTCTCAATTCCTTCCGGAGACTCATTTCCCATTAAATCCCAATTTTCCGCTTGAGGAACTGTGGACCCTCCCAGTATCAACAAGGATGAAGCGGTATTTCCCTGTCAGACTGACGCTGCCGAGAGGCAGACTGTGAGAAATGGCGGCGGGACCAAAGACAAGACCAATAAATGAGGAACTTTGCTCAATGACCTTCTGGATTTCTTGGCTCGGCACCTCCCATAGAGGAATAAAACATGGCAGAGAAGACGACCAAAGTGTTTCAGGAAGTTGTGTCCCCTTTTCTGGGATTCGTCAACGGAGCTGGTTTCCATGATGACCTGTTCTTTCTCTTGATTGCACATCAGCAGGCTGAGAACCAGGCAGTTTCAAGGAATGGGCGGTCTGCCAGATAATGTTTCTTCCTTCAGCGGGCTGAGTGAAAGCCAGCGGGACCCTGCCCACCCAGACCACAGCAGGAGATGAACAAAAGCCGAGGTCATTTGCGTCCGAGATGTTTCTGTTTCTACACACGGCTGATGTGATTCAGTAGCAAGCATCCACTCACCATGAAAGTAATGGAAACAGAACACAATCCTTCCTCTCCCCACATTAGCAGAGCCTGAAGGATCCTCCAAATCATGTACTTCCCAGGATCAGCTAAAACCATTTCTCCTTCCGCCCTGTGGAAAGCAGCAAATCAATCTGGGGCTACCATCTTATCTCCACCTGTGTATTTCTACCTATGATGCATCGTGGTGAAACGTATTTTGGATCTTACGTGATTGAAGGTGGGAAAAAGAAAGAACCCGGGGCATTCCTACTCCCTGGCTTGCCTTCTGTCTCCATCACCATGGCTTCCAGTGAAAGCCAAGTCTCGTCTTTGTCTCTAGTTCCCACTGGACACACCCACTATGGCCCCAGCTTCTATTAGGGAACCTTGGCTGCTGAGCCCCAAGGTCATTACCGTGGCTCCTGATGTTGCTAATCTCTGGGTTCCCTCATCATCCCATTTGGGTCCTCCCTTGCTCCATCGCCTACATAACCAATTCCTCAAATAAATCCACTCTTCTGTCAATCCTTGAAGATACTCTGTCTTTCTGATGAGAACTTGATCGACACAGGTGTGTTCCTCCCTTTACTCTGAGGGTGGTACCCGGAAGGCGAGACAGCAAACACCATCTCAAGTCCGGTACCTCCAAAGCCAGAATTGTCCTGTTCTACCTTCCTGCTGGCTAGACGGTGTGTTCACATCAAGGCGGTGAGAAATTGGACTTCACTTTGGGAGCTCTCAGAGACTAACTGGTGAGCGTCTGAGTCTCTCTGACGCGTTGCGACCTCCTGAGTTTCTCATGCCCAAATGGCCAGCGTTTGGCCAGGAGGGAGGCGAGGCCATTCCGGAGGGAGGGCAGAGGGCTCCGTTCACCTCTGTGACCTGGGGTAATGGAAAGGGTTTGATATAGTATCAGATGCTCTAGAAAGAAAACTTACTCTCGAACACGTGTCCGGACACTTCATCCAACAAGAGATAGAAACTTAATCAAATTAATTTAAACAACAACAAAAACTCAGTGGCTCCCACGACAGGAAGGCACCGAGGTCGCATGAGCTTCGGACAGGGCTGGGGCTGAGGGTTCACATAACGCTGCAGGAATCTGCTTTCCTTTGCTTTGGTTTCTGTCTCCGGCAGCTCCCGGTTCCGTGGGATTTTAACGCCCTCGGTCTCAGGAGAGACATTTCCTCTCTCTTGTGTCACTACCAGGGCTCAAGCGAGGACTCTGGTTGGTCCTGCTTGGATCTGTACCCACCCCCAGAACTATCTGTCACTCCATCCCTGGCGGCCAGAGGTCCTGGGAGCATGCCACTCTTCAGCCACCTGTACCCGGGGCGGCAGAGTCCCAGGCAAGTGACCACAGCCCACGGGGAGCTGCAAGGCCGTTGGGCACCGAGGGAGACGCAGCTGAAGCAGGAGATGGGCATGGAGGTCTGAGCCCAACACCGACTCACTGAGAGCTCAGGCAGGCGTTCTAGCTTTCATCCTTGGTCTCCTCATCCGTAAGATGTGCAGATTGGGTTGAGAATGGTAATTTGTAAGCGCTTTGAACCCGCAAACCCTCTATTTAAGTGTCACGCAAATCACACATGCACCACTAGCGAAGCTGGCTGGAGAGGTGACGCGGGGCTGGAGCCCGCCTGCTCTTCTCCGCCTCCTTCCACCCCACGCGGGCTCCTCGGAACACCGCTTGAGAAACCTTGAGGGAGCTGCTCTCCAAGGCCTCTTCCAGCCTGAACTTTGGGGAATTCTACGTAGGTTGTCCAACCCTCTTTAATCTAATTTTTCTCACTTTCCCTCTGTTTATTTTTTGGCGAAAATCATGGACATTGGCTAGGTATGAGAGGCCACTTAGGAAAAATAATCATTTATTTAAATGCCCGGCCAATTTACTTTGGCCTCTTTGGAGCTTGTTTTTCCTGACGGAGAGGGAATAAATTTCTCAAGCCCACTTTTAAGTCCGGGCTAGAAAAGGTGAGTGTACAAGTGAGGAAAAGCCGGGAACGGAAGTTGCCAAAGCTGAGCGGAGCCAGAAGCAGTAAATCCAAACCACCTGCCTGCCCTCCGATGTGCGCCCCGCGCGTCCAGGGCCAACAGCACTCTCTGGAACGGATGGCAGGGGAGGATGTTGTGGGTTTTGGCTTCGCCGCTTGTGAAAACTCGCTTTCGGGGAGACCCCTTCATCTCCAATCTGAGTGTCCTTTATTGCCAAAGAGTATCAGGCGAGAGGAAGGAGAGAGGCCGGGACGTGGCCTTCCTTCAGCCAGGGGCCAGGTCAGGCAGGGGTCCTTGGATCCAGGCAGCACTGAGGCTGGGACCTCTGCTTCCCTTTTCCCTGTGATCATTAATTCGGAAAAGGTCTAAAGAGAGGCTAGAGGTCCGACACTCTTGGAGGGTGCCGAGGTCCATGAGTGGTGGTCTTCTTGCCTGGGGACCTCAGAATGAGCAGGCGAGGGGACGGGTGACACTACAGGGGAAGGCTGGCCTCCAGCTGTGGTGTGCCGGCTGGTCCTGGCCGGGGTCTGGCGGGATGGGTCAGGCTCCGGGCCATACCAGCAGATAACTAGTTTAGATAACCGTCCCTGCTTTGCGAGGTGTGGGGAGTCAAACCAGATGGACGCGTCCACGCCCGGCCGAAGTGCAGTGCGGGAGGGATGACCCTGGCAGAGCTGAAGGGAGCTTTACGAGCGTGGGCGGGAAAAGAGAAGGAAAGGGAACCTTTTAGAAGACGAGGGGAGTGTGACCACGTCCTGTGGCCTAATACACCCACAGAGGTTGGAAGGCTGAGCACACGGTTGCCGGGAACCGGGCACAGCTGCCGGGGCTTGACTACCGTCGAGGTCGGAGAGGATAGGACGGATCCACAGATGCTGCTTAAAGGTCTGGTCCTACTCGAGCTGCACTTGGGAGCCAGTGACTGGGAGCAGTGGAGGGACAAGTGCAGGCCTGCACTCCAGAAGATTCTCAAGGCTCCCCAGGGGGAAGACCAGCCCAAAGCCGTCAGGCCCAGCCAGCCAACAGCCTGCTCCACTCTGCTGCATAAAAGCATTTACTCAGCTCCAAGCCCTTACACAACGCTTGCTCCTGTGTAACCCTCCGCACATGCCCACCTCCACCAAGCCCAAGTTAAAGATGAGAAGCTGGAGACTTGTGGAAGCGGCCACTGGCCCAGTGGGAGGTGGCGGGGGGAGAAGGAAGAAGCGGAATGGCTTGGATGCTCTTAGCGAGGAAAGGGACATTCAGGGAGATCCTGCTGCGCCCCATGCTCTGTGCGAGGTGCTTTGCACTAAGTTCTTCCTGAATGGTTGTGCCCCGGTGGACGGCCCCTGAGTTCTTCCAGTCGCTCAAGGCCATAAACCCTGTGGACATCCTCTTTCGCTCACACCGCATATCCAGGCCATAAGGAAATCACCTTAGGGCTCTTCCTTTAGAATCTATCCAGAATTCAGCCCCTCTCTCCCTTCACTGCAGCCAGCCTGGCCCAGCCCATCGTCTCTCCCAGATCCCGCCCCCTGCACATGGTCCTCCGTTCAGCAGCCTGGGGGGCTGACTGAGCATCCGAGTGGGATCAACTAAAGCCTTTGCTTAAAATCCTGCAGTGGTGCCCCATGTCACTAAGGTAAAGCCAACACCCTACCATCTGTCTCTAGCAACCATGCTGATTCCTTCCTCCCGTTACCCCCCAACCTCCTGTCTGACTTCTCCCCTCATGGCTCACCCTACCCATCCTGGCTTCCTTCATCTTCCTCAAACTCATCACGCATGTTCCTGCCTCAGGACCTTTGCTCTAGCTGTGCCCTCTGCCTGAAACACTCCTCTGGCAGGCATCCCCTCCTCTGGGTCTCTTATCTTCAGGCCTTCGCTCTTGAACGTTGCACTCACTACCCTATTGAATTTTGTGACCTGATACTCCATCGGGAGTCAACTGGCCTTGGCCTATGCCTTTTGTCATAGCGATGACCACTTTCTGTCACAGTACCTATTTCCTTATTCATTCTGTTTATTGTTCATGTTCTCTTGCTAGAAATAAGCTCCGTGAGGGCAGACAGCCTCCGTTTCACTGACAAGTTCCAAGGAGTCAGATGGGTGCCTGACTTTCAGTAGGTGCTCAATAAATTTGCATCCAAGTGCCAGGAGCAGGGATTCGGCCGATGCTCCGAATCAGTGGTAGAGCCAGCAGGGGGACTCGGGGCTGCTCAGGGGCAGGTCCTGGGTTCTCGCTGCCCCACATGAGTGGGAATGAGAAGCAACGGAAGCCTTCGTGGAGGATGGTGTGGCAGGCGGCATTTGGCACGGGTTTTCCATTAGTCCTGCCGACGTGGGGCCCCACGGCAGATGCTGCTGCAGAGAAGAAAGTGACCTTCTCTTGGCCCATTTTGTTGCTGCAGTTGTTAAAAATAAACAAATGAATAAAACTGATGGCCGAGAAGACAACCTGCATATGCTTGCACGTGCGCGTGCACACGAGCATGCACGCGTGTGTAGCCACTGGCCTTCATCCTAGAACCTTACCTCATTCAGCAGGCATTTAACAAAGGCAGCATTATTGAACACCAGCTCATTACCTGGCAACAGAGGGAGAGACGGAGAGATGCATGGGGACAGCGCACCTGACAGGATGAAACGTTAGTCATTCACAGATGTCTTTCAGAAGGGGGACTAGTCAACAAGTGCTGCTTTACGAGCTCCCCGTGGAAACCCTTTATTTCCTGCAAGGTGAGAGGCCAGGCTGAATTTGCAAGAAGGAGCCTCAGAAGTCGGCAGTGCTGCCTGGAGGTCTCTGGAAGCGCTGCCCCGGACCTGCTCCTGCCGCCACCACCTGTGGTCGCGGGCGGGGCGCGGGGGGGGGGGTGGTGCTGGGAGTGGGTTAGCTGTCTCCCCGTGCTCTGGGTTAACATTGGGCCTTCAGCGGTTGAACCTAAGGCCCGTTCCCAAGTAGGGAGGGAATGTTGCTGCCACCACGATTCTACAGAGAAAAGTCTGGGTGGGAAGGAGGCAGGCGCCGATACGGGGAAACTGAGGCAGTCCTCACTCTGAGTTACGGTCTTCACTCGGCCAGATGCTCGCTCTGCATGTGCAGGCTTGGATATACACCAGGGAGGGATGTTTTGCTAAAATACAGGGGCTCTGCGGAATGCTTTGTTCAGGAGGAAGCCACACCTTCTAGTTGCCTCGATGTATGAGGTGAGCAGGACCACAAGCGCTCTTGGCGATCCGAAGAGGTAAGAGTCTGCTCCAGCTTTCTCCCAAATCACAGGCAGTGGCCTATGGTAGGGTGCAGCTGGACAAGCTGCTCTTACAACAGAAACTAAATTTATTTTGCACAGAAAAAATGATTTACCCCTCTCCCACCCCCCAAAAAACCTTTCCCAACTACTGAAGACACCAGGGATGATATCAAAATGTGATCTTCAGGGGCGCCGGGGTGGCTCAGTGGGTTAAAGCCTCTGCGTGCGGCTTAGGTCATGATCCCAGGGTCCTGGGATCGAGCCCCGCATCGGGCTCTCTGCTCCTCGGACAGCCTGCTTCCTCCTCTCTTTCCCTGCCTGCCTCTCTTGCCTACTTGTGATCTCTGTCAAATAAATAAATAAAATCTTTAAAAAAAAATGTGATCTTCAGAGAGATGTATTCTCTTATGCAATAGCTGCTTTAGAAAGTAGTTTCTTCCACAGAAGAAACATCCAAATCTCCCTGCTCCTCCCCCCGCCCCCAGCTCACTTGCCTTGGTGTGCAAAAGAGCACAGGGGTTCGCTCAGTCCTAACCCTGTTGTGGTCTCCACACTTGACAAATGCCATCTCTGACATACTAGACATACTGCCCCACCTGAGATTTGTAGGCTCAGTGTCATAAAACACGTCTGATAAGATACCCTCCTGGTCTCACCACTGCTTTTCCAAATCTCCTCATTATAAATGCTGATCGCGTCTGCTCTCTGGTCTATGGTGACTTGGGACATCATCTATGCCAATAGTCGGAGGCTTCAGCTTACACCCAGATCCCCCGTGGGGCTGGTTACCATACAGTTCTCCCGGCCACCATCACCCACCCCCTTGATGTCCTGATTCCAGAGATCTGGGTGGGGCTCAGAAATCTGCATTTCTGACAAGTTCCCCGGTGGTGTTGATGTTGCCTGCTCTGGGCTCACAGACTTTGAGAACGTCTGTTCTCTGCTTTCTACTTTGATTGCACTTTGAGGAATAAATAAACAACAGTAGTCTTAGAACTGAACCCACGTGGAGCTGGCAACGTTGGCCCAGCTCTGAGGCCAAAGAACAGCTGGAGGATTGGCTGGGAAGTGAGGGCTGGGCCTGAAAGTGAAGGTAGGTGTAGTAGTTCATGTTCCTCATGGGTCCTTGAAAGACCCTTCTCCATAGGGGAAAAGCCCAAACAGTGAAATGATCAGTATCAGTCATAAGGAACAACAACAACAACAACAACAACAACAAAATATAGGGGGTATTTACTGGCTGTTACAATCGAAAAGTCTAAAGATGGCTGATTTCAGGCATGGCTTGATCCAGAAGCTCAAATGAGTTTTTCTCTATACTGCTATCCTCGGCTTCCTCTCTGTGTGTTCCATTCTCAAACGGACTCTTCCATCTGGGTGATGAAATGAACTAGAGCCAGTCCCTCGCACTGGTCAAACTCTTGGGGAAACGTGCTGTCACAGTGGCTTGGGAAATAGCCCACAGTGGCTTGGAAATAGCCCTCCCTGTGTTCCAGAATACAGAAGAAGATGGGCAAGGCATGGGTGGATCCACAATGTGTGAACCATAATGGCCATTACCACTTGAACACTGAGCAAAGTTTGTGACAATTTAAAAATAGCCCAGTCCTATGTTTATTATCAAAGCTTCCTATTATGCAAACCTACCTCCATTCAACTGAGAAAATGACACCTTTTACCTTGGGAACTGTCACTCTCCTTTCATCTCCTTTGCCACCATCAAGCGTGAAATGGTGGGCTTGATGGTGGAAACCTGTCATTTTAACGGGAGAATTTGCCAGAGGGAGTGGCATAGGCAAAGCGAAATTGTAGCCATCATTCTTCCCTGGATCTACAATCACTTAAAAAAAAAAATAACCACAAAACTTTCCTTCAGCTGAAAAGCACCTGCCTGGCTGCAGAGGCGAGCAGGAGACTCTAAGGGGACATAATGGTATTCCACGTGCTATTTTCAGTCCCGTGGAGTTTTCATTTAGTTCTTCATGTAATAGGCGCATGTACAAAGCAATTAAACTAGAACAAAGCGGAAAATAACAGCAGGCAACTTGCTGCCTTCAGTTACAGTGCTCCCAATCTGGAACACTGTCAGTCACCGATGGGGCCTGCGGAATTAAATTAGTTGAGGGGGAAAAAAAAAATTGCTGAGTCAGCATCCAAATATAGGAATCCTCCTGAAGGACGGCAGGTTTCTCAGAGGGCTATGCTGGAGGCAAGGAGTAGACTGATTTCTAAAAGTCTATCCAGGAACAAAGAATTATTACAAAATGTGCTAGTTTCCTGAGTCGAGGTCTGGAAAAACCATTTCTGGGCCCTGGAATCTTGCTTCCCTCTTGGAGACCCTGGACTTCGCCTTTATTTCCTTCTGCTACACCGTCACAATTATCATGTTCCTGGGACGATAGCTGCTAAGGATGGGTGGGGGTCGTGTTTTCGTTGAGTTAGGTTACAGTTAATGGGAACCCAAACTCACTCATGATTAAGGGGTGTCTCAGAAAGACACTGGAGGTTAATGGGACCAGAGGGAGAGAAACTGCTGGACTTCAGACACTGGCTACTATCAACACCCACTTGTAGGCCTTCTCTCCCACCAACTCTCTCCTCTACTCTGTCCCCACCTGCTGAAGATAGGTTCCCACAGATGGTGGATGATGGCCACCAAAGGCCTCTGATTCATGCCCTCCAGTATCTATGACCTAAGAGGTAAGACACTCCCTCCTCTCTCTGCTTGAAAACAAATCCCGCAGGAAAAGGCCACAGAGGAGGTGAGAGAGGAGTGCCCTGGAAGCAGAATACCCCAGAAGTCCAGGTCCCAGAAAGCAGAGTGCGAGAGAGCACCAAGGCGGTGGCAATTGTCCCAAAGATTGAACGCCACAGAGTGATCAAATAGAAAGGGACAGAAGAGTTCCTGATGAGGTTTGTGACACACTGAAGTCAATGTCACATTCATCTGGGCACATACCCTGCGGAGGTGCAAACATGAATCACAGTCCTTCTCCTGAATTTCCGTGCCCTAGTGTTGTCACGGGAAGCATTACTGTGGTGAGTGCTGATGTATTTGTGGCTGTACGTGTCGGTGGGTCATATGGTTAATGGTATTAATCAACATAAAACAAAATTTGATACAGGACCCAGGAACAACAGTGAAATAAATCCCAGAAGCGAGCCATGATGGGCCTCGCTTGAGTCATAGGCCCCACCCTCCCTTACCTCATCCCTGGAAAAGATGACAAAGTACAACGGTTGGCCAGGCTGAGCCACGTTACAGGGACTCCTGTGGGCAAGGGGCCGAGCGGGAGCCCCACTGGGGTTACATAACCGGGTCCAGGGAGAAGTTGTTTCCCAAGGAAAAGTGCAAAGAATGGTGTGTGTAGGACCAGCAAGAATGGATGCAGGAGCACAGCGAAGATAGACACATTCCCAGTCACCCAATAATGACTACTAGTCATTCACATCCACATTTCTGTCGCACCGACTATGCATCACGCCTGTGTTCCGTCTCGGGTGTGCAAAGGGAAGTGGAACAAGGCGGGAACCCTTCCGAGTTCAGATTGCTGGGCTGACAGGTGAAAATAAATCGGGTACTATGGGATGAGTGCTAAAGGGGAGGGATTCACAAAGTGGTGGAGGAGAAGGGAAAAGGATGAATTCTGCTAGGAACGAGGGATTGGGCTGAGCTTTATGGGAGTCAAAGTTTCAAGGAAAGCTCTGAAGGAGTGTAAGAGGTTCCCAGCAGGGCAAGATGGATTTCCAAGGAAGTCTCCCCAACTCAACTGACCATTAAGCCCATTTTTGGGGAAAATATTACAGGTTTGCATGATGGAGGACAAGACTTGGGAAATACAGAGCTAGTTCTAATTTCAAATATGAAAGTAAAGCTTCTAGAAATCAGTTTGACCAAAGTAACCCCACCAGAGGGGGCAGGACTAGGGCTAGAACCCAGGCTTCTGACTATTCTGAAGGTGCTTCTTCCATTCCCCCACATAAAATCCTGAGTGTCGGGGGTCAGGAAGAAGGCTGGGCCCCGTCCCGGTTTGCAGTAGTCAGGTCTGGAGGACCGGCTCCAGCCACAGCTGTCGTGTGCCCGGGCATTACAGACTCAGTGGCCTCGAAAATGTCTGAGTAGCACGTGCTCCCTGGGCCTTGTGAATTCAGGAACACGTTGTTGGAACAAATCTGTTTCAGAAAAACACAACCGGCCCGCACAGACCCGTGAGTGCCCCTGCACGTTACATCCATTAACTGATGGATGTTGAATCACTGTTTAATTAAATCACCGAGGGCCGCGTTTTCACGGGGCCCATTTCCTCATCGGCTTGGTGCCTCGCGGTGAAGGCTGGCCCTGTGGTTCCCAGCAGAAAACTAAATGCTGGACCGAGAGGCCCCGTTTTACTCACATGAACTGGTGGGGCTCACAGCCCAGCGCGGGGGAGAGGCCTGCCTGGAAGCCGCGGCCCGAGTGCCCTGCTGCAGCGTTTTCCCCGTGGAAGGCTGGAGACCCGGTTTCCCGACCAGAGGCCCAGGGCCCCGGGCGAAGCCAGTGCGGGGGGCCGGGCCGGGTGAGCCAGATGGGCAAGAGGTGCGGTCTGGAGGCAGGAACCAGGAAGAGCAGGAGCAGTGGCACGAGCCACCCCGGAACAGGTGCGGGCAGGCCCCGTGTCCCTTCCCCCACCGGCTGCCGGCCCGCCGCCCGGCTCCCCAGCGCCCTGCCCCGCCGGCCCGGGCAGCGGGCAGCAGGTGGGCCGTATTATTGAATATCCGCCTCACCTGTGCGAACGCGGTCCGAGGCCCGCGCAGAGACAAAGCATCCTGCGTCCCTGGATGGCTGGCCAGAGGGCACATGTTCCCTCTCCCCCCACCCGTCCCCGAGGCTCACTGGAATAGCCTGGTCATTCCCGGGGACAGATCAACACTGACAATTGTCAAGGCCGGGGACACACGGTTCAAGGCACAGTAAACCAGCGGTGTTAGGATGGGAAATGAACCTCCACTCTCCGCAGCGTGGTAAAGATTCCCAACTGTCACCGAGGAAGAAAATAAACCACAAAACCTGGGGGTGCCACCTCCCCGAGGGACCTTCCCACTTGAGCCCATGCCTCTCGCTCTGACAACCCATTCGCTTTTCGTGCTGCGCTCTCGTCCTTGGTCTGCAGCAGGTCGGAGAACGGAGTCCCTGGCAGGGACCGGGCCCTCTAGTAAGACTCACTTGGGTGTTTTTTGTGGTTTTAGAGAAAGACTCTCCATGATAGGAATCTGTTAACTGGTTGTGTGACCCCGGGCACATTACTTAACCTCGGTGAAACAAAACTCGAGCATCTCAGGAAATGACTGCATGGGATACTGTCTGAGAAATGCTGGGCACAGCACTGGGACGCAGCAGGTGCTCAGAATGGCGGCTGTTAATGTCGTTTTTATTATTAAAACACAGTCCTTGGCTTTGAACAGCTCACAGCCTAATGGGAAAAGCAGACCTAGGTGTGACTCATGCAGGGTGTAATAGAACAGTTGTGTAAGTGTAGGTTGTGATTATTTCTGGGCTTAGGATCACTTTTGTATAATCTGTTCCCTCTGGCGGTTTCGGTCCAGCTCGACAGTGACAGCATTTGGAAAAATTCCGGGGAAAAAGCACAGATTCTCATCAGGCTGGGAAGGTGTTCTGGATTTTAGAGAACATCAAGATCTTTGTCTAACAGGGAAGGGCAGGAGGGACCTGGTGATGTCAGAAGCTTTAGGCAGCTTGGATCTCAACTTTGTACTAGGGGAGCTTTTAAGATTCCTGTGCCCCTTCAACCAAGATGCCAAGAAAATTCAAAGGAGAAAGGATAGTCTCTTCAACAAATGGGGCTGGAACAATTAGATATCTGTAAGCAAAACCCTACACCATACAGAAAAATGAACTCAAAATGGATCATAAACCTAAATGTAAGAGGTAAAACTGTAACGTTTCTAGGAGAAGACATAGGAGAAAACCTTCATGACTTGAGTTGGTTAAAAAAATGTTTAGACATGACAAAAAAGCCTAATGCATAAGATGAAAAATTGATATTTTGTTCTCCATCAACATTAAAATGTGAATGAAAAGACTAAGAGGTGATACTTTCCAATCATATACCTGATGCAAGGCTTGTTTCTAGAATACATAAAGAACTCTTACAAGTCACAGAAGAAGACAATCTGATGAAAAAAAAGGGCAAAAAATTTGAATAGATATTTCATGAAAGAAGATATATAAACGGCTAAGAAGCACTCGAAAAGATAGTCAATATTATTAGTCATCAGGGAAACACAAAGTAACAAAAACACTAACAGCACTATCTGATCGCATGGATTTAGAGAAGACAGAACCCTCGGTCACTGGTATTGGGAATGTAGAAGGTGCACACTGGAATGCAATTTGGTAGTTTTTTTAAAAAATTAAACATAAGCCTATCTTATAATCTAACAATTCTGCTCTGTATATTTGTAGAAATACACCTAAGAGACATGTAAACATGTTTCTACACAGAGGCATGCAAACAAATGTCCATGGCAACATTATTTCTAATAGCCCCAAACTGGAAACAACCCAAATGTCTGTCAACTGCAGAAGAGATAAACAAACTGTGGTCTATCCATACAGTGGAATACTGTTCCTCAATAAAAAAAGAACACACTGTAACATGAATGAGCCTCACCCTCTTAAGAGACCTAAAAGAAGCCAGATGCGGAAGACTACATATGGTCAGATTCTGTTTAGAGAGAAGATAAATTGATAGAGACAGAAAGTAGATTAGTGGCTATCTGGGCCCAGAGGTAGGAGCAAAGATTGACTGAAAATTTGTAGGAGGGAACTTTTGGGGATCATGGAAATGTTCTAAAACTGGATCATGGTGATGGCTGCACAATTCTATATTTTTTAAGTAACTGAATTTATAAATTTGAATTTAAATATATTTGAAAATATAAATATGAATTTATAAAATCAGAATGGGTAAATTTCAGGCTATGTAAATTAGACCTCAATAAAGCTGGTTTAAAAAATCCCAGTGTTAAAACTTCCCTCCAGATCCATTACATCAGAATCTTTGGGGCTGGGACCCAGGCACCAGTATTTTTTGAAATCTCCCCAGGGTGTTTCAATGGGCCGAGAATGAGAACCAACGAGGTAGAGGAAAAAGCATGGATTTGAATTGCTTCTCCATAATTCACCAGCTGTGTGACTTAGTGCATATTATTTAATATCTTCAAACATTACCTTCCTTGTTTTTGCAAAGGAGAAATAGCATCTACCTCGTCAAGTTTTTTTGAGGTCAAGATGAGATGATGAATGTAAAAGATTGCAGAATGATGTCAAGAGGGACAGCTGTTAACATCTCGTGTATTCCTTGGGATCAGCAGTCTAGAGATGACAGACATATGATGTGAGCCGAAGACCTGCAAGTCAGCCACAGGCTTAGCAAGAGACTCCGAGTATTACACATCCTTGCATCAGGATGCCCTCGGAGGCTGGGCTCCAGGGTATAGATGGCCACTCTGTCTACGCTAATTTGTGATAATTTAAGACTCTCCTAAAGAGCACATCAATAGGAGGCGCCTGGGTGGCTCAGTGGGTTAAGCCACTGCCTTCGGCTCAGGTCATGATCTCAGGGTCCTGGGTTGGAGCCCCACCTTGAGCTCTGTGTTTGGTGGGGAGCCTGCCTTCCCCTCTGTCTCTACTTGCCTCTCTGCCTACTTGTGATCTCTCTGTCTCTGCCAAATAAATAAATAAAATCTATTTTTTAAAAAAAGCACATCAATGAGACCAGACTTCCAACACTAATAGACCAAACGATCCAAAAGGTTTTTTTTAGATTAAAAATATCTAGGTGTCATCAATAATTCAGGATAGTTTTGCAACTGGAAATAGGGCCAGAGAGTTGAGCTTCTGATCCATCAAAATCCTCAGCCTAGCCTCTCATAGCTGCTATAAAGATATTCACGTTGTATCAGTTTGGGTGTGTTCAGCTGCAAGTAACAGGACACTTGATTTGTAATGCCTTAAATCAGGTTTAATTTTTCATTTAGCAGACAGTCTGGAAGTAATCTGACTTTGCTTTGGGAAGTCAGTAGTGTCAGAAAAGACCTAGACTCTTTAAATTCTTGACCTCTTTCATTCATCCCCACCCGCTCTGTTGGCAACCTCTCTCCTCAGGGTCAGAAAATGGTGGCCAGATCCCCCAACCACTCATTCCCACATCTCATGGGACAGCGTCCCAAGGAGAAAACTGGGCAGGGGGTGGGAGGGGGCCAGTGTCACAAAGGTGGTCTCTTCACATACTTCTTTCTGATTAGGGAGGAATGAATACTTTTTCCCAGAAGTCCAAAGGTACCTACACTTTATGTTACCTTGGCTGAAACTGGGTCAAATGTCCACCCTGTTCGCAAGGAAGAAGGAGGAATGGTTGTTGGAGAGGCAACCGTGAACATCTGCTCTGTCACTTATCTTCATATGGTGTTTTATAGCTATGCATATGTAGTAGACAATGTTCCTAATTACAGGCAACAGAAAATGTTACTGGCTAATTTAACCAGAAAATGACTTTATTCATAGGATTTTGAGTAATTCAGACTTGTCGGGATGTCTGAAGAATGAAGCTTGAGGTTAAGCTGCCAGAAACAATGTCCAAATACATCCGAGCTATTCTGATGAAGAAGCCTCTGCTGTTCTCCGTCACCACACGCAGAATCTCCAGCCTGCGCCACTGCTGTTTCCCTGAGGAGACCTCCATCTTGCTTTCACTCTTATGGCCACCGCCATGGCAAAGAGAGAGAGTGCACCTGCTCCCCGATCTTGGCTGGTGTGTCGCTAGCTCCCAAGTCCAAGTATACTGTGGGGACATCTGACTGCTGGAGCCCAGGTCATATGACTTTGCCTGGCTGCAAAGGGGTCTGGGAAGGTATCTGGCATTTTGGATACTTCTAATGGAAGCAGGTCTTTGTCCTCCACCAAGACTCATAAAGTAGAGATTTGACAACTTAGAGCTTTAGACCATAGGCACCTAGAGCGAATTACACAGGGCTACCTCAATGTTAATAATCTCATCTAATTCACAACCTTCTGCAGTCACCCTCGGGTTGTAAAAAAAGATTCAGAGGTCACTTGGCAGGTCCAAAAGTCTAAGCTCTACAGGAACATGCAAGTTAGTGAAGATTAATGTCCAAAGATGGTTACTGTGCATTGTTATAACACATTAGTTGAAGACAAACCAGATGCCCCTCACAGAGGTATCTGTTAATAAATTATAGTATATTTCCAAAATGGAATACCGTGTAGCCTTTTTAAAAACGAGGTAGATTTATATGAGCTGATTGAAAAAGATGTACAAGATGTTCCAAAAAACGTAGAACATAACTCCACTCCTGTTTGGAGAAACTCAAATTATACACATACAGCCCTCCCCGATGCCAGACCCTTAATGGTGCTTGTCCCAAGGGGGTGTGAATAATGGCAGCCTGCACTTTTTCTGTCATATATTTTTGCAGTTTTTTAAACCACAAAACACCTGATACATGCCTTAATTGAACCAAACGGTTCATCCCTCAGTCATCCACATTGCTCAGGGTCTCAGCTCTTGTGAGGATGGCAGGTGGGGGCTTGTCCGTGCTGGAGGGCAGGTGTGCCTCTAAGGTTGAGATACGGAGGTGAAAATTAATGAGGCCCTCAAAAAGCATGGTCAGTGGGAGAGGAAAAAGGGCAGGGAGCTCGGTTTTCCATGAGAGTCTGGGTCAGCAGCACCGAGGCAGGAGGCGTGGGTCACTGGCTGGAGCTTAGGGAGATCAGGGATCATGAGTGGGTTCCAGGCAGCCAGGGAGTGGGGTGCAAATCCTCAGTCACAGATCAGGACAGGATCCCGCAGGCCCAGGCATGGTCAAGACTTTTCCTCAGGCACAGACCAGCAGCTGCCGGTTACTTTGTGAAATGCCGATTTTCTATTTAATGGTACTAACAATACTGATGAAAGCGGTTTCTGGCTATAGGAATCCTACATTCCAACACCATAAAGGGTACAAAGAGGGGGAACAGCTTCGTGGAGATGAGCACGGACATGGACTTAGTAATTTCTCAGCCAGTGTAGACAGAATTGGTCTCGGATGACTCCAGGGGAGAATCTCTAGTTGAATGGCTGGGTTTTTGTCAAGTCCCCTTGAGAGAAGTGACTTCACTATTGATGGGGACATCCCAACGTAGGCTTCTCCCTGATCTGCCTCTGTCCTGGACTTCAGCTGTGGGAATCATGGCGGGAACCCATCACGCTCCAAGTCTGAAGTTCTTAGAGGATGCTCAGAACTGTAATCTTTGAAATAAAGTGGATGCTGTCTAAATTGCTCATCAATGGGAGAGTGGGAAAATTGGCACATAGGAGGTGTCATAGTCATGCAAGAGAATTTTATACAGTGGTTATGATGAATGAATGGGGGCTATGTTTACCAGGAGAGCAAAGCAAGAATGTGTATGATGAACCAACAGCACTCCGGTAGGTGCTGTCAATCCTGCTGACGTGTCAAAGTGGGCAATATTGCTCGTTAGCAATCAGAACGCCTGACTCATACTGAACACAGGAGGACAGCTGAGGAAGGAGACCCTGGCTGAAGGATCCGCCATGCTGGCCCCTTTCCTTCTGCTGGAAGCTTGGTGCTGGTGCTCACTCTCCACACGCCCTAGCACCGCGTGGTCTGTCTGTGCAGGCTCACAGGTCACGGTGTTAGGTGTGCGTGCAGAGGCAGGAGTCTAGAAAGATCATTCGAGTCAATTCGGGAGCGTTTCCCCTCGAATGATCCTTCAACATCCATGTGGACTTCAGACTCCGTCTCCTTGGTCAGTCCCCAAGCCGAAGACACGACTCCGGAGCACTCTGCAGAACAATCTGGCATGTACCACATTGTTGGGTTTTTGTCCTTCCCCATTTAAAAAAATTACTTATTTTTTATTTTAATATTTTAAAAAATATTTTCTTTATTTGAGATAGAGAGTGAGAGAGAGCATGAGAGGGGAGAAGGTCAGAGGAAGAAGCAGACTGCCCATACGCGGGACTCAATCCCAGGACTCCGCGGATCGTGACCTGAGCCGAAGGCAGTTGCTTAACCAATGGAGCCACGCAGGCGCCCTCGTTCCCTGTTTCTTGTTTTGCTTTGCTTTCCAACATCAAGACACCCTAAGCCCCTAGACATAGCTTCTGTCTAATATCTTCCTGTGAACAATCTCCAGGTGTGCTGTTGGAGTCTGTTCAAAATATAAAAGAAACGTCATCAGTCTTCGGAGGCACCACAGCATAACACTGCAGAGTGCAAGCTCAGGAGCCAGACTGCCTGGAATTGAATCCTGCCTCTACGCTGTGGGCAGACTTCTTAACTTCCCTGTGCCTCAGTTTTCCCATCTGTTGTGAGGATGGTTTTTGTTTTTTTTTTTAACCAAAGGGTATGCAGTAATGCCAGCATACAGTAAGTGATGGACGAATGGTAAGTGTTGTCATCATTCAAAAGTCTTGTTGGCGACCTCTTTAGGACCTCACAGGATGGGACGAAGGGGATGGATGGCCTCAAGCATCATGGTGGGATGCTTGTCTTTGTAGATGGACAGATGGGCTTGGCTCAGTGCAATCCCAGGTAAGTGGGCCGAGGGGATTATCTCACATAGGCTAAACTCGGAAACTCACAAAAGGGTTTATAGTTCCCATACCAATGTGTTCATTTAAAGCAAGATTTCGAATAGGCAAGGGGGGGCGCCCATATATTCATGTCGGCAGGTCAGCGTATCCTTCCCTGATTAGAAAGTCTACATGGGAAACTGGGCGTTAACGTGAAGGTTAGTCGGGGAGCATGAAAGTGGACATGGTAACCTCAAGTTGTACAGATTTCATGCTGCGATCCCCACTTGGGAAGAGAATATTGGGGATCTGCCCGCAGAAGGGAGAGCATCTTCTAGTCCTCCGGTCAGGAAACTCTCGCTTGGGAACAGGGTGGACAAATTCGGACTTGTTTCCTTTTTCTCTGCTTGCACGGGGAATAGCCCATTGATGATGGGCTCCCTCTGGACTGTGCAGGACATCAAGCCGGCAGGGTCCAAAGCTTCCGCGAGGCCACGATGGCGCTCCAGGACTACCCTTGAGTCAGACCTGGGGTATGTCTGAGACTGTTTCGACACTGTGGTTCCAGATGAGTCTCTCTCGGACTGAAGAGACGCAGAGTGGCGTTTCCAGCCACTGAGGGAGGAGGGGATGCCCTGTGCCATAAGATGGAGATGTGTATTAAGCTGAGTTCTTCTAAAGGCCTTTACGGAGTGGAAGACTATTCTGAAAGCCGCTTGGTGTCCTTGTGTAGGGTACGTCAGGGGCAACAGAGGGTCAGTAAGCTGCCTTCTAAGCAGTGTGGTTCTACCCAGCAGAGCCCTCTGGGTTTACCACGTTGGGAGCAGAGATAAGAAGGGAGCACTGCCAGGAGGCCCCGGGGAGGAGGAGGAGACCGGCTCAGACGGGTAGTCAGGAAAACCCGGGGGGTGGACGCAGACACTGGTGGGGACTGGGGATGTAAAGTGAGATCCTTCCATCTTGCTCCAGCGTTCTTCGGTGAAGCCTGACCTGCAGAGGATGGTGTGTGTGTGTGGCTGTGGAAGGGACGAAGGGCTCGCAGTCGGCTAGGACTCGCCTAAGCCTCTGAGACTGTCTTCGGGGTAAGAGGAGGCCCCACGGTTGCTTTCCCACGGGGGAAGCAGTGGGGTTGAAAGTGCTGTTTCTTGAAGCTTGAGCAGAACTCTCTTTTGGACTGGTTCTTTCATTCTGCTTTTCCTATGCTCTCTCCATCTCTTCCCTTTCTTCGCTCTCCTGCTCTCCCTCTCTCCCTTGGCCCCCTCCCCTCCCCAGCAGCATCTTACCTGACTCTCCCCACAGTGCCCTTAGCCCTGCTCCTCTGGGATTCTGCCCGTTTCCTGAGCTGTGTTCTCCAATCTCCCCAGTAATTGGGTGAGCTAGGCTAATGGCCTTCCCATGACTTCCTTATTTCATCAATTCATTTATGGTGAAGCTAATTGGAATTGATTTCTGTTGTTTGCAGCCAAGAATTTGGAATGATAAATTCTCATTTTCAAATACCCTCCCCCCTCCTTGGTAATTTACACAAACACAACAGCTACAAGGAATAAGTGAGAAAATCCTGGCCAAGAGACAATTATGGTGAGTGTGGGACAAAGCCAGAGTGACTTTAATACACAAATTTTATGTTATGTGTTTCCATGCCTTTGGTTCCAGGTGGGTAGCAAATTTGGATTCAAGCTTCCTAGTAGCCAAAGCAATGACAGGAACAATGTATTACACAATTCTGTGCTCATAAGAAAACAAAAGCCAAAACCCCAGTAGCTCCAGGAAGGCATAACTGATACTAACACCTGAAAACAATTTCTTCCACGGGTTCTCCTAAGGAGAGCACGGACTGAAGTCCATCCTGTATGCTATCCATGCAGTAAATAGAACACAGTTTCATAAAACCACAGGCGAGAAAAACAGAAGCCTTTTCACCAAAGAGGAATTCAGAGAAATCACTTCTATGGAGAGTTAACACAATACAGTTATTGGGATGGGGTCTGGCTTAATTTAGGAACAGATCTTGTAAGAGTCAACTTTCAAGCAGCTCTCCTGTAGTGAGCTATGTTTCTCAACCCATCTTTTGAAGGGTGCCCAGCTGCATTAAATCTCGGATTATACTGTGACAATCACCTGGACTTCGGGTATCCAGTGCTTTTTGATTATTTGTAAATTCCCATGTTTCCATAGTGGGCTGAACTGGGATTACAGCTAACTACTTCTTCTTCTCCTCCTTCTCCCCCTTCTCCTTCTTCTCTTTGGGTGAGATGTTGAGAATCTGACCTGATTATGTTTGGAGGGAAAAGCAGCCAAGCTGTTATCAGAGGTGTTCAAAGAAGTGCCCATGAACACAGTCAAGTCTTTTTCTTAAAAAAAAATAAATCAGGTACATACCCAGGGTCATAGCAGCACTATTCACAACACCCAAAAGGGGAAGGCAGCCCAAGTGTCCGTCCACAGATGACTGCATAAGTGAAATGTGATCTGTCCCTACAACAGACTGAAAAGGAAGAAAATTCTGACTCTTGCTACGACATGGATGAACCATGAAGACATTGTGCTGAGTGAAATAAACCAGCCCCCGAAAGACAAGTGTTGTATGTCTCCTCTCCGGTGAGGTTCCCAGAGTAGTCAGTCATCACGTCAGAAAGTGGGAGGGTGGTTGGCAGGGGCCTGAGGAGGGGCGAGGGGGAGTTAGTGTTGAATGCGAGGGCAGTTGCAGTTTGGGGACAAGGTCTGGAGGTGCATAGTGGGATGACTGCATGATGCTTCATGCCACCAAGCTGCAAACTTTCATATGACTTAAGGGCTAAATTTTATGTTATATATGTGTTACTGTAATTAAGGGAAAAAATGGGGGAAAAAAACCCCTAATTTGGAATACCCTAAAAAAAATAGGTGAATGGCCTCGAAGTTTCACACCATAGAGCCTAGCCACAGTAATTTCAACTTGACAGTCTTTAAAAGTAGGCATCGCCAAATGCCTACCTTGGCCATTAAGAAAAACAAAATCCCCCCCAAATCTCCTAAGTTCGGAAGTCCGATCCAATTTTGAGCAATCGAGCGCCGTGGGGAGCCTTCCAAGATAAACTGATTCCGAAACATACACTGGGGTAGATGAATTTATCGGCTTGCTGCCTTAAGTTGTTGACTGTAGCCAGCTGAGGACATGATCATACTAATTCCCACCAACCTGTCTAAGCTAGGTCCATTTTGCAGACGAGAAAACCAAGACTCGGAAAGACCAAATGGCTTTCTTCAGGCCACACGGAGAGTAAGGAGTGGATCTTGGATTTGAACCAACGTTCTCTACATGTCTTGTGCACAGAGACCTAATGACTCCTCAAGCAGTGGCCGCATCACCCGTTTCCCTTTGCTGGGTTCTCTGGGCTGCGTGGGGCTCGTACAGGGCAACTAGCAAGGCCTCATTCGTGACCGAAGGTGGCCTGCCCTGCGTCCGCCAACACCCTCACAACTCACGCACGGGTTAGAGTGGACACGAAATGCGTGCATTTCCCTCACGAGTTCATTTCCCCTTATTTTCTCCCGAGTCAGTGTTATGGAACATCTACTGGGTGTCACACTGGTCCACAACCAGGGGCAGGGGGTGGGGTTCAAACAGCGCACGGAGAACAGACTTGGTGAGTAAGCGAATCTCTGCTTGCCCCGTGCCCCGTCCTCCAGCTTTGGGGCACAGAGCCCCAGGTGGGGAAGAAGCCCTCCCTCCACCGGCTGCCTCCTACCGCTCCCTGGGTTGGGGGGGGCAGTGATTACCCAATGAAGCCCCTCCCGCGTTCTACCCTGCACCCCTCCAGCCCTTGCTAATTGCTTCTAATTATACACCTCATGGATCCCTCTCCCCCTGGGGTGCGTGTCCGGAAAACACGCCGTGTTCTGCCTCCTCGTGGGCGGATTAGGATTTGCCGCAGGAAGCCGCGGAGCTCGGAGCCCTCTGATGTCCCAGAGATGCCTGCCCTCATTTGTCTTTCTCGCTGGTTTTCCTTGACTTTGTCTTTCTCTGTTTGGACTCCTCGGTGCCATCAGCAGTCGGGTGCCGCTGGCCCGCGGCCGGATGAGAGGGGTCTCTCCTCTCTTTGTTCAGGTGCCTGGTGGGCTGGCAGCCCCCGAAGGGTGCTGTGCTGAGTGTGCAGAGAGCTCACCTGATGCCGCCCTCCCTTCTCTGCACTCCCTCGGCACTCGGGGGCACATTCCGGAGGGGGAAGTCGGGGGTCTCCGTGGATTCTCTCGCCGTGGAACGCGAGCACCCCTGACTTTCTGACACTGTGTCTTCGGCCCCGTGGCTGCGTGCAATCGGTAGGAACTCTCGGCGAGTGTGAGTCTCAACCACGCAGTGGCGGACCTCCTCGGGGTTCAGCTAGGGTCCCGTCTTCAGTACCCTTGGGCAGGTCACTGCCCTGCTCGGCAGCCCCTTTGTGCCACTTCCAAAATGGTTTACTGCTAATGGTGTACCCTGTGCTGGCTAATTGAACGTGGTAATGATAAAAATAAGATGTTTTACTAGGAGTCGATCTTCATTTCACCAACCCTTTGTTCACTTGGAGTTGCAGAGATTTGGTGAGTGTTGTGGGCATACAGATTGTGCGAAGCCCGAGCTGGTCTTTGGTTAGCCTCATGCTACCCCCACCAAAGGGTTGCCTGGAATCACCCTTTTCAACGCCCCCGACTTTTAAAGAGCTGACCACAAATGAAATGTGCTCTCGACTGCACCTGGGTTTGCGACTTCCCTTTCCCAGCCTTGGCCTCCAAGACTCTCTTGGCTGCCGCCTCACTGCCCTTTCTCTTGGAAGGCATGTTCTCTGCTCTTCCTCCTGTGCGGGGGTTCATCGTATGCCTTCTTCAATGCTATTATTACTCTCCTCATGAGCAGAACACTCAGCCATGTTGCTCGGGCAGATCTTTAAAATCCAGAGTAGTATATGAAGGTAAAACTTAAATTCTTACAAGCATTTGATATGCATCCCAGGGATCCAGAAATAGACTCCCTTCTCAGAGAAGAGAGGTACCGGCTACCATGGCACCGCTTGCCTTGGCTTGAAGGGTGCCATTTTGGACAGCAATGTGAGTTTCCTTTCTTCTTTTCTCTTGCCTCTGTGAAGAAGGAAGTGCCAGGGACCTGCTCACCCCCTCAGCCAACCCAGTACTCCCTGTTCAGGTGCTTCTGCCAGCTAATTAACACCTCCTTCACAAGCTGTAAATTGGACGGCAGATGCACATGAACGCAGAACCCAGTGGGGAGTCTCCTGCTTTCTCTCTACATAGATTTCATAAAAAGCAGGAAGTGAAGTCAAGCCGGCTGGTGGGAAATTCATTTTGCCATCATGGCCACCCCCAGAATCTCAAATAAATGTATGGGGTTCTAACACAAAATAAATCTCCACGTATCTTTGGAGGAGAGGCCCATGTTGGTTGTTTTTCAAACGTCATCCAGGGGGTTCTTGAAGTCCCGCAAAAATTACTGAGCACCTTTGGGCAGCGCTCGGATGGTACCCGGGGTGCAGGCACATTGGCGGACCTGCCCTGGGTCCACTGAACGTCATCCTCCCGACCCTCTAAGGACCAGGGTATCTATCATTACATCCCTGCCTCTGGTCTCAATCTGTTCCAATCTGTCCTTTAATTCACTGCCAGGGTTCTATGAGCCAAAGAGGATCATGCCACCAGCTTAAAATAGTTTTTTGCCTCTCCAGATCTTGGAGGATGTATTCGAAACTATGGTGTGGGGGCCCACAGCCCGGAGGACGTCTCCTGCTTGCCTCCCCTTCTCTCCCGATGTGCTTTCATACTACACGCACCCCAGCCACACTGAATGGTCTGTGGCCCTGGCCCCGGCAGTCTTTCCCCACGGCTCTGCCTTTTATATCTCTGTTCCTGTCCCATTCTTGCTCCAGAAGCCATAATTCCTACTTTCTCCAAAGAACTCGGCAAGAATTTCTTCCCTGCCCTTCCATTCAGTCCACATCAATTCAATCCTATTCGGTCCGACAAAGTCTACTGAGTAACTTTTCTGGGTCCAACATCTGCCGTGCTCAGGAGACAGAAAAGTAAGTTAAGTCGCAAGCTCTCTCTGCAAGAACTTACAAGATGGTGGAGAAGGGGAGACATTCGTAAATAACTATGATAAACTCCGGCGGGTCCTCCTGGAGGGCATGCCTCCAGGCCTGGGGTGACACAGGATAATTAATTCTCCAGAAATGGCAGCAGGCATTGGGGAGGGCACATATGTTCGGGGAAACCTTCAGAGCAGAGGCTGACATGGGAATGGAGCAACCCTAGCTTTCTTATCCCTTCATTTGGTTCCATGTTTCCTGGTGCATAGAGGGCAGCGATTTGTGGAAAATGGGGGGGGGGCGGGGAAGAACACAGAGATGGGTACACCCAGTTACGTGGAATGGGCCCGGAGTGCTGAGAATATTAAGCATAATGGATATTGGGAGATACGAAGAACTAAGCTTTGCAGTATGTCAGAAATTGGCTAACTTCCCTTTAACTAGAGCTCGTCTGCCGTTCGGAGGGGGAGATGGTTTTGTACAAACACACAAGAACATAGCTCTAGCGAATGGCTGAACATAGTCTGCTGTGTGTGCAAGCAAAAACACGGAGGTTCGCAATGTGTTGCTGGAAGTCTTAACCGAAACTTGAGAAAATTCTGAACGTGTAGGTAATGTGGGATGTAGATAAGCGGGTGACCCAAAATATAATGGGGAAATATTCAAGTCTTCGCTTTCTCCTTCCTGAGAAGCAAGTGATGGCCTTGACCAGGATGTGCAGGGGAATAACCAGTGTGCGAGTGTGGCCACTGTCTGCACGCGCACGCAGCTTGGTCGGCACGGCAACGCACGTGGGGCGGGCGATGTCTGCTTCTCGATGTAGGTGTCTCTGTGTCTGGTGCTCAAAGTGTGGTCCCTGGTCAGCGTTGGTGGCATCATCTAGGGGCTGGTTCAAAACGCAGAGACTCAGGTCCTGGCCAGACCCACTGACTCAGAATGTGTGTTTTCCCAGGATCCTCAAATAACTCAAATGTACATTAAAGTCTGCCAATCCCTGTGTCACCTCGTTCAACGTCACAGCAGCTCATGGGGTTCTCAATGGTCAGCCTCGGGATTTGGGCACATGGGAAAGGCCTGAGCATATCTCCACGGAAGTGTGGGCATCACGCGTGTAAGTGTCGCCATGGAGAGAGGGACCTCGGTTGCATTTACCTCCTTCCCTCCCCAATCACCTATGTGCACCCCGCAAATTTGAGAAATCAATGTTTTCTCCATGAAACCTTCTCCCCTGACTTCCTGCACACACACACACACACACACACACACACACACACACAAAAAGCAATAGTAAAACCAGTAGGCAGGGAGGGGGACATTTGTCCACGTGGCACCTGCCTTGTCTGGGAGGAACGGAGAAGAGCTTCCATTGCCCTACATCGGGCCAGGGCGGCGGGAAGTCTCATTACCCCTCCCCCTCTACTGTTTGTTGTTGTTTCTGTTTCAAATGTTCTCTCCCAGTGGAAGGGCCTTGCCAGACCACGTTTGTGGCGCTCCACGGACATAACCAGGGAGCCCCAGCACCTTCCACTCCTTAGTCCGCAGACGCTTGCGCTCCAGACGCGGTTTAGGTAGGAAATGCTAGAGAAGGTAGACAGCCCAATCGACCATGCCCTCTTTCTCCAAACTTTACCCCCTACCCTTTCTCTGAAAGCAGTTTTATTCATTTCCGAGGGGGAGAACTGGGTGTTGAGCGACACCCTGCCGTCAGTGAGGTCAGGGTTCCGAGAAGCATCCAGGTGGCTGCGGGCCAGCACCCACTCCCTCGCAGCACAGGTAAGCCTGCAGCTAGGTTCCTCCTGAGGTCACAGTCATGATGGTGGCTGTCAGAGCGGCCCCCTTGCTAGGCTTCTGTGGGCCTCTTAGAGCACCTCCCAGATCAGAGAGGGCAGCCCCCCTCGATTGCCCTTCGCTCATCTGGGGAGCCCAGCTCCGGAATATATCAAGGGCTGGGAGTCAGCGATCTGACCCGGGGAGGGGACCTGGGCCACGATGGGGATCTCAGAAGCTCTCCTTTGGGGATTTCAAGTCCAGATTGATAGGCTGTGTCTCCGTATGCCTGTATCTACACTTACATACCCATCTATATTTATCCACTTATCTATATGTAGAGAGAGACGGGCTGGTGTGCTCTCTCGTCTTCAGGCTGGTGGAGCGCAAGCCTTGCAACGTGGGATGGGCATCATATGCTCCATGCATCAGAGGAGCAGAGGAGGCTGCTTCGACAGGGTGGAACAGCCAGGCCAAGATGAGCAGAGATGAAAGGAGAGAGGGGCGAGGGAGAGAGAATGAACGCCACAGCCGGGTCAGTGTCTCAGTTCACTCACGCATCTCCTCACCCTGGAGCCTGCGTTTTTCCAGTAACCTTCCCTTCACCACTTAAGCAAATCCTGGCCCAGCAGAGTTGCCCTTACCCCTCTGAAGCCGGGCCTTCCCAGCCTCCTCCCCCGACTCTGCAAGGGTCCTGAGGTTGCAGCCCAGAGAGCCGAAGGCCCAGAGAGGGCGTCCTGGTATTGTTTGCTGGGGGCAGTGGCAGCCCTATTGTGCCCGCGTGGTCTCCATGGCTCCCACGCTTCAAGGTGGCAGGTCCCCCTCCTGGAACCTGTCTCAGGCAGCACGGGAGGCAATGCTGTCGCAGGTCACTTCCTGGATCCGTCTTCTTGGTGAATCATTAACAGGTGGACGGACTCTGGATGCAAAGCCCTTCCTGGCCTGGGAAGGAGAAGGACAGCGGTTTCGTGGCACACTTTCCAACAGACCCAGCTGGGCTGAGGAGGGGAGCAACCCGAGAGGGATGGCCGTCATGGACCCTGGAGAAAATGCTAAGAGAGGAAGCCAAGCGAGCGTGGAAGCCTTGTCAGAGCCATTTGGGTCGTCTGCTTTGACTCTTAAAATTTTACAGGTGGGGAAGGGAAACCAACATTTAAGACAGGCCTGCCATGTGACAAGTGCCCGAGTTCCCCCAAAGCCCGTCATTTCGGTAGGATCCTGATTGAATAGATGAAGAGACTGAGACCAGAGTGGTCAAGTCATCTGCCCAAGTGGTGAAGACGGAGTGGATTCCCAGGTCACCTTCCTCCTCAAGCTGTTGTCAGAAGGGACCCGGCCACAGTCACCCAGCAAGAGCCTGGTCTTGGACCGCCTGCCCAATGCCCTTCGCCTCCACCATGTGGCCTCCAGCAGGCGCCAGGCTGAATGGCTGACCCCAGGCAGTCAGAGTCCAGCCAGACAGGCGGACCCCAAAGAGAATGGAGCAAAGGCCCATGATCTGTACCCCCCCAACCTGCCCCCCGCAGCAGGGCTCTGCCAGGGGCCGTGGGCAGGCCTGCCCAGTGACAGCTCAACACAAATCAGTCAAGTCTCCATGAGGAATGAAGCCCTAGGAAGGGTCAGGGCGGAGGAAAAGTGATGTCAGAGCCAACAGAGGAGCCCAGGCTTCCTGTTCTTGGCCTGGGACAGGCCACCAACACTGCATCCCAGTGGCACCAGGGCTGGACAGCATTCAGGGGCTGAGCCCTGGATGGTGTGGGTAGCCCTGGGGGCCTGGAGCCCCAAGGGGCTTCTTCCCTCACAGGCCCTCGACCTCAGACATGAGCTCTTTCTGGGGACAAGAATGTGGCCTTTTGAAAGTCGAAGCAGAAGCGAGCCCAGGAAAGATGATGGCGGGCAGCCGCTGAAGGGTCCCGAGCCGGGGGCTGACGCAGGAGAGCCTCCTGTTCGCTTTCAAAGATAACCCGTGTCTTTTCTCATGGCCCCAGGAGGACGCCAGGGAGGCATCTGGGAGCACTTCAGGCTACTCTGAGCTTCCGAGAAAGGCCAACCTTGGCAGTGCCCATGCCCAGTACCCTCTCTGTGGCCAACTGGGAAACCTAACGATGGGGGGCCCATGTTTCCCTCAGTGCCCATGTGGCAGGCACGGGGTGTGTGCCGGGCTGACACCCTTGACTTCTTCAGAGTCTTCGTTAGCTTCGAGGCTCTCCAGAGGGATCTCAGCCCACGAATGCCCGAGACAGTGGCCACCAAGACTCAGTCTTGTAAGGAGGGTGGGGGGGCTTCCGCGAGAGAGTGGTATGATGGCCTCGCCGATTCCCCCGACAAGGAACCCCTCTGCTGGGTAGGAGCCGTCTTGGTGCCAGAGCACCGGCCGAGCCTCCATCTGGTTGGCATCTCAGGCTGATGGCGCCCCCGCCTGACCCTGCTTCCGGCCCTTTCCTTTCGCAGGTGGCATTCTCCAGGGAACGTGCTGCCCTCCCAGCTCTGTCGCAGCATCTGTGCCCTGGAGCGGCGACCCTCGATACTCAGAGCCTCACCCTTCACAGACAACCAAGCTGAAACCGCAGCCTTGAGGACAAGGACCACTGTGTGTTTCCTGCATTATCCCCAGGGCCTCGACTGGTAGCTGGCACCCAGTGGTGGGTCCGGGGCTCAGTAAACACGTATTAAATGAATGAGCGACGTCCAGATTTCCGACTTTGCTCACACCGGGTCATCTAGGTCTGCACCAGTACTGCTCCTTATCCATCCTCTAGTCCCCTCACTTCCTCCTCCTCTAGCTGTGCCAACACCCTGGCCGCTTCCTCCCTCTTTCCTTTCTCTCCCGGACTCCACCCCTGAGAATTAAGGGCAGCACAGTGCTTGGTGTTCAGGACCACCTTCAGCAATTGCTCCAAACCACCTTCCCCTCTTTCCTTCGGCTTCTCTTCTTTCTCTTGTGCTCCCGACCAGCCAGGCATCATGGCCACCCGTCGGGGGCTCTGCTCTGACCTGTCCCAGAGCCACCTTCCCAACATGTCCTGAAACACTCTGACACCACAGGGTGCTTCCTTTTTAGCTTGTTTTTTGGTGTCAGGGACCCTCTTAGGTGCTCTGTTTACATCATGTTTTTATTGTGCTAAATTAGGCATAACATAAAGTTTACCATCTTAAACCATTTTTAAGGGTACAGTCTGGTGACATCAAGTACATTCACTCTCACACCATATAAAGAAAGAAATTCAAAATGGATTAAAGATCTAAATGTGAGACTTGAAACCATAAAACTCCTTAGAAGAAAACACAGGCAGTAACCTCTTTGACATCGACCACAGAAACTTTTTCTAGATACATCTCCTCACGCAAAGGAAATGAAAGCAAAAATCAACTACTGGGATGGCACCAAAATAAAAAGCTCTTGTGCAGTGAAGGAAACCATCGACAAAATGAAAAGACAACCTACTCAGATGGGAGAAGATACTCAGAAATGATACCTCCAACAAGAAATTAATATCCAAAATATATAAAGAACTTACGCAGCTCAACACCGAAAGAATAATCTGAATAAAAAATGATCAGAGGACCTAAGTAGACTTTTTTTTCCCCCAAAGAAGATACCCAGATGGCCAACAGGCACAGGAAGAGATGCTCAGCACCACTCAGCTTCAGGGAAATGCAGATCAAAACCACCATGAGCTATCACCTCACTCCCGTCAAGGACGGCTAGTATCAAAAAGATAAGCAGTAACAAGGGTTGGCGAGGATGCTGGAGCAAAGGGAGCCCTCGCGCACTGCTGGGAATGTAAACTGGGGCAGCCCCTGTGGAAAGAAGGGTGGAGGTTCCTCGAAAACATTAAAAATAGAAATACCATAGGATCCAGTAATTACACCACTGGGTATTCATTCAAAGAAAACAAGAACACTAATTGTAAAAGACACACGCATCCCTAGAGTCACTGCAGCATTTTTTCCAGTAGCCCACATGTGGCAGCAACCCAAGTGTCCATCGACAGATCAATGGATAAAGAAAGATGTGGTGTGCATGTGTGTGTACAACGGAGTATCACTCGGGCACCAAAAAGAGTGAGATCTTGCCATTTGTGACCACGAGAATGGACCCAGAGAATATTATGCTAAGTGAAATCAGTTGGACAGAGAAAGACAAGTACTATTTGATTTCGTTTATATATGGACTAAAAAACAAAACAAGGAAACAAACAAAAAACCAGAAACCGACTCATAAATACAGAGAACAGACTGGTGGTTGCTGGAGGGGAGAGGGTGGTGCGAAGGGGCAAGTGCGGGAAGGCCAGCGGGAGACACAGGCTTCCAGGGATGGAGTGAATGAGTCAGGGGGATGAAGGCACAGCATAGAGAACACCGTCAGGGGTACTGTGGCCCCGTTGTATGGTGACAGACGGCAGTCACACTGGTGGTGAGTGTTGCGGGACCTACAGGCTTGTCAAGTCACTATGTTGTCCCCCTGAAACTAAGGGGACACCGTGGGTCAACCGTACTTCAGAGAAAAGGTGCCTTCCCAGAGGTGTGCAACCATCACCACTGCAGGATTTTTTCATCTTCTCGAACAGAAACTCCACACCCACTGAACTGAGGTCCTCCTTCCCCTGTTCCCCCAGCCTTTGGTAACCTGTATCTACTCCCTGTCTCTGTGAATCGGCCTGTTCCAGGCACCTTCTACACGGGGAACCGTACAGTATTTGTCTTGTGTGTCTGGCTTGTTCTATGTAATGTCTTCAGGATCCATCCACACCGTGGTACCTGTCAGAGTTTCCCTCCGAAGCCTGAAGAACCTTCCTTTGTTGGCACAGACCACACTTTGCTTATCCACTCATTAGCTGATGGATATTTGTGTTCTTTCTACATTTTGGCTACTATGAATAATGCTGCCAAGAACACTGGTATATAAATACCCATGTTTAGTCTGTTTTCAATTCTTTTGAGTAGATGAGTGGAATTTCTGGATCACATGGTAGTTGTATTTTTAAGTTTTTGAGGGCCCACCAAAGTGTTTTCGGCAATGCTAGCAGGCACTTTTCAGAAAAAGGGTCCCATGGTCAACAGACTTCATCCTCAAACTCTTTTAAGACTCACAATGCACTTAGCAGAGTAAAGGCTCTGACAGGTCCTGAAGTAAAGAATCTAAGTCACTTTGATCCACCATCCTCCTAGCATTTTTGGCAGTGGAACTATTTCCTTGCAGAGTAACTGGTAGACACACCAGCTTGCTGGTTTGGAAAACAGTTCTCTGAGCTCAGCAAGCTGACACAGGAAGAGCTGGGGCTCCGGGCCAGTGCAGGGTCACTCAGAGCCCAGAGACAGGGCCCCCTCCAGCTCTCAAGCTAGCCCACGGGGTCCTCCTGGCAAGTTACCTTCCTTCTCCTAAGGCTCTGCACCCACTCTGTGCCCTGCCTGCCCCACCTTTTCTCTGCTTCTTGAAGGTTCACTTGGCCTTTAGGATCAGCTCAGGCACCTACCCCCTGTCTCTGGAAGCTCTGGCCCTGCTCTCCTGTCTTCCCAAGTGGGATTAGAAGCCCCTCTCCCTGTTAAATGGCTGCCACTCTATCAAGGGGTCAACACCACGATTCGCTTGCATAGACCACCAAGGGGGAGCTTATTAAAAATACAGATGCCTCCATCTTACTCTACAAATTCCAGCTCAGTAGCTCTGGGGTGTGCATTTTTAACAAGCCCCTCAGGCAATGTTCTTGGGAAGATGATTCTGGAACGGCCCTGGTTGTGAGCTTTGTGAGGAGAAGCACCACTTCCACCTCTTGTGTCTGGTTCACGATAAATATGGAGTCCACTGAATGAATGAATGAATGAATGAATGGAGGAGGGCGTGCCCACATTAAGGAATGAAACAGCTCCTGTTTCCTCTTCTGTAGAAGATGAGGTTGGAAGAGACGTTCTCTAGGTTTTCTCTTCATAATGTTCAGGTTATTTTGCCCAAGAAACTTTATCAGAACCGTACACAACACACAAGCCCAGGCACCTGGAACCACTGGGCAGACCTGCCGAAGAGGGTTTAGTCCGTGCTGATATTTACCAAACAACCTGGGACTCATGAGTCGCCATAGTTTTGACTCTGTCAATTTCACCGTAAGTTAGAGACGCAAAGGGCAGCAGACACTTTTGTCTGGGTGAATTTGGTCTCATTCTCTCTTAGAGCAAGTAGTTGAGAGGCAGCACCATGAGAGGCAAGAAGAACCCTTAAGTCTGACGATTAGGGAGGGAGGCATAGGGGAACCAGGGGCCAGAGCCGGTGCAGCAGCCTTCCTTGCTGCTTGGAGGGGGCACAGACCTTTAGCAAGGGAAGGAGCTCCCACCATTTCCTGGCACAGTCTTTGAACGTAAAACCCCAACACCCCTCTCCCTGAGGACCCTGCAAGTTTTGAGAGACAGCACTGGCTTCTCATAAGAGCTACGGCCTGAGAAAAATGAAGTCTCCCATCGCTTATAACCTCTCATCATTGCAGAGGAAAAAGTTGGCTAGGACTGCCAAGAGCCAGCAAATATTTGGTTAGCCTGGAAAGAATGGGTGTTCATTTTCCAATTCCCACAGACGTCTGTATGCCCAGTTCCTTTTATTAAAAACTTCAAATCCAGAGATAAAGTTGAATGGCACGCCAGGCTCTGAGCCTTCATCTGTATCCCGGGAGCAGGACCCAGAATCTAAACAAAGAAAAGCTTCATCAATAGAGCTCATGAATTTCCTCTAGGAACAGGAGCCGGCGAAATGCAAGGATCGGCGGAGGGTCTGAATTGCGGTTTTCTTCGCGTGGGTGTTTATGGAAAGTGCTGGAAGACGTGCCTCTGTCTGCGAGGGTCAGCAAACTACGGCCCACAGGACAAATCCTGCCTGCTGCCTTCCCTGTTTCTGCACAGCCCGGGAATTAAGAATGTTTTTGATTTTTACAATTTTAAATAGTTGAAATAAATCAAAAGAAGACAAATATTTCATGACATCTGAAAGTTGTGTGAAATTCAAACTTGTGCCCACAAACACGGTTTCATGAGAGCACAGCCACACCCATTCGTTTGCGTGTCGTCTGTGGCTGCTTTTGAGCGACAGGACAGAGTGGCTGAGACTGGGACCATGTGGCCTACAAAGCCTAAAGCAGGTCCTATCTGGCCGTTTGCAGAAAAAGTGTGCAGACCCCTGGAGTAGGGGATGGAAGGCCTGGCTCTCATTGGTATTTGAACTAAAAGCTAGCAAAAAATAAATAAATAAATAAATAAATAAATAAAAATATAAATACACACACACACACACGCACAGTTAATTATAAAAGCAGATACCTTTTTAACCTAACAAGTGGGTCAACAAATAAAACAGTGCTGGTCAGCTCCCCAGAAGGCCTCGTGTGTCCTTTCTTCCTGACCTCAGTTAATCAGTACCTGGACCTTTGTGATAACGTGTTCCTTGTTGTTTGTGATACTTCTACCACCTAAGCTCTGTAAATGAGTCATGCTTGCTCTTGAACGAACCACATATAAATAGAAGAACACCGTGCGTTTGCTTTTGTGTCTTGCTTCTCTCAACTAGTCCGTGAGACTCAGCTCTGAGAGTGTGTGTAACCGCCTTTGCTGCCTGGCCTGTTGCTCTATGGCTTTAGCGAAGTCCGTCTCTTCATTTTACTGTTGCTGGTGGACAGGTGGGGTGTTTCCAGTTTGGGGCCAGGTGAGGCGAGCCATGCCGCAAACACCTTTCGTCTGAACCGTCGTTGACTTACGCAGGAGTCTCTCTGGAGAGGGAGAGGAGTGGAATTGGTGGACTGTGGGCAATGTGTGTCTTCAATTCTACCAGTTAATGCCAAACTGTTTTCCTAAGATGCTGGGCGGGGTCGCAGTCCCACCAGCTGCCTCCTTGTTGAAGGAGCAGAGGAGCTCCCTGAGTCTGTCAGTCAGCTCTCTTTCCATCTCCAAACCCTGAACCACAGGGATCTGCTGCCTTCAACCCCCCTTCCTTGAAGGGCCAGACAAGGTGAGGGAGACCCATCATCTCTACTGCTTGGTAGCTTAGGTCTTAAAAATGTAGCAAAAGATAGTCAATATCCCCAGAACGATCCTTGGGAGAACGTGATCTTTTCTAGGCTCATGGGCTTGGCTGCAGGTCAGCCAGGTGTGAGGATGCCCTGACCACCCTCTCCCCACCTGATGGCACTGGCTCCGGTGTCGGGAGCTGAGGAAGGAGGCTCATGGCAGCCAGTGGGTCAGGGGGCCTTCCAGAGGCTGCAGAGTGCACAGAGGGGGCAACTGCCCCTTTCTCCTTCAGGCAATCAGAGGACTTCAAAGATTGGGTTATCAGCTCCCGGGAAGCAGACGTTTGTGTCTTTTTCTGCAGGGCTTTGGGAAAACAAGGCTGAGAAGGCCTAATCCCCGTTAGCCAGCGGGCCTTAACGCCCTCACCTGAGGGACCCAGCACTTAGCGACATTTCTTTTTTTTTTTTTTCTTAGCGACATTTCTGAGGCACGACGTAGCACAGCACTGAGAAGGCACGAATAAACCCCAAACCCTAGCACACATTTATCCAGTTTGTGAAGCGGATTAATAGAATAACCAATAAAACATGTATAAAAGCTTTAATTAAATCTGATGAAATAAAACTTCATGTTTTATTTATGGACACTCCCAACATGTAAAGGATTCGGGGACACATTCATTTTTACTGCCATTTTGTCCTCATATCTATAATTAAATCCAGGCGGCAGTTCTGGCCCAAAGCAATGCTGCATTTTAAAGCTGGCCCTGGACATGCCCCCCCAATCTGCTTTTCATTATAATTACCATCCCAACAGGAAGGAGGCTTATGGTAAAACAAAATACAATAATCAAACAAACAAACAAACAAACAGAACCCCCAGGGGGTTCCCATTGTGTTTCAGGAGGCCAGGCTGAAGGAGCATTTCAGGCAGGTGGGCGGTTTTCTCCAGTTCCAGTTTTATTCTGTACCAAGGGCACAATCCCTTCATTTTACTTTTGACATTAAAAAAAAAAAAAAGGACTTCATGAAACAAGACAAAATAACTTATGATTATACGAAACATAACTGTGACAAATCACAAAACTATACATATTAATAGAAAAAAAGTGTACCTAATTCTTTAAAAGATTTATGACAATAAGCACCAGATGTGCCCCGAAAGAAAAATCGGCCCCATATCCAGTATGATATATGCAGTTCATTTCTCTACGTGAGTGTATAGCCATGTACAAGAGTCTGTGTGATTTATGGAAACCAGATTTCCACTCCCCCCGCCCAAGTGCTTTATGTCAGCAACATTACACAGGATGGTCTTCTGTCTGTACACAATAAATCTCGTCTTTTTTACATTTGCCATTTCTCCAATGACTGGTTTTTGGTGTGTTTTTTTTTTTTCTTTTGCTTTATCCATTGCAAGAAAAAAAGAAAGAAAGAAAGAAAGAAAAAGAAAAAAAGTAACTGCAGAAATCCCGCAGCACCAACAAAAAGTGCCATTCCAAAATGCTGCTAGAAGACATCACGGTCAAACAAATAAAATACCAAATAATTAAACTGGACATTTACAGTCACTACTCCCGATACTTCACGGCGACTTGAGGATCAAGGTTCTTGGGCAGGGGAGGGGCCCTTTACCTCTGCTCTAACCTAGTAACGTGCCTGACAGTGGGGAATTCAAAAACAACACACCACCACCAACACTCTGTTCTATCAGTGGGTCCTCCGAAGGCCTTCTGCCTGCTTTTGAATCACCTATGCAACCTGGGGGCATGGGGTTTGGTCAAGGGAGACACCCCACAGGACCAGTGCACCCTTAATAATGTTTAGCTGCTGATGGGCGGCTAAATTACAGCTGCCATTTTGAGGCGGTCCCTTTAGGGAATTAAGACGATGCCGCAAGCGAAATGTCTCTCGGCAGACTGATTTTCTTTTCTTTTTTTCACTGTAATAGGATAATTGGCTTTGGGCTGTGTGTATTTTCACAAGCACCAGTTTTGTTTGTTTGTTTTTTCAAAAAGAGGGAATGACAATCTCTGCTCGGATGTTTTTGAAAGTGGCTGGTTGCATACCAAGGAGAAAAGGGCCAGGAAATGGAAGGGAATTAATTTTTTGAAGCTTCTACTTTCACTGCTGCACACACGATGATGAAGGCATCTCTGAATCCTGTGCCATGTGAAAGCCAGCAAGGGACACATCGGAAGGTCAGGTGAGATTCTGGAAACGAAGGATGGCCTGTGCCGTCTCCAAGGAACCTGAACGTGTCAGGCCCTGAGAGCTGAGCTCAGAGCCGCAGCCACCAGGAAACACTGACAGCCACGCGAGGGGACATGAGCTTGCGGGCTGCACTGGGCCCGGCTTCCCATGCACTCCCTCCGCTCACACCAGTGCCCTTCAGGGCTGGCCTCCATTCCTGCTGAGGAAGGAGGCCCTGCAGGTGCAGCTCCCCCCCAATACCCCAAAAGCAGCAGTGAGGGAAGAGAGGGGCGGGGCCGCCGCAAGGCCACGGTCAGACAGACACTGGGGCAGAATATCTCCTCCAGCCAGAGAGGAAGTGACATCCAGAATGCCTGAGGCTCGGCTTCTGGCTTTGTCCTCCGTCCCCCTGTCCACTTCACGCCATACAAAGCCACAAGGCAGGGCTCCTGCCACTGCAGTAAACCCCTGGCTTTTCATCTTTTTCCTCCTCGTCACACAAAATGTGAAGTATGTTCTGAGCTCCTCAGAAAGGCTTCCCTATTTAAGGACCAGCATGTTGTCTAAGGCTACCAGAACTCGCCTCCCTTTCCAGGGGGGACACAAGACATACGAGGGACGGCAGCATTAGCATGCCCGTGTCCTGGTTTAGACCAAGGGGCAGAACCCACCGAGTTTGCAAGGACTGACCGCAGGTCCTGGAAAAACGGCCCCCATGCGTGGCTCGTTAGTCCCCTCACTCTATGGCATGTGGGGATCAGGTCCAGCCGTGCAGCCTGACTGCAACGATTTGCCTGTCAGGAGACAAATGGTCCCCAGATCCCCAGTGTGACACCGTGTCCATGAACTCTCACTGGAGACTGTAATGATCACAGTAGGGCAAATCGCACTGTTTGATTTTCCGAGAGGAAAGAAAATGAAATGTGACAGTCCTGGAGTATCGGGCTTTACCCCGTGTCTTTGGGGTTTGGCTACTTTTTAGGGCCTACGTGTCAGACTTTAGATCTTTTTAACAGCTTTGTAAACACATCCCAGAAAGTGGCTTCCTATTCAGGGTTGCTATCAAACAACCAAGAGCTCTGTGAACATTCCAGGCCCTCAAATGAGAAAAAAGTTAACTTCTGCTTACCTTCCCTGAACTCTCCCTCTACCTGCCTCAGGGCCGACCTTGCGAGGGCTGATCAGGCGAGGGCGGGTGGGCATGACTGAAGGCAGACGAGCAGGAGGTGAGAATAATGAGGAGGAGAGGACAGTACGGGGGAGGGACAGACAGACGGGTGAGCAGGTATCCGAAAGGAGGTGAGCAGAAGCTGTGCGAAATCACTGGACATCGGGCACCTCTAGTTTGGTTTTCTGAGAGAACCCAAGATCTCAGCTCAGGGGGCCCCTGCTCTCACATCTTGTACAGAGGACGACTCGGCACAATGCCAAGCGGAGGCAATGGGACAACCAGTCGAGCGATCTTTTCCGTGGAACGAGGTCTTCGAGGTGGAGTCCCTTTCTGCTACAGCCCTGGGAAGGGGGCTCGGCTCACCCCGTTTCCCTCAGGTGGGTTTTGTAAAATTCGAAACAACCATCCCAGGGGGGGCTCACAGACGCAGTGAGGCGGGGCCAGGATGAGCTACAGCGGTGGCAAAATGGACGTGACTGGGGTGATTACAAGAATTCTTTGCATTCAAAGAACAGACCACTATATATATATTTTTTCCTTTAAAAGTAGACGTAAATAACAAGTCTTTAAAAATAAAAGAACGAAGATGAGTTGCTGGAATATAAAAAAGTTGTAGTGCCTTTCAAAGGACTGTGCTTCACAGAACCTTCTTATTTTGCTTTTGGAGAAATATTGCAAAGCAGTTGGTTAGCACGGGCATGGTGAGAGGGGAGAGGCACCCGCTCCTGGGGCTGCCAGGCTGGGGCCGGGGCCAGGAACCAGGGCTGCTCCAGGAGCTGAGCCCACGCTGTGCTTTGGCGGCAGGTTTCCCTCGTTGCCTGGATTTGCAGGAGCCAGCAGGGATGGTGAGCGGTGGGGGAGGCAGTTCACTGTGCTTCTGGCAATTTGGCTTGTCCTTCCCTATCTGAAGTCTGTGCAAGGGTGGTCCCCAGCCTGTATTTTCACACACGCATCATTTCACTGGTGCCCTTTGAGAGCTGACAACCGGAAGTCACAAGTATCCGGGAGAGTGACTCTAAATTCCCTTTGAAAAGACAGTCCTGCTGGTCACCAGCAAGCCCAGAGAGAAGGAGCAGCAGCGGCAGACATTCCTGCAGCGCCCGGCTCCGACCAGCCCTGCCTTCCAGAGGCACATCTGTGAGTCTGCAGCTTCCGCGAGGAGGAGGACATCCTTTTCACGCAGTCTACGAGAACGGGAAAGTAAAAGGTGGCAAGCGACACACAGGCTCTGGATGCCAGCGGGAGCGGAGGCCAGGGGAGCGTTTAGCCTTCAGTATAGACAGAGGAGAGCTGGCTAGGACAGCGGTCCACGGCGCTGATCTGCAGGAACGTGGCGTCTTCAGGCCCGCTGCGAAGGGACTCCCCGAAGAGACTCGAGGATGCCGAGGGCAGGTCGTACACTGGAAGAGAAGGAACCGGAAGTTCAGTGTCCCGCCCGGCCACGCCCACTGCGTGCGCACGCCGCGCATGCGCGCCCGCGTCCGCAGGGACCGCAGCGGGGAGGGAGACGGCGGTGCGGCGGCGGGCCAGAGCAAGTCTTGGCACAAAATACAGGCTGGGCAGCAGTAAGGTGTGCTAGGCAAGGGCGAGGAGGGCCTCAAAAAGGAGATGATATTGAAGGTGAGTCATAAAGAAAGATGGGGTTTTCACAGATGGAGAGGTAGGGAAAGAACATTCTAGGAGGAGGAAACAGGGCAAACGCGGCGAGGGAGGGGCCCGGGCAAAGTTCAGGGGCAGCACGTGTAGGCAGATGTGTGAGGGCGGGCCTGTGGGATCAGGCCTCTCTCCCGGGGGCTGTGAACGCCGCGCCCAGAATAGCCTTTAGTGCCGAGGCAGCTGGAGACCATCTAAAGTGTTCAAGGAGGAAGGGGGCTTAATTTATCGTTCACTTCTGGAAGGCCATGCTCGTCGTGGTCCAAGGGGGCCAGGACGGTAGACAGCTGTCTCGGGGAACTTGCTGGAAGGCTGTGGCTGTTGCCACGGTCTGGGGGAGACACTATGGCCCCCTGAGCCTGGGCGGTGGGCGTGGCGCTGGAGAGGAGCCTGAAGAGGAGAGACATTTCAGGGGTAGTAGAGTCAAGGGGACGGGATGCGGTCCTGTGCCGGGTTGAGCCCTTTCCAGGCCAGACACGGCAAACCCACCCGTCTCACCTGCGCGTCTGGCGGAGTTTCTAGTCTCAGACAGCAACCCACCTGCAATGCCCGAGTGAGCGGATAAGGCTCTGTGGAACACATCAAAGCCAGCCTGTCCCATGGGCGTGGGGGCCAGGCAGTCCTCGAAGGAAGGCGCCCCACCGCAGGGGCTGCTGGGCAGCAGGGTTCTCTGGGCGTCGGGGTACTGGGGTGGGCAGAATGTCTGCAGCTGCCCGTAAAATCCTGCAATGCAAGCACGGCGGTGAGTTCCCGCAGAGCCTAAGTCCCCAGTATCGCCCGGAAGTCGCCAGACCCCCACTCAGCCTGGCTTCAGGTGACAAGATGCCTTCCCCTCTTAAGCCCATCTGTGAAATCTTTGGAGCGAGCATCTGAAATGCACTATTTGAGCAGAAGCTCTTCTACCTTAAGGGGCAGGCAAAGCTTGTTGGCTTCTGACATTTTTATCTCCTGCTCCAGGAAGGGCAGCTGAAGGGCTTCTGACCTCCCCCACATGCTCTCAAGAGTCCTGTCAACAGCAAGCCTGACCTGCAGAGAACATGCTTGCCCCATCCCTCCCACCAGGTTTTGAGGTCTATCTTAACTTCCTTTATATTCTGTTCTGCTTTTCACATTTGGTAAAACCTGAAATATGCTCTTAACAAGGCCCACCTGGAAAAAAAAAAGCAACATAGATCTATCTATCTGTCCTTCTAACAGATAAGTTCATACACATTTATATCCTTCTGATCTGAATATGTACATAAAGTCCCATAGGATGGGATGTGCTCTATTGCTGATCATTGCAGTAATTGGGACAACTGGAGGTGAAGATATCATGTAATGAAGAAATATGAGGAAAGACTGCTTAATATCTGAAAATAATCATCAACGTTCTGCTGATTTTGTTTCACTGATCTCTTTCAATGTTTTTTCTTATGTGATAGAGGTTTCCTGGGGGGCTTTTGTGGTCCTTTTCCATACGCCCTCTACACCTCCCAAGATACTTTACCTTTTCCTTCTTCTTCCTGGTCTCATGACACATTTAAGTCAATGGATTGTTTTCCTAGAGTATAATACGCTTTTACAAATCTAATAATGAAATCTTCACTTGATACTTTATTGAAGGGAGAGCTGCAGCTCACCATGTCTGTTTGCTCAACTGCAAAGCGTGACGGTCTGTTTCACTGGCTACTGTGAATATTAAGGGATAAGAGAGACCATATATAACATTTTAAGATTCTTCAAAGCATCAGTTATTACTGATATCACTACTCCAGTAGAAAAAAAAAACCGGAGGGATTAGTAGAGAATGTGACCCATGGTTCATATTGATGGTTCATAATGATGGAGAACACAGGACTAATTCATGGACTGTGGGTCCCTAGTCCTATGTGCCTTCCTCCACTAGAACTGCACCTTCTTCTTAACAATCAGTAGGTAGGGAAGGTGTTATCTGGGTTCTTTTTAGCTCTCTTGAAGTATAACCAGGCACACCGACATATCCAGCCTACTGTGCTCATCACCTTTCTCATTTCTGGCTAGTGTTCTCAAGATGGCCTGTATAAACATTCACATCACCTTTGGCCAGGAAGCCTGTTCTGTGGCTGCTGGGGACATCACCAAAGCATGTGTGCAGTAACTGCTCCAAAGGAGACAGTCTGGCTCTCTAGGAGCTTATGATCCAAGATGGAAGGACCCAGGAGGAATTATGCATGGGGCACACTTGCAGAAAATGAAATAATATCCTTTCAAAGCAGACCGTAGAATACTTTATAAAGAATCTGGAGAAAAGTGCACATAAGGTTTGGGGGGAAGATTAAAAGCATGTATAGCAGTATAGACTAGAATAATACTTGGGGGAATACCATGTCAAGGCAAGAGAAGAAAGAATGGGAAACCATTGGCTCTTCTCCATTGGATCCCCAAAGGCTTCTGTATGATCTTGACAGACAGATGGAAAAAGGACCCAACCAGACCACATGAAGACACAGATAACTGATCAACCAATATGGACCAACTCGAGCCCGTAGCCAACAAAGAAATAAAATCCAGACAATAATAAAATACCACATTCTACCTATCACATTAGCAAAGATTTCGAGAAATCATTCTCAGTGCTGGTGTGAAAATGACAAAGTCACTTCTGTTCAGTGTTGCAGAAACTGTGAGAGGCAAGCTTCTGGGAAAACCACTGGACACCTGTATCTAGAGCCTGAAAAATGTTCACATTCATACACCTGAACCTGGGGATTTTACTTCTGAGGAGGTATTCTCAGTGTCTATTCCAAAGAACAGAAGAAATTCTGCACTGACATAGTCATGACTACGCTAGTTGTCAGAACAGAAAACCAAAGAGCTAAATGGGCAACCGTAAGGGAATGGTTCAGCCGAGTGGTACATTTTCATGATGGGAATATTAAGTAGGCACTAAAACATCGACAAGGAGTTTTTAACAGCATGGAAAGACCATTATATAAGGTTCAGAAGAAAACAAAAACATGCAAAACTGAATATGGAGACTGGGCGCAGACATGGGCAAGTCCATGCCTAGCATAGATGGCAAGGTAAACTTTCTTTTTTTAGAGAAGGGGAGAAAGAGAAGAAACTCTTCTTCTCTTCTTCTCAGCGGAGTGGTGGGAAGGGGGAGAGGGAGAGAGAGAGTACGGAGGGACAGAAGGAGTGGGAGAGAGAGAATCTTGAGCAGGCTCCCAGCATGGAGCTTGTGTGGGGCTTGATCTCAAGACCCTGAGATCACCACCTGAGCCGAAACCAAGAGTTGGATGCCAGACCAATTGAGCTGCCCAGGCGCCCTGGCAAGGCAACCTTTCTATGGTTGTCTTTAGGCTGGTTTTTTTGGTTTTATATTTTTCTGAGTTTTAATAGGGGTGAAGATCAAGCATGCTGGAGCCAGACTTCCTAAGTTCAAGTCCTAGCTTAACCACTTACCCACTGTGTAACCTTACTGAATTACTTAGCCTCTTGGTGTCTGTTTTCTAATAGGTGAAAGGGGCTAAAAGTAGTACTTATACCTCATGGAGTTATTATGAAGATAATATTACGAAGTTAATATTTACATATCTTAGAATATAATTTGATAATATAATTATATAGTTAATACTTATCTATTTTATTTTATATAATACATGTATTTGTAAAATAAATAAAGTGACATTTTATAACAACCTGTCCTCAAAACCTAAAAAACCTCTAGTTATTAAGAGAAATAAAATTTTTAAAAGGGCAATAAGTAAGTCCTTCCATCATAACCCAATGTGAGAATGGACACAGCAGCAGGCATGAGGCACACACCCAGTTCCAAGGCAAAATTCTCTGGAACATTCTTGTCCCTGTGGGGACCTGAGCTGTATGTATCTTGCCCCTATTGGTTCCTAGATCCTGCACTAATCAATGCATATCTTGGTTCCTTCACTTATCTCATGCAGCAACAATTCTGAGTGGTTTGAAGGAAGCTGGGATGGGTGGTTTTGTGGTGTGGGAGGTTCCCTGGACTGATCTTGATTTTGGGTACCTGGTGGCTAGGCACAAATACCAGGAGGAAAACATGACCATGGTTTATTAGAACATAATGTCTCCTCACCGAGGGGAAGAGACGACATTTGCTATTTCTATCACTCTGCTGGCTCAGCTCAGGTTCATCACCCATCAATTCCCCGACAGCTTTCCTCAGTGTGCTGTTACCCTTCCAAGAAGAGAAGCCACTCCTCACTGAACTCCCACAACTCTCCAAATAGGGACGTTAATCATTCAGGTATGTCAGCTACATGCATAGAGACTTTCTTTGGCTTTTTTGAAAACCATTTCTCACTCTTCTCTCCTGCTTCTAAGAGGGCAGGAATGTTACTTGGCTTCAACCTCTATCTAAGTGTTGTGATGCGTGAGTACAGAAGGTCTGTCATGTGGAGAAACACACCAGATGCCATCCCCTAGACTTCCCCGGCCACCTGGATCAGTGTGAGGAGGCAGAGTGGACTGTAATTCTTGCCTGCGGGTGTGTTGGCTGACACAAGAAACAGCTGAAACCAGAAAAGGCCCGAACGTGTGTTGGATCACTCTCACAGCCAACTCAGGGAAAGAAAATCCTCTTTATTAAATCCCTCCGTCCCAGAAGCCAGGCACTGGAGATGCCAAGTGCACTGGTGTGAATGGCTGTGGTCAAATCAAAGGGCTTTAACAGACCCTCTTCCCAGTGCGATTTCCATAAAACTAAGGAAATTTTGAAAAATTCCATTAGGGTCTTGCCACACACACAACTCCCCAGAAAGCTTAACCCATTTTCTGATGAATGGCTCCTGTATTCCAGCTGTTGGATTTCATGTAGTGAATTTGGAAGGAACTCTACCTCTTGACCAAAAGCAAAATGAGGCAAGATGTTAGCACATTTTGTGGGCATAACGCGTAAGAGTGATGGCAAGGTCAGCTAATCTGTCAGGCGGACCGTCGGTCCGTTGATGATGATCAGGGGCTGACCAAGGTGCTGTTGGGGAAACCAAGAAACAAGATAATACCTTGTCCTCGAGGACTGGCAATGGAGGTGGAGCAAGAGCACACAGTTAAAACAGCGTAAGGACACACACAGACCTCCACGTGGGCAATAATTCCGTTAGCTGTCACCTTCCATTATAAAATCACCCCTCCCCCATTTTACACGTTCTTCTGCTTCCAAAAATGGCAGGGGTGGGGGAGGGAAGAATCTACAGATACACTGGGTCTACCCAGACTGCAGGGTCATTCCTCCTCTTGTCAATTTTGGGAGGTTTTTTTCCTTTCTAAAACCACATCTGTTTTTCTAATTATATGTACATTTTTAAAAAAAGTTTGGAATTAATTGTACCAACTAGGACATGTAGAACAGTATAAACAAAGGAAGGGGAAAAACTTTTTTTTATCTCCACATTCAGATAAGGCCAGATCCATCTACACAGAACTGGAAGGTTCTATGTATTGCTAGGTCTTCTGCTTTCCCCCGTAATATTCTCTATGCACTTCACACGTCACTGACCTTTATTCTTAAAGAAACCTTCCTGTCTTGTCCCATGGGGTCACTGATCCTCTGTGACCACGGGTTTGATCAGGAGTCCACAGTCACTCCTGCTGCTGGGCCCCCTCCTCCCAAGCTGGTATGGGTCCCCTTCCCGAAGTGGAAGGGGGTGGGGGACATCCGAGGAGAAAGGAACTTGACTATGGTAGCAGAAGCGTGTTCTCTAGGGCGGCACTGCCCCACAGAACTCTCTTCGATGAGGGAGATGCTCGCTGTCTCCGTCTGTCTTGCTGTTGGTACAGGGGCTGCGTGTGTGGCTGAGCCCTCGAGGTGCAGCTGGTGCAGTAGAGGGATGGGTTCTTTCACTTTATTTCATTTTAATTAATTAAAACTTAAGTAGCCACGTGGGGCTCGTGGCTCCTGTCCTGGACAGCGGGCTCTCGGGCTATCCGCCTTCCCAGCGTTAGCAGACCTTGCTTCAGAAATGTTTCTGGCTAAATTCCTGAAGGAAAAACACATGACCCACCCCCAAGGGCTTAAATAAAAGCAGACAATGATTCTTAGACTCACGGCCTTAAAGATAAGAAATATATTAGACTCTTGATTACATTTATCTTTTCCTTAAAAATCTACCACTCCCATCTTGGTGGAGAAAACCAGAATATACCTACATCAGTAAGCAAACAATAGTCACCCAGCTTGCAACCCTCCAGAGGGCTTTTGAGTAACCACTGGGAGCATTTCAGCGCTCCTGAAAGAGCGAGCCATGTTCCCTTCTGGAAGCAGGAGAAGGAAAAGGAAACAAGTCACACACTTTCTGTGGACTGTGGGCCTAGCTTGCTGGGCTCCTGGGAGGGGGACAAGCCCAGTCCTGTCTCCAGCGGCCCTACTACATGATGGTGGAGTCAAGTCCAACACCGAGGCTCGACCCAACTGTTCGCCCCCATGGATGGGGAAGAAGCCGGCACCTCGTCAAGGCTGTGTCGGGGGCTGTGTGCTCCCTGGGTCTGCTGAGGTAGCAGACGGCTTTGCAAAACAGAATTCTCATTTTCCTTTAACGTGAGGCTGGGAACCACCACGGAGCTCTGGACACTAGGAAAAGTGCTGGATGGACAGCACTGCCCGGACCACGGGCTCTGCCCGGACCACGATGACAGCATAGAGAGGCAGGCAGCCCGCAGGGGAGCCCTTTACAGGCAATGGCGTGGTTCCCCAGAACTACTTCCCTGACCAGGCATGGCCTGAGCAGGCTTGGCAGAGTCCTTTGTGAGTCTTCTCGAAAACCATGCCAAAGGACATCACTTCCTAAGCCTCCTTGATCCCTTCGGATGGGAAAACCCTTCCACTTCTGTGTGACCCGGGGAGAGCCTTTCAGCAGTCAGGCCAAGCAAGGCCATGGTCAGCCACAGACAGGCCTCAGGAGCCAGCTGCTTCCTTGACCTTCCAGAAGGAACATGGATTACTGTGTGTTCTTGCCCCATTGCTGTATTTTTGTAGAGTGAGGGGCTCAAAGTATCTGCTTGATCAGCAGATGAAAGTAGTTAAGGGCGCAGGTTCAAGAGAAGACCTACGGGAAGGGCGGAGCATACGCCTGGCGTGCAGCTCATGCTCTCCAAATGTTCCTTTTTCCTTTTCTTCTATGAGCATAGGCATTTCCAGTTCTATGCCTTTATTCACTCAACGACTATCTACTAAGCACCCAAGTGCTGGAGACACACGGTGGATAAGACACACTGAGTGCCTTCTTGGCGCTGATGTTTTATTTTTAATTTTTTTGGTTTGAAATATTTTATTTATTTATTTGTCCGGGAGAGAGAGAGAGCACAAGTGGGGGAGCGGCAGGCAGAGCGAGAAGCAGGCTCCCCACTGAGCAGAGAGCCCGATGCAGGACTCGATCCCAGGACCCTGGAATCATGACCTGAACTGAAGTCAGCGGACGCTTAACCGACTGAGCCACCCAGGCATCCCTGGAGTTGATATTTTAGTGAGAAAGAAAGAGAAACATGTACACGAGAAACCTGGGAATACCCTACATGACACATAAAGGACACTTTCTTTCAGGAACCTATCGAGTCCGACTCTGCTGCAGCACACGTTCAAGGCAGGAGGAGGGAAAGGCAGCAGACGAGAGAGCAGTTTGGGTGCTGACAGCAGTTCCCTTTGTTGGCCCCGGCTTGTGGTGCTGGGTACAACTGGGGGGCATCCGCCCCCCAGCTCTGCTGAGGACCAGCCCCGACAGAGTCTTTTCCCACCAGCCGCTCTGATCCCCTAGTGCCTGGGGGGACACACAGATATCAGAGGCGCAGGGAGAACCGGCTGTGCCCAGCTTTTCGGTGCTACAGTTGTTCGCTAGCCAAGTGGAAGGAAGGGTATATGTTTATGAGCTTTATGACTCTAATTATTTTTCCGCAGAGACTATAATTTTGTGGGTTACTTTAGGAAATGTAGAGGGTTGGGGATTTTTTTTTTCTTGGCCTCTATCCTATAATTGCTGCACAAGCAGGGGCTTGGGTGAACCTAGGTGATGACAAGGGCAGAGAGCCCAGGGACAGAGTAGACACACGACACCGCTCCCCTATACTTCTCCTTCTCCAGCACTCTTACGGCTCTTTGCACCTATTCCCTCCTACTCTCTGGGGATCCTGGAGCTGCCCCTGTGAATACCTTCTGTAAGCCCCAGCACAAGCCCACTAGAGGAAGAGAGGAAGACACAGGTCAGCCTCTGCTAATGCCCCTGAAGGACACCAGCATGTGGTCTTTGGCACTTAACTTCAGGGCAGACTTCACACACTCCAGCCTTACTCAGAGGTTTGCCCAGTGAATCACATGCTTACTAGCCACATGAGGCCTTCGCATGAGAAAACTTGCAGGATTTCTTAGAGGGCCGCCTCATAGTTCTGCCTCGCAAGCAGGTGATTCAAACACTATTCCCATTGCAGAGACAGAGAGATGGAAGCAGAAGATCGGCTCTGTTCCCTGCCTCTGCAACCAGCACTGAGCCTAGACGACACCATACAAAGGAAAGTGGAAAACTCGCACAACCATTTTAATATTGCTAAACGTCAGATTTTTGAAATTATTCATGGACCTAGCCTTTATCTTAAAACAAATGGACAGAAGAACTAAAACAGCCAGTACATAAGTTCCTGCTGGTTCAGGGCATTCTCCTTCGCAGTCCCCTTGCTTGGGCATTTTTGTGGAACACTCTGGTTGGTGTTATGCTAACTGCTCAGGGAATTCTGTCAGAAGGAAGGAATGGGGCTAATATTTATTTGGTCCAAGTCAGGCACCGTCCTACGTATTTCATACAGAAAATCTTCATCCTTACAACAACTTTTGAGGTAAGCAGTGTTGTCCCCAGTTTATAGACAAAGAAGCAGGGAAGTTAAAATCACTTACCCAAATCCTCAGAGCTACCCAGGGTCAGAGCTAGGACTCAAACCCTCGTCTGTTTGGTGACAGAGTTCATACAGAGTCCTAGGGCTTGAGCTCATGGACCAAATCATTTTAAACAGAGTTTTCCGTTTCTGTTTCCATTTCCATTCAGGTCCCTTACTGCCAAGATCAGAGGCAATTTACTGATATTGGACCAATATTTCATAATGTACTAGCACTTTCATTAGGGAGAAAAGCATTGAATTAATGAATAGAAATCAATAAAATCACCTAACTGCTAAAAAAAATTCGAAAAACCCTCAAAAGTAGAAACAGAGGCATTTTAGACATTTGCTTTGGCCAATTTTCTGATTTAACCACTATTTTATTTCTGTCCCTTGCACGAACAACGTGGATCTGGGTTTGAATCCTGGATGACCCATTAAGCAACGGTGTTAATTTATCCAGTTTGGACAAATTATTTTCCTGCTTGAGCCTCATTATCTTTTAAAATAACACATATTTTATAGGGTTGTGGAAAGCACTATCCATGCACGTGTTTAAAAAGCATATATTGGGGGTGCCTGGGTGGCTCAGTGGGTTAAAGCCTCTGCTTTCGGCTCAGGTCATGATCCCAGGGTCCTGGGATCGAGCCCCACATCGGGCTCTCTGCTCCGCGGAGAGCCTGCTTCCTCCTCTCTCTCCCTGCCTGCCTTTCTGCCTACTTTGTAATCTCTGTCTGTCAAATAAATAAATAAAAAATCTTAAAAAAAAAAAAAAGCATATATTGTTTCCGTGGCAGGTAGGAGGCCCTGTGTAAAAAGAACAATTATTATGGCCATGAAACGAGCTCAGAAGTATTTCTAGATTCTGTATAGTGTACACGCAATTCCTCAGCGATGTTTTCCTCTCAAAACCCACCACCCTCAAGAACAATATGAAACTGCTTTTAAAAGTGCAACCTCCACAATTCGCTTGTCCTTGTTTGGCTCCTGGCCACGGCCAGCAACACCCTTCAGGTCTTCATCTAGCAAGAACTCTACTCAGTCTCCTCCCTAGAGGCCGTGGAGACACGGACTCTTCATTTTGATACAGAGGCTATAAATGGGGAAGCTGCAGGGACGGCTCACAGACTGTGTGAGGAAGACAGATTTTTCTCTGGGCTGAGAACTGAACCAGCTTGCACAGCGCTCGAGCTATTTACGACTGACATTTAAGCATCTACTGTACTGAGAAAGAGGAAAATAATGGAAATAATAACCCTTTCAATTCCATGTGGACCCATTCCTCTTGAAGGAGACCGGTGACGGTGGTTCAGAAATCGACCACCGGAGCAATTGCCCGGTCCCCTTGCCCTCGGGCAGAGGGGCTGCAGCTCGAGCCCACCTGGATCCAACAAGGGTGCCATTTTCATCCGGAGCATCTGCGGCTGGGTGGCGGGCCACAGTGAGACTCGAGGGACAGTCAGTGCTCTCCTCTGCCTGTGCCCCTCGGAGCCCCTCGGCGGGCTGTAGGAGCTGCTGAAGCGTTTGTTACCATGAGCCACACTCTTGCCCTTGGCGTTGTTGCCAGGGCCGGGTTGGGGGAGAGGGAGAGGGTCTGCTAGCATGTCTGAAAAGGGTCCCACGGGGGGCTGGGAGCGGGCAGGGCCTGCTACTGACACGTACAAAAGGGAAACGCGGCACAGCAGAGCGAGAGGAAAAGCACGCGCGAAACACTCCTGGTTCAGAGATGTAATCCATAATCCATTTTCATTTAAATATCCTCAACCCACCCAAACCCCGACCGTGTGGTGGCCTATGGCTTCCAAATTCTCAAAGCGATAAGCTGCCAAAGTAAACTAATTGCAATGTGTCCTAGTAATTGCCGCGTGTGGGTATCGGCACTTATAGTAAAATGGTTCAGTGAATCCTGATGGTGAGAATGAAACGCTTGGAAATGACATAAAATAAAGACACTCAAAACCAGAAGACCCAAAGAGCCTGAAATGGATCAGAAAGCCTGGCTTTGTTGCCTACCGGCTGTGCGGCCTTGAGGAAAGCACAGCCTCTCTGAGCCTCTGAGTCCCCACATCTAAAAGGGGGATGATTATACTCATGGGGCAGCATAATCTTCACGGAGGGAAGGGAAAGCAGCAGAGGGAGTGAACGGATGGGGTTCACAGCCCCGTTGCTTACCCCAAAACCCGCCTGTGACTCAAACATCCCGGGCACATGTGAGGCCCAGAACAGAGGGTTCAGGATCTGGCCATTCTGGGTCTGACAGTCGTGCGAGGTGACATCATACTGAAGTGGCCATTGCTCAGGGTTGGTAAGAAGGAGCTGGAAATTTCTCTCTGAGCAGGCCCCGCCTACGGAGTAGGATCACATGGAATAGCAAGTGTGCAAATACTTGGCAAATGGTGAAACCCACTGCAGACTCCAGCCCCTGCTGCCTGATTACAAGCCTGGTGCTACTCATCCTCCTACCTTCCCTGAGTCCAGAGCTGTGCCTGCCTCGGATGAGGATGGCTCTGCCCCACAAAGCTCACACCAACTCACTCGGGGCTATTTGGGCCTGAAGCAGAACAAGGAAAGAAGGACAAAGAATGAAGATTTAATTCTGGGTGCCCTTGGCCTTCCAAGCAAGCTCTGATGTAAGAAAGGTCTGGCAGGGAAGAGGAGCCCAGACAAAAAAAAAAAAAAAAAAAAAAGAAGGGCTACAGCCCCCCCACTGGGATCTAGGAGAGCCATTCTGGTCTTGATAATTTTCAGGTTGTCCTATATTTATAGAACTTCCTCAGGAAGTAAAGGAAGAAGGAAGCTGGAAAGTATTTACTTTCTCCACCACTAGCCAATTGCTTCCTTTGGATTCTCTCTGATTGGAGCAGCATGGCAAGGGCGCACTTGGGCGCAAGATATTATTGGATGAATACCTGAATTCTCATCATAACTTTGGGAAGAGAGTTGGAAATATATTTCTGCCCTGATTTAGAGATGGAACTCAGAGTTGTTGATCAAGTTCCTTTTGGAATGGTTTCCTAAAAGAGCTCAGGGTGTTCTGTGACTGGGTCAAGTTACCTAATTACAAGCCTGTAATTAGGTAACTTGTAACTTGTAAAGCCTTGTAATGGCAAGGGCGCACTGAGTCCTACACTTGGGGTCTAGGCCAGTGGCTCTGAGAGTGGGAGCTATAGCATCAGCTCCAGCTCGGCTCTGGGCAGACTCAGCGAATCAGAATGTCTGGGTGAACAGCCTGGAAATCTTCATGTTGAACAAGGTATTTCTTATGCTAAAGACTGAGAGGTTCTAAGAACATCTTCAGAGCATTTTTAATCTTTGGAAAGTTTTCCAAATGAAAGACCAACAGGAAAATATATAACAGCTCTGATTTCATTTGAAACGGAGGAAGAGAGTGCTTCTGATGGGTCTCTCTTCTCCTCTGCTGCTCCCTGGCCTTTCTGCTGGACTCTGAGGATCGCAGGGATAAAGAAATGATGATTGTCCTCAAGTGACTTTAGATTATATTCTCAGCAGCTATGGATTAAGCTGGCCTCCTTCCCCACCCCAGTGCCTTTCCTGCCCATTTAAGTTCTTGGTCAAGGTGAAATCATGGGACCTCATTTGCGTGACTCAGAAGGCTTGGTCATACTGTGGGACTCATAGTGATCTTGTGACTTAGACTTCTGTTGTCCAGCTGTAACCAGATTCCCAAATATATCTGGTCCACTAACTAGGTGACTTCTGGCTTGTTTGAAGCCAAGTCTGTGATTATACAATTTTCCAGCACTCAAATCTAAGAGTGGGCAAGTTCCCAGCAGTCAGATGGAAGCGGGTGACACAGATCCTGGAATCCAGTGACATTCTTAAGGTTTTGTAAATGGAACATCCACTGTGCCATCTCAAACCCAATGACATATATTTCTCTACTGTTTTCCTGCAAGCCCAGATTTCATCTCAACTTAACATTCTAGACAGTAGATTTGGGGGAGGCCTAATTGTACACAACAGGAACCTTACCATGAGGCCAAGGTTCAGGAGATACACTCAAGCCAATGGCACCAGGGTGAGATGGGGCCCCCTTTTCGCCACTTGGGGGTGTTCTGATCGGTGTACATAGTCTGCAGGGTCCTTCCTTTCCTGATTCATCTCATCCTGCTGTACACTTAAGTTCTAAATTTTAAGAATGTATTAAGCATCTAAAAATTTGCCAGGTGCTACAGAGAATAAATAGATGGGATGATTCCCCACCTACAAATGGACTGTGAGGACTATTCTCTCACTGTTGAGTTCTAAGGTCTTGCTTGCCAAAAATCACTGGTTAAGTATAAGCCCAGGACAGGCAGGACTTGGGTCTGTTTCCTCTTCTGGTAGAGCCTTCGCACCCCAAACAGAACCTGGCATGTAACAGGAGCCACACACTGGAGAATGAATAAATGAATGAGTGAGTGACACCCATAGCTAAAGCCTTTGGTGAAAATGCTGATGGGGAGAGGGACTGCAACCAAGCTCAAAGATTCTGATCTATGAGCCTTCTATACCATAACCTATCAGCGTGACTTCCTGTTCTAACAAGGAATTTTTTTTTTTTTAATGCAGGAGGAAACAAAGATGATCAAGATATGATCAGCGTGCTCCAGGTGACCTGGAGAGTTTTGCTGCTCCAAGCCACCCTTTTCTGTTGGGTGCCAGAGAGGCTACTGAACCTGAATGGGAAAAAGAGAGGGCAGAGAAATTAGGTAACTTGACCCAGTCACAGAACACCCTGAGCTCTTTTAGGAAACCATTCCAAAAGGAACTTGATCAACAACTCTGAGTTCCATCTCTAAATCAGGGCAGAAATATATTTCCAACTCTCTTCCCAAAGTTATGATGAGAATTCAGGTATTCATCCAATAATATCTTGCTGATCAGTTCCATTATAGTTACCAGATACTGAGAAAACTTGTATACCAAGGAGTAATTTATAATACCTGCATTGCAATATAAATGTAGGTACTCTCATTGACCTCACCGGTATTGATAAAAATGCTGCACCAGCCCAGATCGACAGGTACAAAAGACCCCGGGTAAGTACACGGCCAATTCAGGTCTCTGGAATCGTTTTTGCCATACTGATGGGAAAATTTAAGAACTTGAAGAAGAGGTTATGCTTTGAGATGTGTGATATGAGACTGGGTTTGGTGGGGGAATATAGTGGGGGAAGGGCTGGTTGTTACACTTAAACGATCTAGAAAAATGCCTGAATGTTTTTACTCCGGGGCTGCATCTTATAAGGTCTAGTTCTTAAAGACCTTGCAAGAGAACGAAATGGAGAGTTTAGTCAGAACAATCTGGCTGGCGAGGGACATTTTCTATAATCAGAAAGGGCACTCACATTGTAAGTTAACCAACTAGAAATTCCAAGGAACTGGGTTTGTATTGCAACATGGTCTGAGCCCAGATGATCTGAATGAACGCAGATCAAGGCAGTTCTGTTGTTTCATCGTAGTTGTTTTGTTTTGCTAACACAGTGGCCTCATTGCTGGTCACCCATATGTTCCTGATGTTGGGTCCCACCCCTTATTTTAAGGAAACGCCACCCACAACTATTCACATTTTTTCTTCTAAGCCATCAACTGCTAATCACAACTACAAGGACAATTCCAACTAAAAATACAAGAATCACAAGACACAGATTGCCATTAATATGTTCAGCCCTGAAGAGTCCAACTAAGCAGCCTGTAAGATAGACTTACAAGAAAATATTTAACTTGATTTGAAGAGCTCCATTCATTACAGGCTAAACTTCATGAGTTTCAGATAGAAGACTGAACATTTGCTTCTGGAAAAAAAAAAATGTCATTAATTCCCCCAAAAGAATGAAAAAGCACTAAATCTGTAATAATGTTCATCAACCACTTTTCTATAAATGTTTTTAAGTTAGCTGACAGAGAAGTCACAATAGTCAATGAAACAGAAATTTTCTGGGTATTTCCCTTCTCTTCAATACATTTTTGGGTTCCAATTAGGAAAACAAAGTGTCATGCTGCAAGCAACACAGCCTGGCAAGGGGAAAGAGCTAGCAAACTGCTTAAGTATGATACCCACCCAAGCAGCAGCTGCAGCACTCCATCCGTGTTAATATCAAACTACCTTTAGAGCTCAATACGGATATGGAAAGATGCTTAATGACATTACTAACCAAAGGAAGATGTGAAACAACCTTGTTACACACGGTGGTGGGAACTAAAATGACTGACCGTGCCTAGGGCGGGGTCATAGGCACTCCGCTCTGTTGCCGAGTCTACACTGGCACGGTCTTCCTAAGGGATCGATGGCAGGACCTACCCAACTTTAAAATATGCATATCCAGTAATCTGGCATTTTTTCTTCCAGAAATAATTCCTGAAGAAAGTACGCAAAGAGATACAGATGTGTGTGAGGGTGTTCGTGTAAGCACTCATATGTGCATAAAGAGATTTAATATAGCATTATTAATAAAATCAAAGAAGTGTCTATCAGCAGGGGGATGTTTTTAAAAAATGACATGTTCCTGGAGGTACTATACATTTTTTTTAAAAGAGGCTGATCTATAGACCTTTACCTAGAAAGCAGAAACACATATAATTAAAAAAAAAAGGTAAGTCATAACATAAAATGCAGAATTTGAGCCCATTTTTACAACAGGGCATGTGTGTATGTATGTATATACATGTAAGTATATGTAAGCACACACACACACACACACACACATACACTTCATTTCTATAAACATCTAAAAAGTCACTAATAGTCTTGGGGCACCTGGGTGGCTCAGCTGGTTGAGCATCTGCCTTTAGCTCAGGTCACAATCCCAGGTCCCTCGGATTGAGCCTGCATCGTGCTCTTTGCTTGGAAGGGAGCCTGCTTCTCCCTCTCCTGCTCCCTTTGTGTTCTCTCTGTCTCTCAAATAAATAAAATCTTTTTTTAAAGTTATTAAGAGTCTTAATAGTCATTACCTTTCATCAGTGCTGAAAACAACTTAAACTCTTTATAAGCCTAAGTACACTAAGCATTTAAAAAATAAAAGAACAGGTAAATTTTTCCTTTTCTAATTTAAAAAAATCAGTGAGAATTTTCAAACTGTGTTATAAAGACTGTGCCACGAGTCCAATAGCCCAGATTTGATAGTAATCTGGCTTCCAACAGGTACTCTCGCATGCGTGCGTTTGAGAGGCAAACATGGCGCACGTGAAGCTATGATACACACACACACACACACACACACACACACTGCAGTGGGGCAATCCCATTGGGGACAATGAGAGAGAGAGAGCGCCCCATTCCCTAGAAAGGCATATCCAGTGGTTGAGAGCACAGACTCTTGTCAGATGGTCCTGCGTGTGCTTTCTAACTCCACTACCGTTTGGAGCGTAAGAAATCTAGGGTAAGTTACTGAAGGTTTCAGTGATTCAGCTTCCTCATCCATACCATGGGAGTAAACGTTGCCTTCTTGATAGTGTTGTCATGTGATCAGTGAGAAAGGGCACCACAAGCATTCACTACCCTGCCTGACGCAGAAGACATGAGATCGAGTGGTCGGTGGGAAACCACGGTCTCATGGACCACAGTCCCTATACCACATGCAGAATTTTAGCCCCAGAAGGGACCTCATCGTTAATAGTTCCACACTTCCACATCTCACAAACCGAATTCCCAAGCAACTAAACACTTCCATGGTCCTGGGTCTATAGGCACCATCATGAAGGAGAATGAGTGTGGGACTGGGATCAGACTGTTCCTCAAACCAACTCAGACATTCGCTAGGTGTGTGACCTGGGGCAGGGTGCTTCATCTTGCAGCCTTGCCTGGAGGCCGGGTATGCTGGTAATTTTACTAATGTTATTTTGAGGATCTAACAACACCAGTGGGTATATCCAGAGCACCCAGCATCTGGAACATGGAAGAAAAAATAACAACATCAACAACCAGCTCTAATTTACTGAGCATCTACTACAGGCTATGTATTTTCTCTCCTTCTTATATCAACTCTGAAAGACAGGTGTTACTATCTCCCGAGTAAGAACCAGGAAACTGCGATTCAGGGCACCGCATGACTTGTCGATAGGATTCCAATTCAGATCTGCCTCACTCTTAATTCTTTTTATCTACTTTTATTCTTCTTTCTTTTGGGGGAGGGACAGTGGGGGAGAGAGAAAGAATCTGAAACAGGCCCGTGCCCAGCATGGAGCCAGATATGGAGCTCGATCTCACGACCCTGGGATCACGACCCAAATCAAGAGTTAGACGCGTTAGGGGCACCTGGGTGGCTCATTGGGTTAAGCCTCTGCCTTCGGCTCAGGTCATGATCTCAGGGTCCTGGGATTGAGCCCCGCATCGGGCTCTCTGCTCAGCAGGGAGCCTGCTTCCCTCTCTCTCTCTGCCTGCCTCTCTGCCTACTTGTGATCTCTGTCTGTCAAATAAATAAATAAAATCTTAAAAAAAAAAAAGAGTTGTGTCAGGCAGCAACTTCTTCCTAGGAACATCGGCAAAGGCAAGGGAAGCAAGGGCAAAAATGAACTATTGGGATTTCAACAAGATCAAAAGCTTTTGCACAGCAAAGGAAACAGTCGACAAAACCAAAAGAACACTGAAAGAATGGGAGAAGATATTTGCAAACGACATATCAGATAAAGGGCTAGTATCCAAAATCTATAAAGGGCTTAGCAAACTCAACACCCAAAGAACAAATAACCCAATCAAGAAATGGGTAGAGGACATGAACAGACATTTCTGCAAAGAAGACATCTAGATGGCCAACAGACACATGAAAAAGTGCTCCACATCACTCGGCATCAGGGAAATACAAATCAAAACTACAATGAGATACCAACTCACACCAGTCAGAATGGCTAAAATAAACAAGTCAAGAAACGACAGGTGTTGGCGAGGATGCGGAGAAAGGGGAACCCTTCTACACTGTTGGTGGCAATGCAAGCTGGTGCAACCACTCTGGAAAACAGCGTGGAGGTTCCTCAAAAAATTGAAAATAGAGCTACTTTATGACCCAGCAATTGCCCTACTGGGTATTTACCCTAAAGATACAAACATAGTGATCCGAAGGGGCACCCGAATGTTTTAGCAGCAATGTCCACAGTAGCCAAACCGTGGAAAGAGCCCAGATGTCCATCAATAGATGAATGGATAAAGAAGATGTGGTATATATATACAACAGAATACTATGAAGCCATCAAAAGAAATGAAATCTTGCCATTTGTGACAACATGGATGGAACTAGAGGGTATTAGGCTTAGCAAAATAAGTCAATCGGAGAAAGACAACTATCATATGATTGCCCTGATATGAGGAAGTGGAGATGCAACATGGGGGGTTTGGGGGGTAGGAAAAGAATAAAAGAAACAAGATGGGATTGGGAGGGAGACAAACCATAAGTGACTCTTAATCTCACAAAACAAACTGAGGGTTGCTGGGAGGAGGGGGGTTGAAAGAGGGGGGTGGGGTTATGGACATTGGGGAGAGTATGTGCTATGGTGAGTGCTGTGAAGTGTGTAAACCTGGAGATTCACAGACCTGTACCCCTGGGGCTAAAAATACATTATATGTTTATAAAAAATAATAAAATAAAATAGGTGTTATTATTACTGTAAAAAAAAAAGAGACGTGTCACTGAGAGCTACTCAGGCATCCCTTCTTTATCTTTCTTTCTTCTTCTTTTTTTTTTTTTCTATAGTTCATTATTTCTCTCCCTGTATCATTTGGGCAAGTCACAATTTCCTCTTCTGGTAATCTCTTCTGAGATAATATGACCAATTTAGGGGTATGTAAGCTAGTGGCTGTGAAGCTTTGAAAACAAAACAATGCTTTGAAAACGTTCAGAAACAAGGAACTTTTATCTACGGGAATGCCTCAAACACCTCTTCCCCTCGCTGCCACTGCTACGTGTTTCACTGTTGGACACTCAGCCCCAGGTGTGCAAAGACTCAAGGGAAGGAATACTTGCTGCACTAAATTTCCCTTACTGTGTAAAGGGATCATTAGATCATCCTCCTTCCTCTAAGGAGAGGTCCCAGGCAGATGGAGCAAGTGCCCAGAGAAGAGAGGGACCCGGGAAACTTGACTCCTAATCACGGTTTTGCCAAGGGCTGGCTCTACCCATCAGCCTAAGAGGCCATAAGCAAAATTCTCTCTTTCCTCCTCCCCAACCCCCCATCCTTTTATTCATTCATGTTTATTCAATAAACGTTTGTTAAGCACTTACTACAGGAAAAACACTGCAGGAGCATACAGTTCCTGTCCCGAGGAACTTACAGTTTAGGGATGATTAGTTGATCCAGTCATCTTAATATCCTTAAGGCTCTATGGGTTTTAGTGTGTATGTGTGTGTGTGTGTGTGTGTGTGTGTGTGAGTAGATACTTAATTACATGTGTAGATTACTCACACTTCAGTCGTTTCCATAACCAATGGTTTAAACAGCTCTTCGGATGACAATGACCATCTCGCACCCCTCCCACGGAGCCCAGCGTGCTGTGACGCCAACTACACCCCCGATACACACCTAAATTTAACTTGTGTTTAATAGAATTAGCACACTGTCAGAATTCATCAAGTACTAGTTATGTAAAACTGCTCTTGAGGTAATTTTGTAGTAATTAAGTATATAAGAGTAATTAAGAATTTCCCTGCATCTAATCATCAATCCCTAGTACTATTTACGCATTAATAGCATCATGGCTGATAACGAAAATTGGTCCTGATTAGGACGGCTGCTGCTAACACGGGAATGACACGAAATGTGCTCGTTGGCTCGTTCTCCTTGTGAGAATGTCACAACTTTCTCAGTGAAGACTATTATGCTCTGATTTACAACCAATCTTATTTGTCTTCCTGAGATTTCAAGGGGAAATTGTGACACACGCTTAAGTTTTAAGCAATACAATTTCTAGACTTAACTACTTTATTATTTCACAACTTCACCTCTGCCGAAGTGACTACATTTCCTGTGGGATGGGTTTGTTTATTGTCTCTACAGTTTGCCTTTAAAAAAAAAAACAACAAAAAACCTTTAAACATTTAGCATAAACCCCCAGAAATGACATCAGTCGTGTCTGTAACCCATAAGACACTTCTGGAAAGCACCCTTGCACAATCCCTGTAAGTAAACAGAGGAACTCAGAGGAAGAAGCTGAGCTTGTAAGGGCCACCTCATGCCCTTTAAATATCAATGCTCTGAGATTCCTTCAGCTTGAAAGATGGTTTGGCTGTTTGGTAGGACAAGGCCTTTCCAAAGCGTGTTGTTCTTCGGGGCCTGCTGGCGGCTGAAACCTTTTGTTTCCTGGCGGGGTCAGTTTGCACCGGGCTGTCAAACTTCCCAAGCCATCCCGAGGTGGGAAAATGCCACCACTGTCTGTGAGCTGACTTGCTGGCCTCTCCAGGGACTGCGGGCAGGACAGCTCTAAATCCTAAGACCCACAGGAGCCAGGGCCCACTGGGAAGGCCCCCACTCCCCATGGCTGCTGTCTCGATAGCAGACCGCCCAGGCTGGGGGGCAGCTCCCTGGGGTTCTCCTCAGGAAATCTGATGACTGGCTCATGCATGATGGAAATCTGTGTGTTGGCTACTGACATCTCCAGAGGGTAGAAATAGGAGCAAGCTGTGAAAGCACAGAAATCTGGGACTGGGGGGAGAGGGGTGTCAAGGGGCAGAACCCTCAGAAAGCCTCTACCACTGATTTCCAAGAGGTAATCAGGGTGAGGGAACCTGAGAGATAGCTCCCTTCTGCAGATCAGGAAACCAGCTCGCGGAATGTTTGGCCGGCCCCGAGGAGTGCCTAGCCAATAAACATTACCAACAGAACCGCAGCTTGGTTAAGCCTGGCAATGCCCTGAAATACCCTTCTCCCTTGCAGGTAAAGGCAGCCACGTGCCCACGTTCAGGGTTCACTTGTACTTCCTTCTTCTCCCTCCCCACGTCTGACACTGGGACAAGATCCTGAGAATGCCAGCACCTATATTTTCAAGGGAGGGTGGAAGCCACCCGTCACAGATGGCAAAGCAAAATGCCGGCAGGGGCCAGCCCATCGTGGGCTCCACGGCTGCTCCCCCACCCAGCACCATCCACCACTGGGTGTCTTGTCTTGGGAGAAGAGTGAGCCCATACACCGGGAGGGCTGCCCTAACACGAGAAACAAATCTGGAAAAGTCTTGTGCTCTGGACAACGTGGATTGCAAATGACAGGCTCTTTGGGAAAACTTGGGATCGGGACAGACCACTCAAAATCTGTGAAACCTTCTAGCTCTAGCAGTAACAACATAATCAAGAAGGAATCTGGGAAAAAAAAAAAAAAAGGAATCTGGGCAGCTGGTTCTATGTGGCTAGAGGCTCCTTGGTGGTTTGGAAACACACACAGGTATTGGCTGGAAACGTTGGCTTGCGGGAACTGAGGCGACAGGTGCTAGAAACAGCTCTTGGGAAAGATTGTGATCTGCCCGTAGCCAAGGGCTACCCAAGGCCAAGTGTGCACGTCTCTGGGGAAGGAGCCCTTAAGGTCCTGCTCATTCTCAATTGTATTAAAGAGGCCCAAAGGGGCTCCTGCCTGTGGAGCAGCTAGGTTGAAGGCTCTTTTCACTTCCTTCTCTTGCTATCCCAGCTCCTCTCGCCTAGAAAAGATTGTGGGTGAATGAACACAATTCCCCATTCTTCTGACATCATTCCTCTACTTAAGCAGTGGCATCTGAGTGAACTAGACTGTTGGTTCAGTCACTGTTGTTTGGGCGTGGGTGCGGCACAGGTGTGGTCCAAAATAATCCCAGCAGGTGGGATGCAACGTTCCCACCTCTCCAATTCCATTCCTGGCAACAATGCCCTAGCTTACTTTCCGAAAATACCGGGCTGGCTTCACAGTTCAGTGGGATTCTACTTGGCATGGTCCCAACTCCCTCTATGAGCTGGTCTTGCTGGTTCCCAGCTTCCTCTATTTATCTTCAAAATCCTATTCAAGAGTCACCTCTAGAAACACCTCTATGACACCTTCCTCTGAATAAACCAGGTACCTCTTGAGAGTATTATTATTATCATCATCATTATTATTATTGCACGTATCCCTGTGTTGATTAAATGACATTCATATTTCCTGACACCTTGTGGGAGACCAATAAACACTTGCTGAATTGAACTTGGCCTCTTCTTGATGGGTCCAGAAGGAGGAAGGTTGTGAAAATGCTGTTTTAGGAATTCCCATGGCATTCTAACAGCCTGGAATGAATAGGGCATTTAGAAAGAAATTTTCCATTAGTACCATAACAAAATGTACAAATATCAACTCTCAGGCAACTAATCCAGGCAAAATTCTGAAGCTTGCCCGGGCAAGAGAATGGTCCTAAAGAGAAAGAAAAGACTGAAGAACGGGCTTACATGATTGGAAAACGCGGTTCCTATGTTTACATCTAAAATAAAAGACTAAAATGTACTTAGAAGTTGCCTTGGAGATGCCATCCAAACAGAGACCCATAAATGCTATCAACATCCAGACACGGAGAGAGATGACACCTCACCCACTAATGAAGGCAGCACGAATGGATGAAGTCGATGCACAATCAACAAAACTGAGCTCTGGTCCTGGGTCACTCGCTCACTAGGTGAGGGAACTCAAAAAAGCAGCACTAATAATCTTTTCAAAGCGTGCCTTTTACAAAACACTCATTAATGTTGTAACAATGTATGGCAACAGATGGTGACTATAGTTAGCGCGGGGAGCACTGAGGAAGGGTACAGAATTGTCAGATCACCATGGCATACACCTGAAACTAACATTGTCAAGCATACTTCGATAGCAGATAAATACACACACAGACAGCACACAAAGTCTAAGAGCTGTATCCATCAATACGGCAGGAGCAAAGCTCAGTAGGATGTCCGTCATTTTCTTCCTCATCTGGAAGACCAAGCCCTTTGAATTCTAACTTTCATGGCTCCATGTAAGGCAACAGCATCTACATACTGGTATATTTCCCCATGGAAAGATGGAAATATGTATTGACTTTGGTGTGCCTTTGACTCAGAAACACGTAGATGAAGAACGTGGCTTGGAAACATGGACCTCTTGTTAAAGACGCCTGTGCCCTTTGGCAAGAAGCCAGCAATGCCTAGCTATTTTGTATTCTTCTGTGTCTCAGCTCCCATCTCTAAAAATATACTGATGACATTTTTCTCTGACCTCTACCTACCGCAGGGAATACAGAAAGGATGGGGGTGACGGCGCTCATTAAAACCGTGAACTTCTTGGAAGACAGAACACTCCTTCATTGTAGCTATAGTGTTAGCAACCCCAAAACAGTTCACAGGGTTTAAAAAATCTAGTTTTATTAGGGGATGAGGTTCTCCATGACCAAGATGCTGGATGACGCCACCCAGCAAACTAGTCCAGCCAAAGCTGCCAAAAATTGCAACGCATTTAGAAGGTCTGTGTGCCTCCCCTTGCTCCCAGCACTGTATCACCCGCTTGACAAATATTAGATCAATTTGCTCTTTATTCTAAGGAGCAGTTGACGAGAAATGCTCGTGCCTAGCAAGTTCCAGGAAAACATTTTCAGACAAAATGCTTGGAGGATGAAGTAAGGCTGCATTTGGATGCCTACTCCTTCATTCTTAGCAGTGGCCCAGCGGTTAAAGAGTAGAAACTCCCTCTATGAGCCCGTCACAGCAGCCACTCGCCCATCTTCTAGAACAAAGTTATGATTTCCCAATTTGCATAACTATATCCTGATCTCTTCCAGAAAGTCTTGTCATATGTATTTATTTTTAAACTGCTGCTAGCAGTTTCTTATTGGCCATGGGAATTTTTAAAAATTGAAGTAAAAGTTAAAAAAAAAAAAACCTCAACAGTTTCAAGTTGACAATATATTCATTATTCAACTACAAAAGAGAAATATGGGAGAAGAGTCTTTTGCCAGGAGGTAGGGCGAAATGATAAGGTAGATCTCATTTTCTGTGTGGTCTTGTTTCAGTTTGCATTTGTTGGATGAGACAGTGTCAATCATTTATTCAGTAAATATTTACTAAATGCCTACTTTACACCAAGAATTATGTGTGCCCTAAGGCTAGAAACATTATCCCCACTCTCAAAGAGTCCAATGAAGAAAAGGGAGGAAGAAGAAGGAGAAGCATTAAATTAATTAAGCTCCTACTCTGTGCCATGTGCTTTTCTTGTGGACTCTTATAACTACTGATAGAGAAGGTACGAGACCCCCAGAAATTGTTCAGAGCCTCACAGTTGAGTGGATTGGTATTTGTAATCGAGTTGTTCTACTTCCAAAATCTCTTTTAAAATGTTTTCAGAAAGCAGAAAAAGAAGAAATTATCCATTATCCCTACCCTCATGATTTAAAAACAAAACAAAACAAAATTGTTAATGTTTTAGAAAATTGCCTTCTTTTTTTTTTTTTTTTTTTTTTTGGTCTACGTGTAGGGTAATTTTTGAATCTTTAAAATGTGTTTCACAGTTGTCATCAAAGTGTTATACAGCCTTTCATTGGAACTATGACATAATTGCCTGAAATACTCTGTTATTTTTTAATAGCACTGGGGAGAAAAATCATTGCCAGTCATATGATGCCACTGACTGACACATGTCCAGATCTCGGCAAAGTTAAAATATGAAGGGTAAAAATGAGTTTGTTGTAGGGTCAGTGATGACTTCTGCATTCCCGAAAGCCCACCGTCGTCTACCTCCTGCCAGCTGGTAAGGGTGGCTTCCCAGCACAGAGGACCTGGCTCTCTCTCACATTAGACAAGCCCCTCTCCTGGGTCAGGAGGTCTCTCTCAGCAGGGAGAGCGCTCTCTTTGTCTTCTCACACATGCACTGCTTTATGTACAGTAGGTACTCAAGAAACACTTCTTGGTTGGATAAATAAATAACTAAAGCTTAAGAAGAAGGTTACCAACAAAAGAGGGTAACCATTACCATAGGCCCAAACAGTGGGGGGAGCCCATGTTTCGTTGGGGAATGAGGATTTGTGTGACTGCACTCAGGAAGAGAGAAGAGGTGGATGGAACTCGGATGGAACTTGGGAGTCAGAGCCAGTGGCCTGCACTTCTCAAGGTCTTTCCCTTCCCATAGGCCACTACTCTGTCCACGTGGTTTCCTCTTTGACTGTCCAGACCCCTACTCCAATATCGTCACCCAAGCCTAGCTCCACAGCACTGCCTGATTCCACCATCTTGGGAAGCCACTCACACCTACTCATACTCAGCTGGCATACTGGTTCAGGTTTACTTGGGGACACCATCCAATAACATCAAGTAATAACTCACATGGAGCAAATTCAGGAATCAGCAAGAAGCAGATACAGCAGAGTCCTATTTTTCAGGAGCTGAAAATGTCCTTTCAATGGACAGTATCTCCTCTGCCCGCAGGAGGGCTACACATTCAGAGTCCAGGTGATTCGACAACTCGACTTAACTTTCTATGGAGGTTCATAAAGATATCTGCCTGAGTCAGCAAAATCGGTGTAAATAAAGAAATTCAGCCAAACTCAGTTCTCCATGAATGTTTGAAGTTCAACATCAGATCTTCACATTTCGAACACCATCATGATTTCTCCTGCCTGCCTTTCCTCCTTTTCTTCCTCTCCACACTTACCAGGTACCTTAACACATAGAGAACTGTGCTAAGTTCTCCAAGAAAAAGAACAACGAGTCAGAAAATTCTGACCTCAGAAACAAGCTTACACATTAAGAGAAAGGCAAGCGTTTCTCACAAAGGAGTAACTTAACAAGGTAGAGAAGGAGAGAGCAAGAGTGTTATATCAGAAATGTAGGTGATATGCAGTCAGAGTCCAGAGCCAGGAGAGATGCAATCCAGCTAAGACTCTCAACAGGGAAGGCTGCAGAGAGGAGATGTCCTTTCACCTGGTCCTTGAAGGTTGGAGAGGTTCTGGGGATATGGGACCTGTCGGGGGGGCGGGGGTGGCGGTATGCCTGGGCAAAAAGCCCTCCTGCTGTTCCCTTTTAAGTGACTGTTTATTGTTGAGGAAACAAGATGCTGTTGTTAGGGCCTCTCCATGAGGTGTTAAATCATTGCCCAGTAAACAGATCATCACCTTGGGCTAACTGCTCTCAGCTGTCATGAGTTCTACCAGTTTAGGGCCAACACCGGGAAAACACTATGAAATTTCATGCTGATGAGGTGTGACATTTTAGAGGAAAGTCCTAAAAGCCAAAGCCTGGCATGTGACAAAACTGGAGGAACCCACCACTGGTAATGAAGGCTCCCGTCTGACAGCGATGGCCCGGTATCACTCTCCCAGACTCTAGGGGTGGTCAGCCCCCCACTTACCATGGACGTGGATTCCATTTGGTTGAAAGGAAGAGTTTGTTTCCGGCTGGTAAGACTTCAGGTGTGGCCCACCTGCTGGCTGCTGGGTGTGGGGAGGCTGCGTTCTCTGCATCACTGAAGAAGGAGCTGGAACTCTCCGGGGGCTGATGTGGTGAGGAGATGAGGCAGAAGGTGCAAACCTGGGAAAACGATTACAAAAGGAAGCATGAGGGGCATGAAAAAGCGGGAGCAGAGACAAACTCTTCAAAGCCAAATTCCAATGTCCACACTGGCTGGATAAGAGCGTGACAAAAAGCCCTCAAGAGAAATTGATGAAGACTTTCTCTCCCATTTTTAACCACTGACTCCTCAACTGAGATACTGAAGGGATAAAAGAGGTCAACGAAGGGAAAATGTAGTCACAGTTTGGGTTTGTCAAGCCTCTTAAAATGCATTTCAAATACTCTGGGTTTGGTGAAACTCAAGGCACATCTTTTGCCAGCCTCCCTTTTCTGCTAATTTTTAAATTCGTCTGCATTTTAGGGGAAATTTGATCCTTATGTTTCTGATTCATTTACACTTAGCTCATAAACATTTTGTTCTGTGAGACATATCTGGGGTCCAAGAAGTATTAGAAGTCTCTATTATAAGCCTCTCTCATCCTGTTCTCTTTAAACAATACATTTTCTTTTGCCAAGAATGAGGGAATTTAAACCTCAAATATCAAGTGTGGTTTGAGACCCAGAACCTATCTGCATGGGTTCTGTGCTTGGCAAAGAATGCTCGCTGCTTGGGACACAACCACGATGCCACATGGGACATCTCTGGCGGTCACATGTGCTAATCACAGTAGAGCTACTGCTAGTTTCTGAGGAGGGACAGATACAAGGTGACGTGGTCAAATGTACCTGAGACACAGCCTGATAACCGCCCACCGTGTCTCCTAATTGCAAGAGGACACTGGCAGGGTCCGACTCCCTGGGTTTAAAGTGACTTTCTAGCACCAAAGGGAAGGTGTACTTGGCAGAGCAGCGTTCAAGTTTACCAGTGTCCACAGACCACCAAAGCAACCCTCAGGGCAGGTCACTAGGGGGCTGGCACAGGGAACCTGTCAGTGCTGTGAGATGAAGTGAGCCAAGTGTTTCAGCAATGAGTTGTTCCATCTCCTCAAAAACGTCCCACCAAGTTGAAAACTTCCAGTCGGCCAGCCTTTGCCCGACGCTAACACGCAGCAGTGGCCAGCAGTGCACGCGGCTTACTGCACAAGGACGAGTCCCCTCCCTTTGCTGGGCTTTTGCGTGGGGCCATCGAGGGTCAGAAGGGAAACCCAACCAGGCAAGTTTGCAAAGCAATTTGCACCATTCTGAATCAGAATATTTAATAGGGCAGAGCCTCTACATTTGTGTGGCGTCAAGAAGGAACCACGGGATGGAAAAAAAAAGTATGGCATTCATATTCTAGATGATTCCTAAATGAATTCCATCCTGTGAGAGCTATGGAGGAAGGCGATGCGGGGACTGAGGAAGGAGGATGGGGAGAAGAGAAGACTCCAGAGGAGGCCGACACAAACTGGCTGTGTTAGGAGGCCTATTTTCACCCTGCTGCAGGAGAAGAGTAAGCGAGCACCCTGGGCTGGGAAATATATGTTTTCTAAGCGTATCATCTTAATTGGAATTAGCCTGGAAGATGTGCCAAGCGGCCGTGAGAGAACACATCGCAGACGAACCCTGTCACTGCCCTGAGAACATCTAGTAAAAAACCCGTGTGCCAGGATTCCTCATATGGAGGCTATTTTCTTGGGGAACGAGTCCCTAATGCGTCTGGCAACTCTGTCGGAGGTCACGGGAGGGAGCCGGGGAATTGTGGGATCGAACGCTTTAGGGCTAAAAGGAGCCCACACGACCACCCCACCCAGGAGCCCTGTGGGCAGGAGACCCCCAGGGAGAATGGGGAGGACTGGAACTAGAAGACAACTTTTGTCACTGGCATGGCGAAGCAGCAAGATCCGTTGACTTGCTTCCTGACTGTATTTCTTCATCTGGGAATGAAAGACGCAGCACGCTCCTGACGGTTTTCTGGTCTTTTCTCTAGTACTTCTGCCACTCCTCCTTTCCGTTGAGGACTGACGGGGCAGAGATGTGTGGTGGGGGCAAGTCACAGTGTGTGTAAGTCTGAGCCTGATATTGTAGGCTTGATGGAGGAGAGGGATTCTGGTTCACAACCCCCCATGCTCCCGGCCAGTGAGTCTGACTCACAAACGAGGGTTTGATGAACAAAGAGAGAAAACGTAGATGGCGAGGGGGAAGGAGGCAAAGACTGTCAGCAATACAAAATCTTCTCTCTGTAATTTGGGGTGATCTGGCTATGGAGTGAACTATGATTATTAGCTATAAAGAAGGGAAGATTTCAACTCGCTGAAATGGCAGAATTCATTTAGGAGTCATCTAGAATTTAAATTCCATATAAGAGAATCTATGTCTATATCTGGATTATAGAGCTACATATAAATTATATGGCTATGTATCTATCGAGAGAGCATATAATTATATGGTAATTATAAATCATTCTTATCTATATTCATTCATGCAAATTCCAAACCCTGGCCATGCCCTCTTGGCTACCACGTATTTCCATAATGTAGTAACGGTGAGCAGAGGAGAAAAAGTGCGGTGGTGTTATGTCAAGGTGTTAGCAATCCTTATGTCAGAGACCTGGGAGGAGCCAAATACATATGCCGACCCTTTGGCTGACTCCACATTTCACTTTTTGCTAATTCAGACTGGATTTCTCTCCATGTTATTCGAATAAGTAAGATTATATGGTATAAAGTTAACGCAATTTTAAAGTATAGTGTGTCACTTCATACGAAGTATTAACAAAACTTTAAAAGTAAACCGTTCAAGGTGAGATAAATGTACACCTAAAAAACTCCCTGGTTTGGGAAGGAAAACTGATACAAAAATGTTAACTTTTACAATACAGAGAAAAGATGAGAAGTGACAAGACGTGATTACAATTATCCACACAATTGCTAGGAACAAGGAAAGAAAGAAGAATTCAGGGCTAAAAAGCCCAGCGTAAGGAGTGAGCGTATAAATGTGATTGATTTTCAAGTGTAGTACTTAGATTCAGTTTTGTTACTGCTCAAACATGGTACATAGTATTTTATAGAAAAACCTCTCACACTCTCTCTACTAATTTAATTTCACTTTGACGAACCTGCTTCCACATTCACCCGCTCACAGTAGAGTAGAATTTAGCAAATTAGAATCCAAGGTGAGGGGGCAGGAGGGGAGCGCAGAAGTGCGGGAGCTCCTCCGTCAGTAGGAAGGCCCTGGGAGCATCCAAAACAGTCACTGACCGCTCGGAACAAGACTGATGCCAGAAATGCTTTAGAAAAAGCCAAAAGGACTTGAGAAACGAGTGGTTTGAGGCCAGGCACTCCAGAAGCAAGCAAAGAACCAAGAACATCCACACTCACGCAGAAGCTCGTTAAGCCGAACATGAGATGTTCTTACTGTTTCTGAGGGTAGGGTGTGGGGGCTTAGGACCCCATTTTCTTAGGGCCCTCACTGATTTTCCAACCTCGTTTCTTTAATACGCCCACATACACATACCAAAATGAATATGGTCTGAATATTTTGCCCCAGATTTTTTTTTAAGTCCAATGATGGTGGATTAAAAAATTTTGATGTGAAGATAAGTAGTTTTGAGGCTGAGGCTACGTTGCGGTGATTTACAATGTTCCTCCCAGGGACTAGCTCATCCCCCATTCCGTCAGGACAAGGTGGCGTCACTCTAATTCATTGTGAGTCGCAGCAGCGTCCGCGAGCCGGAAGGGAGAACATCTGAACACTTTCTCAGTCCAGCCCGTGTCCCCGGCTGCGGATCTGCGCTTCACAGCTCAGAAACTACATTCAACGTAGCTTACCAGTCTCTTCTTTGAGACAATTAGAAGGTTGTTAATATAAATATGCACACAACAGACTAGAAATTTAAAAAAAAAAAAAAAGTCATTGCTTACCAGAAGCACTTCACACAAAAGCAAACCAGAGAACTGAGTCAACCCCTCGTTCTCCTTTAGTGGAGGAGTTTCGGATAACCTCAGCGGTGAGCCACTGCGGGAGTTCAATGGTTTGTGCCCCTCCCCCCACCTCCTGCCCAAAACCCAAAAAAACCACAAAAACAAAATAGGGGCGCAAACAGATTTTTGGGGAAAATCTCCTGGGGAAAGAAAACAACCTAAAAGGGTTTCTGTAAATAAATATCTATACACACCTTAGAAAATGTCTGATTATTTGGGGGGATTTGGTCAGTTACACTCCTTCCCTTCTGTGGCCCACTGCCACCCTCAACTCACACGAGCTTTCCAACCTTGCAGTGAAGTGGGCCAGAAGCAAAGAGGTCACGTTTCCGATAACGCGGTACTAGAAAGAATCTTAGATTGTTTCACAGAACGGCAGATCCCGATTGAGACACACAGTACTGATGAGGTCCACAGGACAAATCGCAAATGGCAGGAGATGGATATCACTGAAGACCTACTGGGCTTGGATTCTGGCTCTGTCCTTACCAGCTGGGTCATCCTGAATAAACGCCCTGACTTCTCCCAGCCTCTATTTCAAGTATAAAATAAAGATAATTTCAACACCTACTGGGGATCATAAAATCTGAGATAACATACTCATTTATTCACTCAAGAGATATTTATCGGGCACTGACCCAGTGTGTGGCCCTATTCTAGTCACAAGGGACAGAGCAACACATGACATGTGTCCCTGCTTTTGTGCGACTTCTATTTCGGGGAGGCGAGGCAGGTGATGAGCAAAATTAAGTAGGCAAACCGTGTACTGAATTGAGGAAATGAATACTCTGGAGAAAAATCAAGAATGAAAGGTGAAGGGTGGGGGTGCATTATGAATAATTTTAAATTGGGAAGTCAGAGATCTCGAAATACTTTAGACAATATCGGACACCTTCCAGAAGATCAACGCATGCTTATGGAATGACTGCTCTAAATGGAATGTACACTTAAGGTTGGCCTGACGTGAACACATACCCAGAGTTTGAGAGCTCTATAAGACTGTGGTTCTGTATTCTGCAAGACCGTGGTTCCAGCACTGCATCTGAATTTCTATGGAGTTCTTAAAAAAAAAAAAATCTTAGGACTCTTTTCTCTCTTGACTACTCATATACGGAAACTAAGGCTCAGAGAAAGCAAGGCATTTACTCATTTGGCTAATTTTCTAGTTCTAAGAGCAAATAGTCATGGTCTTTCTTGTGTAAGGTCTCATTTCTTGGCCTCGGGTTTCCCCACAGAGTATCATGAGTTCACATATTCATCCAATCATATCATGCTCCAGCTGGAAGGCAAAGGAGTAGCCTTATTTGGATGAGATAAAATAGGCCCAGAGACATGAAGTGATTTTCCCAGTCACACAGCTAGTTCTTCAGATACAACTTTGTCCCAGTGAGGTCAGATGTTCCCTCGTGGAGACACACAAGGCAAGGTGGAGGGGCGGGGTGAGGGAGGGCAGTGGAGGACTCCTGCGAACACCTGAGATTTGGAACCTTCTCACCAGCTGGGGGGGGACGGGCGTATCAACAACCCACGGCCTTGAAGAAACCTGGTGACCAGTTTCCCAGTTTGCTTTGGTGAACTTGTTCATTCTGCACTAGAGTTCTTCGTGCCCAAGCTGGGCTTACACTTTTGGTCTTTCCAGCTGGGCACCTCCTTTCAAATAATGCTCTGTCTTCTGTCTGCAAGTCCAAGGTATCTCTATGTCAACTAACAACTATATTTCTTCAAACAGTATCTGCTAATAGGCTATGTTGCAGGCTAAGCACATGTCATAAATATGTCTTACTTTTCTTCATTTGTGCTGGATATTCAAGCAGTTCTAGCAAGCAGCGTGGGACTGTGTGGTTTAGCATTGCGTTGGGGATTAATGCTTTGAAAAGAGGGGTTTCCGTGATCAAGTAGATTAAATGCTGGTTGATATGTGCTTTGGACAGTTCTTTTGCCCCCACTCTCTTCCACAGGGGTAATGGGACCTCCCAAAGAAAGAAGAATGCATCAGAATAGCTCGTTTCATTGTATTCACACAAAAAATATTATTGATTTGCTGCTAGGGAGTAGAAATAATGGATACAAACTGGTCTATGGTAGATTTGGGGAGGCATTTTTTTATCCCCCAAAGAATTGTGGTGGTTTTTAAATTCATCTGTGAAAACTAATCAATAAAAAGTGGCGTTAGCCGTTGGCCAACTACAGAGGGGGAAAAAAGGAATCCTTTTCAAAACCTAAAAAGAAAAGCACAGTTTTAAGGATTTCACATCTGATTTAACATCTAAAAAAAAAACCCCAATGATAATACCCCACTTTGTAGAGCCAGACAGCACTCCATTTTAGTAGACTTTAGTGGTCTTTATAACGATTTATGAATCACTTCATGAATTCCTGGCTGACTCATCTGGGTGACTATAGTATCTACTTATACTTCCCTTCTGTCTCACAAAAGAGACACTTGGACTCAGTTCAATCCAGATTTGTCCCCGAATGAATCACAGCACGTTACTGGGGGAACTGCAAATTGAATTCTGCTTCTGAGACAATCAAGACCAGCTTTTAGTACTGAAGAAACAGCCGCTGGGAAGTGTGGGTAATTGCAACACTGTCCATCTGGGCAGAACCAAGGCCCGCCAAGAGCTGTATGTCCGTCCGAGGGTTCTGTTCCAAACTAGTCAAAGAGCTGAATCCATCTCCTGAGAGGGCTTAGTGCTGGGTCAATATTAACTGCGAATAATTTCTCACGTTTGGCAAGACCAAGACTCAAACATGACTGCCCGAGCCTCCACAGACCACGACAAAATGAGGGCTGTGAACTGGCCGTAGGTGAAATGACCACCAAGGTTGTTCACAGAAGACTCACGCGTGTATTATGATGAGTGAGTGAGTGTGGGAAAGAGGATAGTGTGTTCTGGAGGACACCTTCTGCACTTGGGTATAGGGGGTCGGTTCTAAGGCCCGAAAACGAAGTCACCAATGCCCCAAGGCAGAGTGGGTTTTTTTCTGGGGTAGACTGAAATAGGGCAGAGAGCATCACAATCTCTCCCTCCCTGTGGGAATGAAAAGGGAGGGGAGAGGACACCCAGGATATGTCAGAGAAATGATTTATGCAGGACACATTTAACCGAGAGCTGGGATTTTTTGGAATATCTTGACTGCAGAATTGGCTGTGACTCTGTTGTTTGTCTATTTCAGAATCTGATGTGATGGGGAGAAAGGGAAGGAAAGTCTGATTCTGCCAAATCCTCTTTACAAAAAAATCGCCAACCAGAAGAGAATTTATCCAGAGTGGTCTTAGACATTTGATGTCAAAAATTCTGCTATAAAAAAGAAAACCTGCTGAATGAGATCATCCTTTGGGCAGCTCCGAGCAGGTCAGAGCAAGAGGATGAACTCACGGTCCTGTGGCAAAGAGAAGACTGTCTTGTTCAGCACGGTGTTAGGCAGAGAGTTCAGTCTGCTTTGCAACGGAGTGGATCAGATGAAAGCAAAACATTCAGAAGTGAGTGTAACGAGAAAGCCAGATGGGAAATGAGGGGGAAGAGTGTTGTTTTTGTCCAAACATGAGAAAGGAAGGCACAGGTATATAAAAAATGGCCCTTTCCATGTCTTTCTCGTGGTCTCAAACTGTGAACATGAGCCTCTTGACAACATTGGAAGAACGTTTAGAAGTAGCTTTAGATGCAGGACTCCTGCGGAGTACGGCCAGGCACCTTTGAAAACCACTGCCAAATGAGAGCTTAAAAGTCAATATAATCCATGAATTTGAAAGAAACTAGCTGGTGCTGGCTTGATCAATAATAATGTGCTGTTTGTGTGGATTTTTTTTTTTTCCATTTCAGGATGTCAGGTTACTATTGTAACCACAAGGGAATTTTCTGTACCTTCCCTTGAATACAAGGCTCAATATTTGATTAGAGAAATGAACTGGAGGAAACCACACCTACTAAAAAGTTCACAATCAGAGAAAGGCTCTTGGCTCTTCTAGATGAAAAGAGCATCAAATCCTTGGATGTCTGCTACCATTTTGTATCTCCAGCCCCCTTAGCCAGTGCTATGCAAAGACAAGTATTTAATACATGTGGGTCGTTGCTGGTGAGGAATTCCTCTGTCGAACAGACCACAGGCTCCACAGACTTCGCTCCCAACCTGGTGCCAGTATTTGTGTCCAGGTGGGTGGTACCTTTGCCCAGTTAACGCCCAACTGATTCATGTCCACTTGGAGACTATCTTTGTCCAGAGACCACAGTTTCTGTTTCTGAGGGGAAAGCATCTTATTCAAGAGAATGATTCCAAGCACTGACTCTGGGGAAGATGATCAAAACCCAGAAAACTGTTTCTCCTTGCACCTAAACAGAAAACCAACCAAAGACTCTATTTCAGAAAAGGAGCCATAAAACTTTGTCTCGTGGTTTCTGCTCACTTCCGTGGTCTCCTCACCACCAGCAGGCAAACAGTCTTTCGCCTGCAAAAAGATATACAATTCCTTCACAGCCCCATGCCCCAAGCGCTTCCCACCCAAGAGGGCAAAGGATAAAGCTGATTTCCAGCTCACCCTAGAAAGGCTTATGGGCTTTCACTTTGGGAATTCCGTCGCCATTTGACCTGTTGTTTCAGAGAAAGCCTTAGGAAAGGAATACACGGATATATCCGAATCACGTAATGGCTTAGTTTGAACTCCACGTTGCTACATGCTAACGCAGTAAAGTGGAGGCTGCAAGAAAAGGAATTCTATTTTACCTCAAGCCTTCCTTGTTATTGTCATGACTCACTTTCCTGAGTGAAAGTCCAAGGGACTAAAAAAACATCATCTCGGGCTTTGCATGAGGTAGATTTGTGTGGAATGTGGGAACAAAATAAAGATGGCTGATTTGGCATTCAGAGGTGAAATGAATGAGACCTCTTCAAAATGAAGAACCACTGTACTTCAAAATTAAATATACATGGAAAACAATCTGCTGTGAAGGGATATTTGGACCATGAGTCAAGCTGTTTGTCTGGAGGAGTGACACACGTACGCTCACATCGGCGTCTCTTGCTTTGTCCTGAGGTGACACACAGGACCATGTGCAGAGAGAAGAGCAGCGATCCCCTGCTCAGGGTTACTGTTACTTTCCCCAGAAACCATAAAGGAATCATACTTGTAGTCCTCCTTCTGGTCACATCTGTTCATTCCACACACTGCCCAAGCACTGAGGGAGTCGGAGCCCTTAGCATGGCGCAGCCTCTGCTCTGAGGGAGCTCTGGCTCCAGTCGATTGTGAGCAGGTTAGCAAGGACACAGCGTAATCTCAGGGACTACTACATCTTCGAAGAGAAACAGAGTAGAGTTACGGAAGAGAGTGGGGTTCGGGGGCTAGGGGAGGGTTTAGGGGAAGTGGTCAAGAAAGGCCTTCCTGAAGAGGTAACATTGGAGCGGACACCAGAAGTGAAGGCACAAGTCACGTAAAGTTCTGGTGAAGGTGCCTTTCAGGTCTCAGGAATAGCACGTACAAAGGGCCCAAGGCAAGATGAGTTGGTGGTTTCCAGGAATAGTAAGAAAACCAGTGTGGCCAGAGCAGAATAAGCAGGAGGAGCAGCGGTGAGAGTGACTATGGCCCGACCATAGAGGGCTCCTACAAAAAGGAGTTTGGACTTGACTCCAAGCATGCTGGGGGAGGGGTGTGAGCAGGAAATCCTCAGAGACTCCATTTACACTTTAAAGGGCCCCTCTTGCGGTAGGGAGCCCGGGCCTTGTGTGTGCTAACTGGATGGGGGTCCACAGCTGGATGTGGGGGGCAGTTAGGAGCCCACTGTAGTGGAGATTGGGGGGACACCGTGGTGAACTCTGCTTGGAGAAATGAAGCTGATTGTGTGTGAGGGTAGAGCTAACAGGACTTACAGATATTAATGAGATGAGGGAATGCCTGAGAAGAGGAGGAACCAAAGTTGACTACGGTTTTTGTTTTGTTTTTTGACTTTTTTTTTTTGTTTTGACTACGTTTTTTAAGTTCTTAGTAGTAAGTTAAGATAGCCATGCAGGCTTAGCTCTTTATTTTCCTCCATTATCAAGAAACAGACTGGACTCTGAAAACTATGCTCATAAACATTGTGCAGACAACACAGACATTAAAATTAGAGCCAGATCAGAGACAAAGTAGAGAAGACTAGAAAAGCCAGTTCAGCAATGTCTTCAGCAGTCTTCTTGCAGTTATCTATTTTTTTCCCCAATAGAGCTATTCACAATCAGTAGGTAAGTAAGAAGAAAGGAACAAATATAACCAATTGTCCTGTATGTTTGCTAAAAGGATTAGATCAGGTGAGAATTTTTTTTTTTTAAGATTTTATTTATTTGAGGGCACCTGGGTGGCTCAATGGGTTAAAGCTTCTGCCTTCAGCTTAGGTCATGATCTCAGGGTCCTGGGATCGAGTCCCGAATCAGGCTCTCTGCTCAGCAGGGAGCCTGCTTCCTCCTCTCTCTCTGCCTGCCTCGCTGCCTACTCGTCTGTCTGTCAAATAAATAAATAAAATCTTTAAAAAATAAAATAAAATAAAATAAAAAAGATTTCATTTATTTGAGAGACAATGAGCACAAGTGGGGGCGTGCAGAGGAAGCAGGCTCCCCACTGAACAGGGAACCTGCTGTGGAGCTCGATTCCAGGACTCCAATATCATGACCTGAGCTGAGGACAGCTGCTTACCCAGCTGAGCCACCCAGAAGTCCCTGAGGGCGGCATATTTAAGAAGCTGTTAGTAAAGTGAGTATCTCTATGAGAACTTGCATTCCACAGGCCAATAACTCAACTGATTTATCCCCTGCCACAGGGGATAGAGCATGGCTGTGGTCAAGGATCAGCACTGAAGAAGCTTAAAGACTTGTGGGCTATTCTGCCCTGGAATAAACCTGGAGAAGCACCAGAAACTTTCCACAGATACGAAGAAAAAAAGTAGAATAAGGACCCCAACCTTTTCCAGTCTAAGACCCAATGTTGTAACCTCCATTTTCAAGGGCGGGACATTGGGATTTTCTGCCTCTTCTCTGCTCACAGCATTGACATTGGGAACAATGTTCATCACATTCAGAGATTCTCACATAAAGTGTGTGTGTGTGTGTGTGTGTGTGTGTGTGTTGCAGGCAGACTTTGAACACCATGGCTCTCAACCCTGAATGTCTTGGAAGTTACTTTCCCACCGAGAAACTGACCCCTTCGTGGGAAGCTGAGTGATAACTGTTTTCCAGAGAGAAAGTGCTGCAGCCCCAAGAGAAAGGATGGTGCTCACAGTCCCGTGGCCCCGGGTGAGCAGGACATCAACGGCCTGTCAGAGGACGATGCAGACGTCAACATGCAGGCTGAAGAAATGGCTATCGGAGCCTGTGTTTGTCGTTCAGCTCTGGCTTTTCTCAGGTATTTCGATGCTCAAGATCGATAAGCTTTATTTTGGGGCCAGTGCTCATCAGTTGTCCTGAAAGTCAGGAGTCTTCCTGTCTGTGTGGGAGAGTCTCTGAGACACATGTCAGGGAAGGGCTTAGAGCAGTGCTCACCAGGTGGGGCGTGACTATAGTATGTCCCACAGCAACGTGGATACCTCTTAATGACACAAGGTCTTCTCCTGCAGAACACGCGTGCGGCCAACTTCCCGATGATGTCAGAGCCCTCTAACACAGAGCTGACTTTTTTTTTTTTTTGGACACTTAGTGACTCTTCAAAATCCTCTAATATAGGTCATGACTACATAAAACACAAGCTTGGAATTGTAAGGAGCAAAACTGGCGTTTCCAATTGTATTTAAAAAGAAAATGATATAAAACCCATGCAGCCTGGCTGGTTTAGGATATACAAAGGACAGCCTTTGTCTCTTGAGGACCACATAGCTCATTCATCTATTCTTTGTCATTTCTTCTTCTGTTGGACATAGAATATGTTCCAAACTCTTGCTGGGTGGATAACACGGGGAGGCCTTTGGAATGTATGCCAGAGCCCTCAGGGTGCCCTTCCTGGGCAAAGACACAAATCCCTGTGCTCAAGAGAAAGCGTGATTTCCTGACGGCAGCTGATGAGCCCCGCCCCCAGGCACACACGGAGCCCCGCCCCTGCTGGCTCCCGTCCTCACTGCTCTTGGGTGCACCCATGGTGCTTGGCTGGGTCTGACAGACTTTCAGGGAGATGTTTCTTCTTCTATTCCTCCCACCTCCCTGGTTTGGGGGTCATTTTCTGGGCCTTTCAGTGTGCCCCGCAGCCTCCTCTCCCATCCCTGCATAAGAGCCCAAGTTATGATGGCCTGTTGGCCACTGTCTCTCCTCAGCCTGTACACTTTGAGATGACAGTTCTGTCAGCCTTGCTGACCACTGCGTCCTCAGGGTATCACCTGGCACCCAAACTCAGTAAATGGATGTCTAAGCAACTCAGTAAATGGATGTCGCCCGTGCTGGGGTATGTTTTGATAAACTTCACTATTTTATGTAATGCTTTTGTTTTTAGCCATTAATGCACATCTACTAGGAGATTAAGAAGGGAGAGGAGAGGAAGATTGTGTTGTGTGCACACACGTGTGTGTGTGTGTGTGTGTGTAAGCCAAAAGCTGAGTGGGTGAAGAGCACAATATCCCTGTTTGCTGAGAAAGTCCCCGGGAAGGAAGGACAGCGAAGCAGCCGGCCTAGATGCTATCAATGGAAATGGAGAAGGATGGGGGAGTATTAGGTTTCTAGTTTTGACAATCACAGAAAAGCAATGTAGGGAACCCCCACAACAGATTGGGGGCGGGGTCCTGGCACTCTGAGTGTGTGTGTGCATGTGCACACGTACGTATGTATTAGAGCAATTATGTGTTGTAGCAAAGTATGCAGGTTACATAAGATGGCTTGAACTTCGAGAACTAGGTCTACTACCATCTAGACCAATGAACTGGGGGGACCACTCTTTTCTAGGAAGCTCCCACCTGGACAGTGGGAGCTGGCAATGGCCTCCTGTGTCCTAGGCATTCCCGCACTGGTCCTTCTCCCCATCAAGCCCGCCCTAGCACGCAGCACTATGAAATATCACACAGGCATTCTGGAGGTTATAAAGCAAGTTTTAGGTTCCTGCCCTCAGAAAACTAGTGATTCAGTTAGCAAGATAACATCCGGGAAATGATAAATAAATAAAACAGATGATAAGAACCAAGAAACTAAACAGGGGAACTTGTCTCTGTGAGCTCTAAGATGCAAGATGGCTTTCTGGGTTGAGAACTAATCCAAGCTCCAGGCTGGGCAATGTTTAGTCAAGAATAGGACAAAAATGGAAGGTCCTGATTGTCTTTCGAGGTGGAAAAAGATCCCGAAATAAGAAATAAGATGCAGAAATAAACAAAGTCAGTGAGCAGGCTGGTTTGACAAGAGTTGGAGAATGGTGCAGAATTCCAAAGAAGTTAAATAGAAAACAGTTGCTATGTGTACCCCTTAGCATCCAGAAAAGCTAAAACATGTTTCCAGTGCTGAATGAGAAAATGCTCTCAGTATAGACCAGTCCTGGTGATCCAAAGGCCCAGAAAGATCACGTGTGTGGTTATATATACCTATCTATCTAGAATCCTAGCGATGTCACATCTGATATGGATAAAAAACAGTACAGCTTCTCAATGCTTGATACAGACTCAAGAAATGGACATTCCTTTTTTGGTTAAGGTATTTTGTTTGACTCCTTTCTCAAAAACAATTGTCCCTAACATTCTCTGCTGTTGATTCCTGTCCTAGATTGTGTACGCCTCGAGGAGGCCACATCCGTTCCCCATTTTCAGTCTCTTCTGGCTCAGAGATGGGGCCCATCGGAGCCCTTCACAAGTCGCCCCAGGTGGTCAACCCACAAGTCTCCCTGAGTTCTGCACCCCGTTCTGTGGCCATCTGTGGAATGGAGAGAGGCAGCTGCCATGCTCTCGGGCAAGCAGAGCAACACAGATCCAGGGGACTTTTCTTGGGACTGTAAGATTTCTCCATCTCAAAAAGGGATTCACAGCAATATGTTCGTTTTCTTGGCTCTAACAGACATGCTATGAAACCCAGTGAACTGACATTTCCAAAGACTCTGGGATCCTCTTATGGGAAGCCACTGTCATAAAGGACCCCTGGCTTGTTCCACATGACATCGTGAAACATCACTTCCCATAATAAGTTTAAATCAACATTAGGTGACATGGTGTGGTGCTGTGTAAATCACTGAAATGATGTGTCATTCAGGTAATATTTCCAACATAAAAATGGAGCCTCACCAAATTTAGAGAACTTGCATTTACTTTAAGACGGCCAGGATCAAAGAACCTGATGCTAACTGGGGAGACGTAGTGGACTTTTCCTGACTTCTGACAGTGACTCAGCCCATTTTATTAACAAGCTAAAACTAAGTAAATGATGAATCAGTGCCCGCAAAGCAGGAAAAAGTGCGTTTCCCACTAAAAATCGCAAAGTGTGATAAACCTATTTCCGTTAAGAAAACTGCTGGAGTTTTTACTGGGGGATTTCCCAGGCAAACAGAGGCAAAGATATATAAACCAAAAGCGGAAGGTAAGCACATTTCCTCTTAGGGTTTTTAATGCTGCACACTAATGCAAACACAGTGCATAATTCAGGGCTGTTTCATGTCACCTCCTCCCCAAACCTGATCGGAAGAGATAACCTTCCATCGACTTGCCCAGTCCAGTTGGGCTGGCGAAGGAATAGGCCACGTGCCTGGTGGGGATGTGGGCAGACCACAGCACAGGGCAAAGCCACAGGCATGAGCAGGTCCATTTCATCACCCCGCCGTGTCAAGTACCGTTACCTTCCTCCCCTTCTCCTCCCCTTTTAGCCTTCCATGATGACCTACATTATCAACCACTGTCATCATTTAACCACACCCTCTGGCTTCTAAACCTCAGTCTCTCGGCCTGGCCAGGGTTGTCTGCCTTCACACTATGCCACATGAGAGGTGTTTCGCCCATTTGGCTCATCTACTCTTAATTCCCCATGGGGCGCAAGCAGAGGCTCAGAAGAGTAAAGGATCACCACATCCTCTACGTGAGGCTCCTGATGAGAAGGAATGTGTCTGCTGGAGAGGAAAAGAGCAGGCAAGTCCCAACTCTGGAACACCCTGCAAAATAAATGTTCTGAGTCTTTAGAAATTGTCAGTGTCATGAAAGATGATGGTGGTAATGGTGGTGATGGTGGTGGTGGTGGTGACTTTTTAAAAACCGGGAAACTTCATCAGATTCAAGAAGACTACCAAGAAATGAGAACTGGTATCTTATTAAATCCTGGATCAAAAGAAAGGAAAGAAAAGAAAAGGGGGGAAAAAAAAGGAAACTAGCTATAAGGAGCATTAATTATACAATCGAGGAAATTTCAGTATTGACTGCGTGTTAGATAATGCTTTATTGATGTTAAATTTCCGGAGCATGATAATTACATTGTGATTATGCAGGAGAATGTCCTTCTTAGGCGATCTTTCCCAAAGTAATTAGGGCTAAAGCTTAATGATATTCACAACAATCTCTCAGAGTGTTCGGAAACAACAGGAAACAAACAAAGGCTCTCTCAAGTCGGGAAGAGAGAGAAAGAGAAGGGAAAACAGCAACAGTGGGTGAACGCGGATGTGGGGTATATGGGTGTTCACTGTATTATTCTTATAGTTTTTTTATACGTTACAAGCTTCCAAAGATGGAATTGAAAAAAATTAAAATTATAAGCTAAGATAAAATGTTAAAAACACACAAACCCAAGCAGCAGGAGCGCCTGAGGAACGCATTCAAACATTCAGCAACCGCCGGAGCTGTGTTTTGAAGGTCGGGTGTGTGGGAGGTGGTTCTTAACACCGGTCATGGCTAAAGTCTTTTTCTCTCTTCATTCCTTTAACGGGTGTATGCAAAAAGGAGACATGCAGATTGCTTTTCTGCGGTGTCCTTGTAAACAGAGTATTAATGAGTATTAATAAGAAGATGGATGAAGGAGAGGGTCAAGTGAGAGCTTCTTAGCTTCACGACCTTGTGGTGACCTTCACGACCTCGGGGAGTACGATTCTCAGCCAGGCAGAAGGAAACGAGAGGATGATTAGCCCATGGCTAATGTCACTTAAAACCCAGCTCCAAAGTTAATAAAACGCTAAAATGAACAAGCTCATCTCAACCTTAAGAAATATGTCAGATAACAGGCAGGACTGTCCGCCCCGAGGGTCCGTGCACTTGGGAGATGGTTACCACTTGCCCTACTCTGCTGACAGAGCGTGGGGAGGAGGCTGGGAGCTGCCTGCATTTGGCCACGTAGGCAGAATGGCTTCGAGAGGTCTAACGTCTTCCGATCCACACTCTGATGGACCGTTAGACACATCTACATGGATGGTTTATAGTTACTTACAATCCCAACCCTAAAGTCCATTTATTACCATTCTTTCTCTCCCGCTCTTCCTCCTACTAAACACTCCCTTTGCTTCTGTTAATGACACACTTTTCCATCCAGTCTAGAGTTGTAGTTGTAACTCCCAAATGAATTTAGCCCTTCCTCTTCACTCCATAAATACATTAATAATCAGCAATTCTCCTACGTAACAACCCTTCACCTTAGTTCAGGTCCTCAAAGTACTCCCAAGGACTCCTACAATAACCTTTTATTCTCCCTACCTACCGCCTGTCCCTGCTCCCAGCCTCGATGACTCTGCCATCTTGTCGCCTCTATAATAACAATCTGATGTGTCTCTCTCTTCATAAATGGGGTATATGGTTCCACATATGGAACCACAAGTGTTTCTTCACTTTCAGTAAGAGGTAAATCCTTGGGATAAAATACATGGTTCCACACAAGCCAACCTACTCTTACCTGACTTCATCAGTCCTGTCCACTCTGGGTGATGGCACCTAAGCTTATTGGAACCTCCTTCCATGCGTGTCCTTGTCCCTCTAATGCCTCGTATGTGTCCCTCTGGCTGCCTTGGATGATGCTCCCCATTTATCCATCTGGGAAGTCTTAACCTTCCTTCCACGCCTAGATCACCTCACTCCATGAGGCAGAATTAGGAATGTCCTCCCCAGGCTCCTGTGGCATCTTGATGACATCATTTATCCAAACAGCATCACTATCCTTTTTTATACATCTGTCTGTCCTCATCCACTAAATCCTAAGGACAGCACCGTGTTTTAATGACCTTAACATCTCTAGCACCTGGAGCAGCGTCTGACACACACTCAAAAAATTTATTAAATGAACAGTTGTATTAATAAGAGGAGGCATAAGTAAAAAAAATATGGTTTATCAAACTTAAAAACCATATATATATATATATATATTTTTTTTTTTTTTACTTATTTAAATACTAATAGATCAGACCAACACCAATGAAACCACAGATTGCTGGTTGAAATTCAAGATTGAAAACCTTTGTTCCTGCTGCCCACTTAACCCATTCTCATGTCCTTAGGACTCTAGGATCGCACAGGCATCCCCACAAGACCTTTGTTCCCTGTGGGCATCTGGGAGCAACCCCTACGTAGGTCAGTTCAAGCCTGCAACACGTGAGGAGGAGAAGAAAAGGAGCCACATGCTGTCCACACCACCGGACGGTTGGGCAATCCAAAGACAGACCCATAAAGATTCAAAACTTTTCTCCCAAAAACTCTCTATGAGGGTGGTATCAATGCAGGGTGGTTGGCGAACAGCCCCTGGCTGGTCACCCACACAAAATCCTGTGCCCTCTTATGCTATGCTCTCAAGCTGATATCGATCCCGGTGCCATTTGCATCTGGAAAGCTTGTCTGCCTCTGGGGACATTGCCTTCCAGCTGAGTCACCAGAACAAACTGCAGGGAGGTGGCAAGATGGGAATTTGGACACGTTTTCCCAGCATCAGACACTTCGGCTGGCGACCGCCAGTATCTTCTCAGCATTTCCCGGGGGAAAGTAAGACAGATAATGAAATCGTTGAGCCACATGCTTTGTCGTGTGCACTTTCAACATGTCACCTTTGGATAACTCGGCCCAGCCGATGGATTATTCATCAAATTCAGCAACAGTCAAAAGACTTCCTTGCGCCCGGAAGTTGAGCGGCAGCGAGACCTATTAGAAGAGAGACAGATGGCCTTACCTCTCGGCCCCCGCGTCCACAGCTGCGAGCGGAGGTAACTGGGAGGCGGGGTTGTGGGGGCTCCCCTGCACATTCTGTCCCGGAGAAGGGTGGCCGATGGCGTGTGGGGGAGGCACGGCCCCGGCAGCCGCTCCACTTCGGCTGGAATGATTGCTGGAGAAGACGGAGGCTGCAACCAAGAGAGAACAGGCGTCAGACGGCACGGGCTCTACACCCTGCAGGTTGACAGCAAGGGTGCTTTAGGGGCTCGTTTGTGGTTCTCTTGGTGGGGGAACAGTGCTTCACTCAGTGGATATACACAGCTTTTGTTTTCAGGGTGGGACAGGTTCCCGGGCTCCTGTGGCTTTCATGCTGCTCGCCCCCCCCCCACCCGCTGACACTCATGGTCTGGCTCGTCCCCTGCCTGCACACCATACAATTAGTCGATCGTATAGTGTCTGCATCTGGGCGAGGGTCTCAGAGTCAGCACTGCTCAGTCACAGAGACACTGCTGACCCCAAAGGGCATAACACGGGCTGTCTGTCTCTTCTCCTGGCTGCAGTGAGCCTCCGCGGGTCACACTGGCTCTCTCTCTGTCGCGGCTAAATCAGGGTAATGAGAATATCGTCTCCTGGTCCTCGTACCAGTGTAGGAGCCAACACCCGCTGAACCTCAGGGTCTAATTGAGCCCGGCCATTTCCCTGATGGTGTGATGGATGGGCACGCTCCGTCTCCATCAACGATGACTCCACGCCTGGCACCACAGAACATGAAAAGGGGCCCCAAATACAGCTCCAGACCCCCAACTCCCCCAACACACACACACACACACACACACACACACACACACACGCACGCACCATTGTCTATTACAACAGAATGAGTTAGAGCCACACTCGTAGGGGCAGCCTAGCCTTTGAGAACTGTATGTGACCTCAAACTTAAATATGTGCCCATTTAGATCAGCTAATTGGTACAATGTCACAAAAGAGACGGGGCTTGTCACTTCCCGAGTCTATCACTATCAGAGAGGCTCTCGGTGTCTGGGACCTACTCAGCGCACGTCTCATTATGCTGCAATCACAGCAGCAGCATTATGCAGACTCTCTTCAACTTCCCTCCCTGTACGAAGCGGTGCTGAGCTTTATACCCATCTCTGCTCTTTTTGAACTTACTCTACTGATGTCAAAGAATAAATGGATCTAAAAAAAAAAGGCATCAGGTTCAGGATTAAGGAGAAGCAGCCACATAATCAAAGAGATTGGAGGGTTTAAAAGTTCAGGGAGCGCTGCTTTTAGACCAGTCCCACTCTCTCCAACCTCTCCCAGAGAGCACAGATACCCCACATGACCCAGCCCCCCAAAGCTTCATCCGACGGAACAAGAGTTCAAGTACTTAAAGGAAAATGTGAGGAAGCAGAATTACCATCTTCCCGCTCAAAAGCTACTGACAAGGATGTGCTTCGATGTGAAGGGTTTATTTCGGGTAAGTTGGCGCAGTGTCAGGTTAACTCTTGTCCTCGGAAGCCCGTGTCCTCCACGGCCCCCCGAGACCTGCAGAGGCAGTGAGACTAGAAAGTGCTTACTCGCTCAGAAAGGCACCTCGGGCCGTCGGGGCGAGGGGAGTCAGGCTCCAGAAAAGTTGCATGTTTGCACACTGACTGGAGTCACCTTATGAATCACTACCCTCCTTTGTGCTCAGCTCACTCGGGCAACCACAGTTCTGCTTGTATCCCAGGTAATAATTTTACCGCGGGGAGAGGGCTGTTCGGATTGACTGCGGTGGTAGTTTCAATGCTGGTGTTTGTCAGCGTGGAGCTGGCTGTTCTAGACATGATTCCAGAAACTAATGGAATAATAAGAGGTCACAGAGACACTGTGGAAAAGTGGCTCTTTTTCTTTCTGCCTTAGTGCAGAAACACGAGCTCTCCTATTTATCCTATTGTAATTGCCGAATGCGCGCCTCACTTGCTCTCCCCTGGAGGTATTTTTGCACGTGTGTGTGTGTGTGTGTGTGTGTGTGTTCCTCAGGAGGGAACCGCTGCCTCTGTTGTGTCCATCCCATTGGGCAACAGGGACTGTCTGGTGTGTGCACTCTGAGATCTACTCTATGGTTCAGTAGAAAATGGGGGTGTTTCCCAGGGGTCTCCATGAGCTGTACCAGCTACATTTTGCATTAGCTGCGGGGAAATACTGGGTAGGGAAATCTGGCATTGTTCGCAGCCTGCCACGCCATGCAAGGCTGAAGGGCCTGGCTAAGGGCCTCTCCTTCATCCTATTTAGTAGCCGGGACCAACCGTCTGCCATCCCTCCAGCCCTCCATCCGTCCGTCCATCCTCCAACCATTATTTTTTTAACCCAGGATTTATTAAGTGCCTACTACGTGCTAGCCGCTCTAGTCCCCGCCCTTGGGGAGGCTGCAGTCTAGTGGGCGACACAGATCTCTAGACACTCATTCTATCAAATTCCGAATCTGCCAGGAGACACCATCCAGTGGCGTCCTGAGTGCTTTAACACCCCGTCTCATCTGTGGCCCCACACTGTGCCCTCAGCTCTGGTCAAGTCAGATAGCCGGTCGCGCCGCCACCACAGCACAGCAGCGGCCCCCGTGCTTCTGACGGTAACACTTCTACCTTCCTCTACTCGCTTGAATCCTTCTGCTCTGTGTGGTCACCTGTGTTCTCTGACTCCTCTCTCGGCAGCCAACTAGTCCACAAGTACCTATGAGTACGGACTGTGTGGCAGACGCTGAGCGAGGTCCTGGGAGAGACGAGGGAACAAGACGCCCCTGGTGCCTACTCTCTCCAGCAGTGTCATTCATGTTTGGCGGAGTAAAGAAGGACACAATCTAAAAGCCAACGGAGACCGTCTTGGGCCCAATGGTAGGAAAGGAACAGAAAGGAACATTTATCTACCAAATCCTCTTCCTTATTGGTCAAAGGTGTCCCCATCTAGGGTGTTACTTCTCCCACACAGTAGCCGAGTGGCTAAGGTTCCCACAGATGCCCAATACCCGGGCATCAAAGAAGCCCCGGGGCAGAAAGCCAGAGATCCATGGTACAGGGGAGGAGAAGGGCTTCTGAGTTATATTTGCTGCCATATATGATGGTTACTATAGCATCGGCTGCTGGGAGGACTAGGTGGAGGAGAGGGTATGAGGTGGGCCATAAGAGGTGTATGATATAGGGAAGAAGTCTCTGGAACCTGCCCTCCAACTGTGCTGAGGTCAAGTGCTGCCTGCCCTACAGTCAAACCCACAACAGCAGCCCTTTCTTCCACTGCTAAAGCTGGTGGATGGCATTGAAACTGGCAGTGACCCTGTTACTGGGGACCCCAAGAGGATAAGAAAGGATGGGTGTTAGGGTTCAATTCAAAGTCTGAATTTGTAAAATATACAGAATAGTTTCTTATGTTGGCTGAAAGAAATCACCTGTGTGCAAAATGGAATCCAGGACTTGCCTCTGTTTCCCAAGAGATGGGATGAGAAGCACAGGATGAAACCTCTCCTGGTGAGGTCACCCAGTAGAAACTCATAGTTCAGTGTCTACATAGAGGACTTTGCATGCAGTCCTGGGCAAGACTCCTGCTTGTGGGTGTTGCCTGCAGCCCCTACAACCACCAGAGAGTTAGAGGAAATAAAAACAGAGCCTAGTGTCCCAACATTCATCCAACCCCATGTCACATACCCTTATGCTATAATGGACAAAACTCTGGGATGAGAGAACTGGGGCTTGGAAGGATTGCCCTTGGCCTCAACCTGAGATCCACATTTCTTAGGGACTGTCCCTGTGGCACAGGAAATGCCTCTCCTGCCTACACGGACTTCTAGGAATTTCCAGCTGTATCAGTCATACATCCAGGATTCCATCTTCGTGTAGTCTAAGAATATCCATTCATTCATTCATCTATCCATTCATCCATTCATTCATTCAAACATAATTTTCCAGCCCCTACTCCACACAAGGCAGATTTTGGTCTCAATGTTTGAAGTCAAGCATCTGCTGACTTCACCCAGAATCCCCAACACAACACATGCTTCCAGACAAACGCTCGAGCTCTGCCGAGTGGTTTTTTTAACCTCCAGAAGAAAATCGACACATCAGAGTGCGACGGTAAGGCCATTTACAAAAAGGAAACATTTCCTTCCACACACACTCAACCAAAGTGGTGTACAACAAGGCCTGTCAATCAAAGCATAGGGAAAGAAACTGATCCCTCTAGAATCAGAGCAATATTAACAAAATCGTTGTGATCAAATCAACCGGTGCACACAGGCTGCCCACGGGGTGGCCTTCATTGTCTGGTGTCACCCCAGGGGTTCATGCCGTTTTCGAGGCTAGAAGAGAGCTTTTAGGTGAACCTCCAGACGGCGCTGATGACTGGCAGCTGGAACAACTGATTAGGCATGGCTGAGGAACATATTGGAAATTCTTATTGCTTTTGTGATTAAGAGATGGTGGGCTCCCCAGGGAAATAAAAGCCTGGTCTTGAGATGGATTCGTGAGCCCTGCCTTCAGCGGAGGACAGGGAGATGGCCTCCCTGACACTTTGGGTTTCCTCTCTGGAGCACAGCTCACTGCAGTCCCCCACCTGTCTCCTGCAGGGGGAGGTGTGAGTAACTCAGCGGGGCTTTATAGTTTCAACAGAGCAATATGTGCTGGTCTGTGTGGTCCCTGGAGGCCATCTCCCCAGCTACCAGGACCAGGGCATTCGAGGCTTGAACCTCGCTCAGGCTAATCTGGGTTAATAAACAGCTCTCTCTCTATCCCAATGAAAACAATCAATGTACCTTTCTACGGGCATAGACGAGATACCTGGGGACACTTCAGCTCTCGGGTACTCACTGTATGAATGGAGGCAGGCGAGGTGTGTTCCCGAGAAGAGCCTACCTGTTTCAGGCCCTCTCCCAAGGCCAAAGAAGGCTACCCTGGTCACTGCTTGGCGACTACTGTCTCATCACTCTAGAAGACAGGGTGGAGGACCTCCCTCGTCAGGTGAGGGATATGGAAAAAGCCAACTAGAGGGCATACGCCGGTTGAAAGCAGGATGGGCAGTTAGAGTCCTGCTTTCCAAGTTTTCCCTTGCAAACCGATCACCAGGAACAGATACTGATTCTGAGTCACCGGGTCTTAGAGGCAGGGAGTGCTGAGCTTCTGAGCTCATATCCAACTCCCCCAAGTCCCCTGGGCTGCTGAGGCTGCCGATCTGGGGAGCGCACCTGGAGCTGCAGGTGCTGGGCCGTTTCGCAGGTTCATTTCATCTTCTTGCTGCCCTCTATCTCAGGACCAAGTTAACATTTATTGAGTAATTTGCAGACCTTTCCTCAGTTTACTGATGAGGAACCTGAAGCCTCACTGGGCTCCTGCTGAGGGTACCTGGCCTGGGTCCTGTGGCTGGTAAGCAGTTGGGCTGGGACCCAAACCCAGGAAGACAAATGGCAGATCCCATGCCCCTAACCAGCCCTCTATATTGCCTCTCGGACGCAGGGCAGATTCAAGAGAAGGCCCGAGAGTGGACACTGCACACTCCATTTGCAAAGATCGGGGTCTCGAGGCAGTCTTCCCTCACACACACGATGCACACAGTGAGCTTCAGCTACCCAAAGTCTGGTTAGAATGCCGAAAGCATATTCCCATTTCCGTTCCTGCCCATCCTAGAAGCCCTGAGGTGACCTCAGCATGGCTGAGAGAAATTTTCCAGCTCTGAAAATTAACTCAGGCAACAAGTTAACAAAATTATTTGGTTTGGAAAACAAACAGCTGGGAGGAAATGTGCTTTTTCCCAAATAAAGATTTCAGATGCTTGTCAGAGACATATCGATCTACTGGTGGGAAGGAAGGAAAGCAGGGAGGGGGTATCCGTGAGCAAGCAGACATACACACTTGTTACCACAAGTGACCACGGTGTGGTGGGCTGAAAGGCCACCGCCTCCGTCAGTCATACACAAAGCCGAGATTCGCTTGCAGATCCGGTGTGTCTGAGCATGGATGGCACACGTGCATTTGGCATCTTTCACAACTGCTTAAGAAGCCGTGGCCATTGTAGTGGGCCTGCTCTCTTAGGGGAAGGGGAACGAGTTTTCCCTGCAGACTGTGAACTCACTCACAGTGAGTGCTGGGGTAGCGCCAGGACCCTGAGACTCCCAGCAGTGTGTCTTGGGTAAGTCACTTAACCCAAGCTCAGTTTCTTCATCTTAAATAAGGAGACTACCTCGCAGTATGATGAGAAGATCGTATAATATATGAAAACACGCAGCACAGTGCCTGGACCACAGTTTAGTGCTTGATAAACCACAGTCCCTGTTCTTTACCTATTTATAATTATTCTCACCAACAGGATATAAAACCAAGGCTTAATTTGCTCCAAAACGGTCAACCCCCACCCGAGTCTGGCCTCCTACCTAGAGATGCACATACATGTACACTGGGGACTGGGCTCGCTTTAAAATGCGGACGAGCATGTAGTCATGCTCTCTGGTAGCACTGTTTGCTCAATCTTTCTAATGCAAGTTGCTGTAGAGTGTGGAGGGTCCGTGAAAAAATCCTCACAGGGTTAAATGTCCTTTGTTTTACACGGGTAATAGGCAGCTCTGAGTTACGACCCACACCGCCTTTGCTTTCGGTTTAAAAAACACCAGCGTCATTTTCATGCGCGACTGCGCCTCGTTAAGGAGTGAAGCGGGCTGTTACTAGAATGTCAACACAACTGTCCCTCTTGAAGCTCAGTTTATCTTGAAGTATTTTTTACATTTTCAGCCCTTCGTTTTATTTGTTTCTCCAAGAGCCTGAAGATGCGCCGCGGTTTTCAGAATTAAAAAAAAAAAAAACAACCTTCCCTGCCGTCATTGTGAAGGACACAGCCAGCGCTGGGGGGTTAGACGGGAGGTTTGCTCCCCAACAGTGGAAATCTGGGCCACAGTACTTTCTGCGGTCTTTTGCGTTTCACACACAGAGAACAATTGAATTGCGCTGCTGTTCAAGGGAAAATGCTCTCACGGCCCAAATGCACGAACCAGGGAGAAGTTTCCAGCACGGGAAAGGCCCCATCCACTGGAGAAGGGCAGAGATGCGACAGCTACTCCTGGCCTGGTTGCCGGTGAGGGTGAGGAGAAGGGCTCAGTTCCCTTTCTCTCCCCTCCCAGGCTCCTGTGGGCATCCACCTCCCTGCCCCCCACTGGCAGGAGGCAGCATCCCACATTCCAGCCAGCATTAGGGAAGGGGGAGGCTTCTTAAGGGTTCCCAGAGTCATCTCTCTAATCTTTCTCTCCTCCTGGAGGCATGAATAATTTTAATATTGCCAATCCCTAAAATTCTATTCTTCCCGTCTGTCTTTTTCCCCTCCTCCCTCTTTGCCGTGTGGATTATCCAGCAGTACTGATAAGAGGATAATGAAACAATCCCTTCTCAACCGCTCGGGCGGCTGTCAGAATAAAATGACACCATCCGTACATCCTTGACATACTACCCCAAGCTAATTGATGGCAAACAATGGCAACTGTCACCTGTGCACTAAGACAAAGAAAACATACTCGTGTCACCTGATGGGAGAGCTACCTGGCAACCGATGAACAAATGCATTAGAAAGATGTTCTATTACGGTAAGAGAGAGTACATCTCCGAAGAACATGCCTATTAACTTTGAGCTTAAGAGCGTTGCTGTTCACTGGGGAACAGAAATAAATAAGGTAAAATGAGAATTTATTGATGTCTGGACAGTTACATGAATATTCAGGTTCTCTTACAAATAGATATTCCCACATGAGCTCCAGACTTCCGTGTAGGCTGCCCAATTACACTTCCACATCATGCAGCTGGATTTACAGCCAGGGAAGAAGTTATTAGTATTTGGAAGGGGACTCATGCTTACATGCCTTTCTAGGATGCACTGTGATACAGCTAGCAGATGCTGGCCGATGTCATCCACGTAGATGCCAAAAGTTACTGTCAGACGTTCTGAAATACCAGGTGTAATTCACTGCATGGAGCGGAAGCTCCTGAAACAGCTGCATTTCAGAACAAAGACATTTTGTTACGAGGAGAATCGGTGTCATCTGGCAGCTCGCTCAACTTCTCTGGGACCAACATTTCATGCAGCCCCTCTCGGGTCTTCCCGGACAATGCTTGACTTACCTAACCTCAAATCTCATACCTTATCTTTCTCCCCTTCACCTCCCAACCCACTTACTCACAGAGAGTTCGTTACAAAGCCAGTCAGGAGGGTGACAGGAACAAAGAGGACCCTGCCAGAGACCCAGTACTCCCACTATGTGTTATGTTATCCCCCATGCTGAGCAGGGTGGGAGGGCGGAAAGAGAGAGGAAAGATGGCGCAGGGAGGGACACCCTTTCTGGGAAGCTCTTGCAGGAATGCTCCTCATTTCTACTTCTGGAATGAAGTCTGATTTGGCCACAAAAACCAGTTCTAGCAAAAAATACTGGTTCCCCCAGGTCTCTGTTTTCCAATCCTTAAATACCTCCTGCCTGTACCTTCGTGACCACAAAAGAGGTGTCCTCACTTTCAGAGGCTACAAGACAACCCCACCTACTCGACTTCCATGTGATAACTTCTTCTTCCTCTTCCCCTTTCTCCTACTCTTCCTTCTCTTCTTCTTCTTTTAAAGTAGGCCCCTTGGGCACCTGCGTGGCTCACTTGGTTAAGCGACTGCCTTGGGCTCAGGTAACAATCCTGGAGTCCCAGTAGAGTCCCGCATTGGGCTCCTCGATGAGCATGGAGTCTACTTTTCCCTCTGACCCTTCCCCTCCTCATGCTTGCGTGCTCTCTCTCTTTAATAAATAAAATCTTAATAAAAAAAAAAAAAGAAAAGAAAGCAGGCCCCTTGCCCAGCCTGGGGCTTGAATTCATCACTGAGCAATGGAGAGCTGCACGCTCTACCCACTGAGCCAACCAGGCGCCCTTCCATGCGGTTTTTAAAATCATTTCACAGAGGAGACTTCTTGGAAACAGACATGGAACACATATAGCCAATCTAATTTTTAATGCAATATTTTTCTGGCCAACCCAACAGTTGATTTATCAACTCTGAGCTCTCCTGAGAGACCTCTCTCCCTTTCCCTACTCAGTGAAACAGCCCCTTTGGGGAACTGTGCTATTAGCAGGGAACCAAAGTCCACACTGACCCCTGCTCTGGGCAAAGCTGCCCAGATGATGAAGGTGGACTTGATGGGACCCCAGAGGAGCCCCTGTCCTCTTTTTTCCGTACTTTGCCCACGTAGTGGAGGATTTTCTTACTTTGCCTTCAGGTGCCTAGGGTTGCCTCTTAGTTTACTCTCAGGAGAGTTAAGGTCTGAGAAGTCATTCACATGTTATCATGAATTATGCTCATTTACAACCTTTCTTAAGGAGTTTAAAAGCTTTCCTCCGCCTGTGGGATGGAAGGTTCAGTCTTCAGTTGCGTGAATTTCAAGCACCCCTATTGTTGGGTAGAAAGTACATTTTAGCATCCTCCCTATGCTCAATCTTTTACGTAAATTTTGCTTTTCCCCTGGGCATTAGTGGGTATGTCTACAAAGGGCCCGAATCTCAAAAAACATAATCCTTGATAGTCAAGGGTTTAAGCCTCTTAGGAAAAACAGACCTTAGCAGAATTAAACGGTTCTCTGTGCTATCCCTGCCAGCCCTGGGCTCATCATAACCAGAATGGAGTCTGCCCGACTTCTGGCAGCTTCTTCCTGAGAGGCAGCCACATCAGTGAGGGCTCGTCTCTCCCCGCGGCAGGAGGCTGCCTCTGCATATACCTGCTGACAGCGTGAAGACTTTCACAGTAATAATTCCATCTGGGAGTCACTACATTTGGGCTTCCATAAACTACGGGGTGCTGTGCAACAGGCGGTTTAATAAGTGGTTTGGATCCCTTCAATGGAAACAGTTCTGCTGGGATCTGTTTTAAATACTGGGCCTTATAAAAATCCTTGCAAACCCACGGGCTAGAAGACTACTAAAGTATTTGCTAAATCCAAAATGCAATGGGGAGGGACACCTGGGTGGCTCAGTTGGTTAGGTGACTGCCTTCGGCTCAGGTCTGAGAATGGGTCTGAGAAGAGCGGAGTTCTGAGTTCACTTCTTGACTTGAATTCTTCTCAAAAGGAACAGGTGATCTCAGGACAGTGACTTCTGAACCCCAAGTGGCAGCTTCCAGCACTAAAAGGAAGGCAGAGAAGGGGTTCCAGTCTCCGTCGCAGACACGGAGTAGGTCTGGGGGCGATTCTCTAAGTGTTTAAGCAAAAAGGAAGGAAAAGAGAAAGGAGCCCGGCTGCAGGGAGCACACCTAGCTCTCCTGCGCCGTCTCCCTTCATTCCTGAGTCGGTCCTCGGAGCCGCTCTTCTTACCACCGATTCAGGGAAGAGAAATAAGCTCCCAGAGCCAAGAGCCAGGACCGGAGCTCAGACCAAGGGCCACATCCTTCCTGCCATTGCACACTACCTCTAAAAGAAACACAAATAAATGGAAAAAAAAAAAAACTATCTTTGAATTAAAAAAAAAAACAATTATTCTCAAGACACAGTTTGACGTTGTGATTCTAGGGGCAGCGCTGCCCAGGTGACGGGCTTCTAATTTCAACTGGTTTTTCGTTAGAGACCTTCAGGGTGTTTCCTTGACCTAGAAATGCTACGTGAATGACTAAATGTGCTGATCAAATCGCCCGCTTGTTCAGGCTTCCGTTCAGTCCCCATTTCTCGCAGGGGCGTGATGGCTGGTTTCAGGCACCTGTTCCCTCTCTCGTTCACAAACTGTAGCAGACATTGTCCTGGCCTTTGGGTAAAAGCAACAACAATAACTAACAGATGCTGAACACTTGCTGTGTGCTGAGGACGACTGCAAACGCTCTGTGCAGCATTGAACCCGGCGACTGACCTCAGGGAGAGAGAAAAGAACTTGAGTTGGAGAAGAAGGAACATTCCCACCTATTAATGTCCCATCTGAGCACACAGCGGCCACCCAGGCGGTCAGAGGTATTGTCTAAAACAGGGCCGACAACAGCACCTAAGAAAAGAGAACACTAAACACGGGCTGGTGCAGCTCCCGCCCCAAACAGCCTCAGAACTGCACAACTAGGGACCCTACATCATTACCAGCCACAGAACGTGTTCAGGGGCAGCTGACGCATTACAGCTTTCATTTCTCAGAAAAGGTGACACACATCTCCGTGGGCCAGTGGGAGAACCAAGTTCCTCCACATGCCGAGGACAGTCATCCCCCTTTTCCTCTGAAGAGTGAACACACAGCCCGCTTTCTGCACCCCCTCGGAGAAGGGAGGAAGAGGACTCTCATGGACTCCCCGGGGGGCTGTGGTGAAGATGGTGGGTCCACAGCCTCCTGGGGGGGTGGGGCGTGTTCGCAGCGCTGCTGCTGGAGCAGACGCCAGCCACCAGCCACTGAATTCACTGAGAGAGACCAGGGCTGGAGCTGAAGGGTGGGGGGGGGTGGGGGGGGACCAGGCTGTCAGGAAACTGTCAGGAAACTGTCTGGAAACTGTCAGGAAACTGTCAGGAAAGCCAGTGCAGCCACCCTGCACTTCCTAGAAAAAGGGGGTTAGGATGCTGAGGGGGAAGCTGTACCTTCTGAGGCATGGGTGCCAGCCAGTAAGGAGGCCTTGCTGCCATGAACCTTGGCCAGGCCCCCGAGAGGGACAGGCCACTCTCCGACGCTCCAGAAGACGCGCTAGACGCCAGCCCTCGGCTACCGGAAATGAATCAGGTCCACGATGCCCTCTTCAGCCAGTGCCTGAGACATGCTTTCCTTTCCCCGTTAAGAGTAAAACACGACAAATGCTATCCAAGCTAATTCAGTCACGTCCTTCACTTCTGAGTTTTACGCTTCTCACATTTATTTTCAGGGCGAAGATAAGCGTCAAAAAAATGCAAAAAAATGAACTTTCACCGTGTGAACGACAAGGACGCTGAAAACGCCCACTTCCCTTTTTTCTTTGTTCTTCATGGGAAAGACACATCTACCTCTTCCTCCCTTTCCTTGGAAGGTCACTTTAGTCGAAGCAGAAGGTCAGGACTCTGGACCCAGAAGTATGGCCCATAACCTCCTAATCGCAAAACAATTAGCTCCTCATTCCAGAAATTCTATCCTGATCCTCTGTCTTGCCACCTGTTTCCCAAGACCTGCTTGTGGCCTACTTCGAAGTACATGCGGCCCTTCTTTCTCACACCTGTCTGAATGCCAGCAAAATAACACAAAAGGAGAACAGAAGAAATAACAGTACAAAGACAACCAAGACTTTGCTCAATGGGTATAGAGCTACAACCAACCCAGCTTCACTACTTTCTTCTCCTCCACGAGGTGTGGAACTATTTTTCCTCATCCACAGAAAAATATTTTTATGGCAAAAACCTGTACATATTATAAAACTGAATAATGCAGCTTAATCTTGCGTGAAAAACTAACATGAATACAAGGAAGTAAGTGGATATGGGAAATTGAAGCACCAAATTAAGCAGCTTGCAAACATATAAAGTCATTAACATCAGCTGCATACATATAAATGTGGCCTGTGCAGGCTGGGAATCACAATTTTAATTTTCTTCAGTTGGGTAGTTCCAAGATCTCACTCTTAATCAAAATATGAGTAATGAGTAATGAGTGGGGGGAGTAATAATGAGTAATGGTTGGGGGAGATGAGCTTAATATCCATTGATAGGTTTTCTATAATGAGAAACAGAAATATATACTACGGGGCAATTTTCCCCCCACTATTTGATTCAGTTTTATTATCTTTGTAAGTATTTAATTATAAGTACCAGAGCAACATAACTCTATTTCTCATTGTAAATATAGGGCATATTAGCTATAACATTACGTTGTCTTCTGTGGACAGATTTCCATCATGTGGTTTTGACATATAGATTTTGCTCCAATTTTCCAATTATGATATGTTTAAACTTCACCTTCCTTGAGGTATAGCTGTAACATATTTTCAAGTGTACATTGTGGCGATTTGATATACTATCTAGATGTGAAAGGTCCCTCTCCCCCATCTAGTTAATTACGGGCAATTCTTATTGTAACTCCCACCTGTCACAACCAAGATCATGTTTTGCTGGAACATTCCCACAGTTTATGATCCAGAGCAGTAGTTTTCAAAGTGTGTTTCCTGGACCAGCAGCACCTAGTATCACCTGAGAATTTATTAAAGATCCCTGGCAGAAATTCAAATTCTTGGGACTAGCCCAGATGTACTGAATCAGAAATTCTGGGAGTGGGGCTCAGCAACTTGCATTTTCCCAGATTTTCCAGGTGATGTGATGCACACAAATGGACTGGCTCAGAGCCGTGGAGGGCGAAATCTAGAGGTTAAGGCTATTAATGTCTGCAACTGAGAAGAACAGGGCTTGATGCTGCTCTTACTATTTTCTTTTTTAAAAAAGACTCTGTTTATTTTTTTAGAGAGAGAGCACAAGCATGAGAAGGAGGAAAGCCAGAGGAAGAGGGAAAAGCAGACCTCTCGCCGAGAAGGGGCCAGACAACGTGGTGCTCGATCTCACGAGCCTGAGATCATGACCTGAGCGGAACCCGAGAGTCAGACGCTTAACTGACTGAGCCACCCAAGCCCCCCCAATCCCCCGAATTCCAAGTCCAACTTGACAGATGAACCACAGATGCAAGGGATGCGAAGAAAAATACAAGATTCTGCCAAGCAGTTCAAAGCAATGTCAGAAGGAACATGGGAAATATATGGCCAAATGTTTCCCTTTAAATCACTTCTGAAAGCCCATGTCCACCTCCTTCTGGCCACCGCCAGTTCCAAGTCCTTTTGTCCCTTTTTCACCTCTGGTGAATTCTTAGCAAATCACTGCTTTTGAAGATCATGCAAGTAATATCTGTTGCATTTTTTTATAATCTTCTATGCCTGCTTTTATAGAGATCACGTTATTTGATCTTCACAATTCTATAAAGTTTAACCTACTAGGAAATTTCTGTGTCAATTTAGAACCTTCTAATAAAGTCCCTAAGTTAACAACCACTGTTTGCAAGTAGACTATATGAGGCACTTTTATATAACATTATTTCTAACCCCTACAACTCGGAAAGCTGCCCCAAGATAGCAAATGTATTCAACTTAAGAATATAGAAAATGTATTGAAACATAGACCATAAATTGCATTAAAAATGCAACATTAACTATTTCATGAGGTATGTTAAATCTTGCATAGATTTAATATGGTGCTATTTATTATAAAATGTGATGATATTGTGAGAGAGAAGGCTTCATTCCCCAGTAATGAGGGTGAGGGGAAGGGAAGGACAATATATGACTTCAAAAATTCCTGCCCTAAAAAGAGTCTTTGTTGTTTTTCTACAATTCTCTATAATATGAGCATTACACTTATACTTTCTCCTGAAAAATCTAACACTACATTCAAAATAAAAATAGTTCAATAGAACTCACAAGTTCTAAAACATGATAATTATTTTATAACTCAAAACAAGTGGTACCAATAAAATCCCCCCATTCTTGCGCATTTCCTTGTTCCAGCTGCACGAGCTGCTCACTCGACAGATGGTTTCTGTGGGACTCAAACATCTCAACCACGCTGGCCTCTATGTTGTCTTCATGGCTAAGGCCACTTGCAGAGGTCATAGTTTACTGAATCCATAGATAGTTTTATTGGGGGGGAGCTGTAAGTTTTGTGGCCACCCGTGGGACAGATCCTCTCCCAGACAGCATTCTTCGCTAGCGACGCTCTCACGGTAGTACAGACTCACTTGCTTATGCTCGTCCGCTCATTAGTTGACTGAGGAAGCTGACAAGACCTTCCTCACAGGCACTGAGCCTCCAAAGAGGCCACCTTGATCTACTGACTGTGAACTACTTCTCCCTCAGATGATCAGAGAAATCACCCAAATTTACAGGCTAGTCTGGGGCATTATCTAGATATCTAAGGTAGAGAACTTCTGAACAAAAGGCAGAAAATGTAAGTGAGCCATCCCAAATTGCTCTCCAGTTAGCTCAGGATCGGGTCTGGGGAGCCCTGGGGTTTTCAGAACAACAGGCCAGTAAACGCCTCAATGTAAAGTAGCCCTCAGCGCGGCCTCAAGTGGTATTTTAGCTGCTTGAACCCGGAGCCCTGTTTTCCTTCCACAGAAATACAAGTCTTTTCCAGCAACCCTTCCTAATCAAATTCTGTCTCATCAACTGAAAACGGTCTCCGTAAGGGAAGTCAGCATGGTAGAAGACTTGTAAGATTTGTATGTGTCAGAAATGACACCTTCCCTGTTCTTCCTAGTGCTCTGCATACTCTCCCTCTCTTGGAATCTCATAAACTGTTGTTTACTAACCCACTAAAAATGTCCATTTCAAAACCGTGACTTTTTCAAACTACGAGTCTTCAGTCGTGTGGTTTCTAAAACGTCTTAGTGCCCACTGTGAACCTGCTTCTGATCCTACATCCACACAGACTCAATGGGTTTCCAACCAAATATTTTTATGATAAATCAATTTACTAGCACTTAGAAGTATAAGTGCTTGACAATCATTAAACAAATATTTTCTTGACTTTGTGTGGCAGAAGGTAAAAGGAATGGCTCCAAGCACTCCTACATTCAGCCAACTCTTAATCTTTGTCAAATTGCCTTAATACCTGAGAGTTCACATTTAACTAATTGATGAACAGCTTCATTTTCCTTTGGCATTTTTCACTGTTTGGCTTCTTTCCATAGGTCTTTGGTACAGGTCTGAAACCCGTAGAAACATGCACTCCCGGCACGTGCATTTCTAGAACTTTAGAAGGAAGGTTTAAGATGTTTTTGTTTCGTAGTTTTTCCTCCTGCTTGGTTCTGCTCTGGGCTTGCTGTGTATTCAGCAACACAGAGGACTTAATCAATTTTTCAAAAAGGCAAGAACAAAGAAAGGGAAATAGGACCCGAGGGAGAGAGGAAAGAAGAGAGAAGTAGGCAAGATAAACTTTCAGCTACACACTGACTTGAAAAGTAAAATTCCAAGAACAAAGTTCAAGAGCATGGCCACCTGCCTGCTTCAAATGTTCCCAGAATCACAGAAAACTCCAGGCACTCTGAAGATGCTCTGTTGACACTGCGACAATGTGGGCTCCTTGCCCATTGTGGCAGCTTGCCTGTGGGGCTGGAGGTGCGAAGCTAAGAGCCCATCATCGTTTTGAAGACCCAATACAGAAAAAAAAAGTGTCGTGAACAAAAAAAAGGAAATCTGTCTGGACTGACAAAGCTGGTTCAACATTAAAAAAAAAAAAAAAAAGGAACAACACTGCCAGCCATACAAAGCACGCACCAAGAGAAGTGTGACTCCTAAGCTCTGAAAGTCAGCTACACACACAGCGAAAGTACTAACGTTTTCCACAGATAGAGCCAGCCACCCTGCCCAAACCCATTTCTAAGCGGGAGTGCGGCGAGACTAGCCCATTACGAGAAACCACCTACATTAGACGTCGGGCTGTTTTTCAATCAAGTGCTGTTAGCTTGGACTCTTAACTGCCGGGTACCAGGTCCTTAGGAAGATCACGGATTTCTGGGCTGAAGTAACCAGGGAAATGCTGTATAGACTGCTGTAAACCGATTGTTAATTAAATGTGCTAGAATAAGTGTTCACATATCAAATATTTGGCAAATCAGACAGACATATGTGCAAACAAAAACGAGTCACGCTTTCTCATGTATATATCTAATACAAAATATTTACGTGAGTTGATAACATTGTGCTTTGGTATATCTCATGTGTATGTACCTGTACCCCAAACCTCTGTAAGATGTGGTCCGCCCTTCTCCTAGGGTTTCAAAAGGCAGAGGCTTGCTTTTCTCTAAGAGAAAGTACCTGGAGCAACTCCCCAGTGGGACATTAAGGATGTCTTGACAGACCCTCTTAAAATATTTGCTTACAGCCCTTTCCCCTGCCTTCAGATCAGCTGAGAACTGGAAAGTTAAAAAAGTTACAGAAGCAAAGCTTTTTCTATTCTGGTGTTATGCATCAATAACTTCTTGATTCTCTATGGGTTATTAGTACCTTTAAAAAGAGGGAAAAAAACCCCCAGTTTGTTGCCAAAACCTGGCTCTGGGAATCAGATGGGGGTGGCAGGGGGACCTGCGATCCACAGATAATAGAAAATCCCCATCATCTGGAGTGTGGAACTGGTGGAACTTTTGCTTTCATATTCATAGCATGACAGTAAGAGCTTTCCATATGTGAGGATGACAACCAATTATGTTTGCACAAGTACAGAATCATTAGAGAGAGTGGAAAATGGACAAAAACCTGGGCTAACAGAGTAAACGAAAAAAAAAAATAACTTCCGTATTGCATATTAATCCTTTCCTATTTTTTATTACATAGGTGAAATTTTCCAAATATAGAGTCACCTGTTCTTCAAATGTGGGCAGAAGGACACTGGTCTGGGAGTGCCTTCCCCTCCCCCACCCAGTAGCCGACAAACCCTTCTTACAAGGGCTACAAGAGCAGACCTGGGGCTTCCTTATGAAATGCAAACATGACAATAACTGTTCCATTAAGAAATCCATATGCAGCCTGTTACTTGAGTAAGGGGGAAACATTTCCTTTGGGTCTCAATCAAGTTAATAAATTTAAGATACCTGGGAGAGCTGGGCACACTGGACTTTTAGCAGAAGCCCAGAACTACGAGAGCTGATGCATTATTTTACTGTGTCTCTTTAGGAGAAAAAACAGTCTGCTGCTAACTCAGCTCAGGAATCAGATGGGAAGTGGGGAGGGGGCAACTTGTAGCTCGTTGAGAAAGCAAACTACAGATGATCTTAGGAGAACTGTTCTCCTGTGAGCGTTCCCTTGAGCCAGAGTGAAGGGCCTGGGAGGGGACAGCTGATGTGGCCTCTGCTGTGGTTACCTGGATAGAGGTCAGGCCCCGGCCCGGGGGAGCATCCCACCGCCCCGTCAGCAGCAGCGTCGTGCGGGGAGGGGGCCGACTGCAGGGGCTGCACGGTGAGGCAGTCCGAGAGCAGGTCGGGGTGAAGTTCTGCGCTGGACCGCAACTAAGAGACGGAGAAAACAGAAGACATATGAGAAAGGAAAGCTGTCCCTCGGAGTACTTCTGGGGGAAGGCATCATGTCCTAAGGTTCAATGCAATGCAACTCACAAGTATTTATTAAGCAACAGTGGTGGGTTAGGCACTGGGTTTCACAGAGAGTCAATGATGGTGACTTCGCCAATCCTGATAACACCTGGCAGGGGATTCCGGAAAACGCAGCTGGAGAAGGACTGGACTCCAGTCTTTGAAGTTTCTACTTCTGGGAACTCAGTTTCCTATTATGCTTCCTTTTATTTGCTCTGTATCTAATCGGAACTCGTAGTGATAACAAAAACAAATTCAAGAATATTTGGTCCAGATTCGAAGGTGCTTTTTTTTTTTAAAGATTTTATTTATTTATTTGACAGACAGAGATCACAAGTAGGCAGAGAGGCAGCCAGAGAAAGAGGGGGAAGCAGGATCCCAGTTGAGCAGAGAGCCCGATGCGGGGCTCGATCCCAGGACCCTGAGATCATGACCTGAGCCGAAGGCAGAGGCTTAACCCACTGAGCCACCCAGGTGCCCCCGAAGGTGCATTTAAAATACAGACAAAGGACCAGGAAAATATCTTGGAGATAACTGAGAAATATCCATTGAGATCTCGTGCCTATAGATTGTACATGAGAGGAAAATACATAGGTTAAGTTTTTAAACACGACAGAGCATAATTAAAAGCAAACCTCATGTCATTAGCAGCAACAAAAACCCAACAGTAAGTTACATGAAAAAAAAAAAAGCCCGACCTAATTTAGATCTTCATCTTATCACAGTAAGAAAATAATTCTTTATATATTAAAGAGTTTCATGTAAAAAAAAAATCAAGCTGTAAAAATGTAAGAATAAAGAATAGGCCAAATTTATCTGATTTCCTTATGAAAAAGAATTGTTAGTGTATTTGAATGGGGAAAATCATAATAAGAGGTTTAGGTGTAGAAAAATATCAACCTTCTGCTTCCATAAAAACATAATACCTTAAAAATATAGAACAATACCTGTTATGGATACTGCAAGTAGTTAGCATCTTCAGCGTTTCAAGAGAGCATAGGAATTGATTTTGCTTTTACTCAGACAAATCTGAACCCTCAGCTGCATGGCTGGCTTACACCGACTCACCCAACGAGGACTCATGGAGCGTCAGATGCTTCTCCAGGCTCTAGGACTACTGTGGGACAGAACGTCTACTCTAGAGGGGACGCAGCCCGGGAGCACCTATAGTACCCCATGTCGGCGGCAGCTGATACTAGGGGCAAGAACAAAGCAGGGCAGGGAGACGGGTGCAAGAGGAGGGAAAATGACCTCAGGCGGAGGGGCTGGGGAAGCCCCTTGGAGAGGGCTCTTGTAAAGAGCTTGGGAAGGGAGGGCAGGAGTCCTGCAGATTTGTGGGGCAAGAGCCCACCAGTCCCACGGTGTACCTGGATGGTCAGAGAAGTAATAAGACTAGAGTGGGCCAAGCCTGGGGCCTGGAGAAGAGAAACAAGATGGAAGCAACGATGGGGGGGGGGTGGGGAGGGTATGTTCATTAGAACCAGGAAAGGGCGGACCAGAACACTGCAGGCTCTTAGAAACCCGGAAATGACCTGGTGAGGGAGGTGGGACTGCCTCACTGTGCAGCCCTTGAGGCGAAGAAAAAGATTTTTAAAAGGAGAAATATAAATGAGCATAAAGGATGTTCAGCACGCTTGCAAGGAAATGCAATGTCAAAACTTTAAAAAACCTTACCAGGTTTTTTTAACAAAACTTAAAAAAGAAGGAGTGGTAGTGAAGGTACGGCAAGAGAGGCATTCATAAAAGTTGTTGGAAGGAGTATACTTTCTAGATGGTATCTGGGAATACTTTTTCAAGAAGCATAACTGAGATCATTTTATCTTAGAATCTGTCTTAAGGAAACAGCCAGAGAGGTGAAGGAAGATTTATACCCGATTTTTTAATAATATGCAGCATTATTTGTAGCAATATTCATAATTAGGGAACATTATTTAAGTGTCCCCAACTAAGGCTAATAAATGATCTTACACCAATTTGATGGACTCTTAGTCAACCATTAAACTGAAGCTCATGGAGAGAAAAGGAAAACACAAAATTATGTATATATAATGATCATTACATAAAGCACATAGACAAAATACGGTAAGGAAGTATAAAATCCAATTTTAAAACTGATTTTTGTTCCCAGCAGCAAAATTATGTCTTTCTTTAAAATCCTTTCCTCTGCTTTCCATATTTTCTACATTCCAATGATGTGTTGGAGCTGGGTTGCACCAATCCAAGAGTGCCATCTGCGTGTATCTTTCCCAAATTCTGCACGCAATGATGTCAAGCTGAGAGCCTGAAATTGGTCATGATGAGAATATCTCCACCTTAGAAACTGGCAAATGCTACAAATTGGGCTTTTTTCATCTGGAGAGCCAGTGGTTAACTACACCAGCACTGTACAGACAATCACTGTGACCCATAATCTGATCACAGAAAAAACAAGATGCACACACAACATCCGTAAGCTACTACTCCGTAACTTTAGCATTTCTTGGATCCCAACAAGCTCCGTAAAGAGACAAACACATGTCCAGGTCTTAGTCCAAGAATACGAAAACGGCAGAGTGACCCCAAGCATTAGAGAAAGAGCATTTAACACATGTTCACGAACTAGCCATAATTACATTATGACTTCCTCAGCTTTGCCACATTGCACTCTCTGACCAAGACCATCTGAATTAATGGCTAACCCTCTCAGGGCTCTTGGAAGGTATGTTTGTTATTTTGGTACTAACCTAACACATGCCACGTAAGAAAAACTGGAAAAGAATCAAGGCTTCGAATGAGTTCTGGTGATCACTTTTAATTTATATTTCGTTGTTACAATGTGATCTGGGGCCCATATGTTCTACTGAGCATAGACACGAATGTCTCTCTGCTTTCTATTACGCTAGGGTTTTACAGTTATCAGTACTGATGCTGTCTTTGCAAGGAGTTTCATGGCCATGGACACTCAGAGTCAAAGGCAGACAACTTTTCCTTAGCTTCAACAACTATTCATGGTTCCTAAGAGGGTGATTCCATATGACTTTGTGGGGAGCGTTAATTTGGTTTTCTCTGGGATTAGGCATGGTTCTAGAAAGTGCTTCTTAAATCAAACAAGCCTTGGGGAAATTATGCATAATTTCCAAAGGCAGACCATATGCATAAAAATGCAGTAATGACGTGTAAGTTCAGTATTATCCTCTCTGGCCCAGATTATTAGACCAGGAAAGGGCCTTCCAGAACATTTATGGTTCTTAAACATTCTCAAGTCCAGGAATTATCTAAAGGGCAAGGCAGGGAGATATAAAGGATCTCCTGGGAGGGGTGTCCTTCCATATAATAGTTTTATATCTGGAGTAAGAAACCCAACTATTTATATGCAACAAATTACATAATGTATGTTTCAACATCTTCTTAGCTGCTAGGAATGTAAAGAAGATAGAACGAAATTTTCCCAGTAGGGGATGATCTCTAACTATGGTTCTCCAGCCTGGGCATGCGGCAGAGTCACCTGGGGCCTGCTGCAGGGCCTCTGACCCGATCGTGGGCTACATATCTAAGAAAGTCCCGGGTGAGGATGACGCTGTCGGTCTAGGGACAGCACTTTCAGAGCCACTGGTCTCTTCGAATCCTGATGAGGAGAGCTGAGATGGTTCTGGTTCTGGGAACAGGAAATGCCTTGTAGAAATTGAGAATTATAAAAACCAAATTGTCTTTAAAACATGAACCTCATGTAACCATTTCTTATTATGTCTCACCACAATAAATGGTCATATGAGATTCGCAGACCTCACCGCAATAAACGGTCATATGAGATTCGTGTCTTAAAACAACTTGGATTTTTGTCTCCTTTCACAGGAATAAAAAGAGTTAAAAATTTTTCAGTACCGTCTAATCACCTGCCTTTAGGAGACAGCAAAGAACTTGCCCTTTATGGAAAGAAATTTTACTGGTCTTTATAGGAAGAAGCGACATTTGAACCCACTAATCATCAATTCATGTGTTTGAAAGGACTGGCTGCTGTGTCGCCCAGAACCAGGGATCCTGACTTACACCAACCCTGTGGCCCTAACCGAGCCCCGTGAGCACCAGCATAGGACTGCCTTCCTTTATCCTTCTCACTCAGTCACTGCAAAACGACTTCCTGGGCCTCAGCCATATGCCAGGCAGTGTTCTAGTGGCCCGACACACACCAGCAATCGGAGCAGACGAACATGCCCCCCGAGGAGCTCACACTCTAGAGGCAGTGAAACAAACTAGCCAGATAAGTAAATTTCCTAGAAGGTAGTGACTGCTATAGAAAAAATGAGAAAAAGAGAAGGGGTCGCTGGTCCAGGAACACGGGGGAGAACTGTGGCCTCACTGGAAAGATATACTTGAGCAAAAGAGCTGGGGAAATTAGCTAAGTGTCTATTGAGAGGAAGAAAGTTCTTGAAAGAGAGCTCCCGGAGCACTGCCTTGCTGTCCGCAAACATCCCATTTATCACGGCTGCGCACTCCTCCTGCCTGGGATGGCCCATGTTCTCCCAATGTAGCTTCTCCAAGACCCCGTGTAGGGCCTGGATGAGTGGAACCTTTTCCGACCAGACCGGCCCCCACCGGCCTCCATGGCACAGGGAGCCTTGTTTCCTGTTACGAGCTGAGTCTGCACAATTGTGTTGTAAAGCCCATGAGGACCTGCTAACTGACTACCCTTCAAACTTCCAAAACTCTGTGGTCGCTGGCTGGGCGCTGCCGGCGAGGGGGTACAGCATCCAGCTCCCCTGGGATCCATAAGAATGAGACATGATGCTCTATCTACAAGGTTCCAATCTCTAGTGGTGTGTGGCTGTGTCTAAAAAATACAATGTGGGCATGTCTTAAGGACCCCTACGCAAGGAGATTTTAAGAAGGTACAGATTGTTGGAACTAGGGCAGAAAGACTGCTGCTATTCTGCCCAAATCCCTAGGATCACTTCGATGAGCTCTGTGCTGACCCCCTCCCTAAGCCTTGGGGTTTCCGTCCTTTGGCTTCTGTGTACTTGATGGCCAACAGCCAGTAGACCACTCCCCACCCTGAACACACGCAGGAGCCAGTCTCTTATGCTCCTCTGCCTCTAAGTGGGACAGATTCTGAGATGTGTTTCATGCTCCAGTGTCCCCCCATCCCCCACCGTGGGGTCTCTCCGCCCAGCTTCTTCTTCCCCTTCCCTCCTTCCTCTCCCAGATTCTCCTGGGAACACTTCTTTCATAACTCATACACACCCCAACCTTGGCTCACAGCCTGCTTCCAGGAGCACGCAACTGAGGAAACATCCCGGAGATGGGGCTCAGGAATGCACAGAGCCCGTCAACAGGGCTCACGAGATGCTCAGATGCACAGTTTCCTTCTCTTTGGGACCCGCTCCTCCTCGACACCAGAGGCACGGTAAACATGATCATTGGAAGTGCGGTGGTCTGGGCCATTATGGATAAAGCTAAAAGCCTAACTGTGGAGTCCAAGTTAAACACAAAACCCAAATTTACAGGAATAATCAGCATTCGAAGGGGCTTCGGGTATCATTGGGGCCAAAGCTTCATCTTCTGCATGACTTCCCTGCAGCAACCCCAGTGAGTGGCTCTCAGCCTGGGCTGGATTCCTTGTAGTCATGGGCCACTTGCTTCTTCACCTTGGCAGTAAGCTTCAAGTTCAGACAGACCCGATTGTCAGGAAGTATTACTGCACATGGAGCCCTGACCTAGCTCTTAGCGATTTTTAGGGCTGCGTGTATCCTTGTGTTCATGACAATGCAGTAAGGCTTACGGACAAGCTAGGAGGAAATACGACATCTCCGAGTCTCCAAAACCAATCCGTGAGTCTTGGAGTGTTAATGATCTTGTGCTTCAATGACCCATTTTGGGGCTTAGTTTCTCAGCCCATCCAGGTGAAAGTAAACACATTGTCTCCTCAGTTTCTGTACGCTCTCCCATTCTAAAATATTTGTTCCAAATGATAGTTTTTCAACGTTAATAATGAAATCACCCATCAAGGCTCAACAAGGTTCCTACATTTGGAAACTTGAGCTACTTCCCCAACAATGCAGGGATTTTTCCTAATATATAAAAACAAGGCACCGTCAATTGCGATTTGTATTTGTTTTTTGTTCAAGACTATTCTGTTAATGTTTATAAGCTCTCAAAACAAGAGACGGAAATTCTACTCCTGTCATTTTCTCATTTCAGATATGATTGAATAATCGTCCAAGATTAAGTGAGTCAAGTGGAAATAATTAGGAAAGGGAAAAAGGCCCAGATTCTTCAATTTTCAGTTCCATTACATTTTCTTCCAAGAGCAAAGGCATTCTGTTAGTCTGAAGTGAGACATACTTCCAAAGAAAATGAGGCACAATCAAAAGCCTTTTGTTTTCCCTTTCTCCAATAAGCAGAGTCTATCTGGGCTGTGTGTGTTCATGCACCACCTTATAGGGATTCCTTTGTTCTCCAGAAATCAAATGCCACCAAAACGTGTTTCTGAAGAAACTCAGCCAGAAGGAAAGACAAGTAGGATTTTTTTTTTTTTTCCAGAGGGTTGAGGTTTAGTACCAGAACATTCTCATCAAGCGTTCTCTATGACACTTGGAGCAATGTGGATCTTGGGGAATTGACTCATTGCCGAAAGCCTTAAAAATAATTACAATGAATTAACCTATTCTATTAATTACAATTAATTTCCAGTTGAATCTAAAAATTCTCTCTCTAGGGGATTCCGCAGCACTGACATTTATGAAGTGGCTTTGACACATCACAGGTAATTAATCTCCAACAATCTGCTGTCAAATTCATTTCCTTTGGGAGTGACCAATTTATGAAAAGAAAAAGAAATGATAATGAAGACTTAGACAAACAGAACTGGGAGAAGCCTCTTTGGGAACATGAGGTACTGGCCAGTTGGGCACCTGAATTTCTATAATAGGGGATACCGATCTAGTTAGCAAGGATTCCAAATGTCAAACATTTTTTGCCCATAGCTGATGAATGAACATGCCAAAATATGGAAACAGAAGCACAGGCTGGGGTGCACCTCAGTACAAGGTGTGAAACATCCATTCCAGTATAACGGACACAACAAAAGTGCTGGTTATCCCGTCAAAAATGGTGACTGAGGGCGACTGTTCACAGAAACAGAATTTCAGAGTAAAGACAAACAAGGATCCCATCTTCCTATGGGCCCGCACTGTGGCAGTGCTGTCCAACAGAACCTTCTTCCGTTGCACAAGTCTGCTCTATACTAATTAGCAGCCACCAGTCACATGCGATTAATGAGCACTTGAAATGTGGCTGGTGCAATTGAGGAACCTACTTGTAATGCAACTTAATTGAATTTTAATTAATTTAAATTTAAATGGGTGCTGTTGAGCTGTCCCCCATTACTGCATATCCTGGTGGCAGCTTAGGCTTTGCCTAAACATCTTGGACGACTCACTTCCCTACAACATGGTGTCCGCCATTGTTCAACACATCTGATCCTTAGAACGTTCTGCCTCAAGCTCAGCTGTAATCGGCCTCCCCGAGATTTCCATGCATGGAGGGTTTCTCTCTCCCCTCCTCCCGCAGACCACACAGAGTAACTTTGCTCACAGTCGACGTTATGGCTTTCTTTATATTTGAGAAGCCTCAAAATGCTGTAATACCAGAGAATTTCAGCCCTGAAAGGGGCCATGCTTTAGTATGTCGGCCCTCCTGTAGCAGTTTTCCGTCCAGACTGAGCATCTACAGATTTTATGTAGATGACAGGATAGTGAAGCAGGAGGAGTGTGGGCGTTTTAGTTGAACAGACTGGTTCAGTGATCCTGGGCAGGTATGTTCACTAGCCTGCCTGTAGTCTTCCTTCTATAAAATCAGGATGACAGCACAGAGCTATCCTTCTTGTTTTGAGAAATAATGTAGATTTAGAAAGCATTTACCAATGCCTGACACACAGAAGTCACTTACCTAAACTGTCGGCCCCTGCTCTCCCATGTAAGTATACTATCCTAACTCACCCCTCCAACTCCTCTAGACACTGGGCCTCACTGGGTGTGCAAATGTGGAAATATAACCCAGTGCTGATAGACTGAACTGGGGTCTGGCCAGGAAAAACACATCACTTGTTCAAGACGCTCTACTTCTATCCATGCAGCCTAAAAGGATTAGTAGCATTTTTAAAATTCATGTTACAGTGTCCTTCTGTTTTTCTCTTTCTTTTCCTCTTTCTCTCTTTTTGTCCACTCATTCATTCATTCAATCCACTGCATTCATTCATTCATTCATTCCATCTGGACACGTGAGCCCTTACCACGTGTCCAAAACTCTGTGAGGCCGAGGAGGTAGAGCAGTACAGGAACATTGAGTTCCATGTCCCGTGGAGCTGAGAGAGTGGCTCAGATGAAACTCACCAGTAAGGACACCCCGAGGTCTTCTTTCACAGGGGAAGCTCCGTACTCCTGAAGGCCCTCTACCTTGGGAGGCAAACTCCTGAAGCCTGCGCTGCTCTTGGGCGGTACAGAATCTCTCGGCTGCATATCAGTTGACTCTATCACTGGTTGGCTAAGACTTCATTTCCCACTTCAGTGCCATAGGCAAACTTGACCAAAATATTTTCTGGCTCCAGAGGTGATGTTCCATCCCTGCTGGCGAGTGTGTTCTCTCTATATAGAGTTCTCTCTATACCCACTTAATGCTGCGCAATCTGACCATAAGCCATTCACAAGCACTTCAAGAGCAGCTTAACTGTGGTCACGAAAGGTAAGAGGGTAGGCTCTGGACCCAAAACACCTGGATTTGAGCTTTCATCTCCTTACTTGCTGGAAATATTAGACAACGATAAACAACTTGTTAATATCTCCTTAGTTCAGTCTTCTCTGTACAATGTGGACAATGCCCCCTACTTTCCAAGGTTGCCGTTAGTGGTAGGGAACCTGAGACAGGTCCTCATGCATGGTATACTGCATTTGATCAATGCCAACTACTATTTCTATTGTTACCTTTTTTTTTCATTACTGTTCAGTGTGGGGGCACTATGACACTATATAAGGTGTACTTGGATTTTCTTTTTCTATCTCCTTTTGTATCAACCTCTTCCTTTTGCATACCACAGTGTGGCAATACAACAAAGAGATGAGAATGGAAACTTTGGGGTCAATGGATCAAATTCAAATTCAAGAGTCCAAATTTCAGTTCTGCCACCTACTAAGAGGTGGCCTTTGGCATGATGCTAAGTTAGCCTTGAAAGGCTTCAGTAGTGTCCTCTGCAGAATGGGGGTGAAAACACCAACTCTGTGGGGTTATTACGGTATCACATGACGGGACCTGAGGAGACTGTCTTGTGTGGTACAGAGTTAAATTCATTTGTCTCAGCAGAAACGATTATAGTTGTTAGGAGAGATACCAGTAAGAATCCCCTCGGGTCTTATTTATCCTCAGAAGATAGAGTCTAGGGCCAAATAAATGGTATCTGGATCAAGACGTTAGCGTAGTTTTCGCACATGACCATCACCATGAAATTATTCTATCTCAGAAGAATGTAGCTAGCTTTCATTCTCTTAGGAAAGTCCAAAATAGATCAGAAATCAAAGCCAACCACAAAACCTTTTCAGAACACTTGTGGGATGTGAATACTTCATCTCCATGCCCCACTTACCAAGTCGGTACCACTATCTAGCCATCTTGGACAGACTTGGGGTTGAGTTTTGAAAGGATGTTGAAATCACAAAGGCATGCAGCTTTGGTGTTTCTGTATTGTTATATCTGTAAAAACACCATTTTCTTCCTAAGTCAATAGTGTTCTAAAACTGACACCAAGAATCTTACAGGTTTTTTTGTTTTTTTGGTTGTTGTTTTTTTTTCTGAGTGAAAAACAATACTCAAACGGTCACAGTCAAAGGCAGATGCAGACTACATCTGGAGGAACATCGCAAAAGCAGAACAGGAAACCGAAGGGTGGATTTTATGTTTAAGACAATTAGAGAAATATTAATAAGGCATTTCACATTGTCACAAAAAAAAACATCCCCCTTCACCCTTTGGGGCTGGATTATGAGGCTGTGAAGACTCCAAGCACGATAAGGGTTTCCTTCTCTCTTGGCTTCCTAAATCCCTCCTGCCCACGGCTGAGCGCACTAATGTGACCACACGCACTCCAGCTCATCCAGTCAAGTGTAGCATTTTTCCTCCTATTCAAGTATTCTCAAAGTTTAATTAAACCAGCCAGCTATCTTGCAATTACTTCCCCCGTCCATCTTACCAGATCCTTATTGTCTCCCTTTGAATTGATCTCTGACTAGAGCCCCAGCCAGTGCTACAGTGTAACAAATGTGGGGAGAGACCAACAGCAGAACTCATTTCTTCTTTCCTTTCTTTTAATTAAAATGGATTGTCTAAGAAAGATTTAAGGCTGATTTTAACACGCACAAGTGTTTGGACAATTTTTAAAATGCCTCCTTGTAAAAGTTGAAGGCCGTCATTTCAATGGAGAACCTTGCTTTCTGCTCTCGTATCCATCCCATGCTCCCTGCTAAGTTTAATTTCCCCGACATGCACCGCTGACAAGGCCACTTCTTCATCTGCAAAGCCCTCTAGTGACTCTCCAGCAACCATCACCTGCAGCCCCGACTCCCAGCTTTACCAGGCTGGCTGTCTTCTGGCTGTGTGGCCACGTGTCCCATGACTCCGAGCCACACAGAGCCCAGACAGTCCCCTCCACGCTGCTCGTTCAGGTCTCCCGCTGCTCTTCTGGTCACAAGCCTCCTGCACCTGGGGTCCCCTTACATCCAGCCCCTGCGTATTTACCACATACTCTGCATACTCTCCCAGACCCCGTTCAACGTCATCTCTTCCCTGAAGTTTCCAGGTCTTCCTATTCCAGAGTCATTCCTTCCTTTTTAAATAACAATGGCAATTTCTTTTTCTTTTTTAAAGCTTTTATTTATTTATTTTTATGTGAGATAGAGAGCACAAGCAGGGGGAGCAGCAGAGGCAGAAAGAGAAGCAGACTCCCCACTGTCAAGGGAACCCGATGCAGGGCTTGAACCCAAGATCCCAAGATCATAACCTGAGCCAAAGGCAGATGCTTAACTGACTGAGCCACTCAGGCGCCAGCAATGGTAGTTTTTATCACCCTGAGGGGACCTGTGGTTTTCTACACAGTGTAGTACTTATTAATAAAGTCTCTGTGTGTGTGTGAGTATGTGTGTGTGTGTGTGTCACAGAAGACAAAAAAGCTCCTTGTAAACAGAAACTATGTCTGTTTGATCATGTAAGCTAAAACAGTGCTTCTTTTTATATGAAAGGTCCTCCATAAATTTTGGGGGAAATTCATGAAGAATGAGTGAATAAAAAATGAATCAATAGTTGCTAAGGACTCATTAATCCATGCTTATCCCTAAAAGCCGCCCCTAAAGACAGATAAAATCATGTCTTCCTGCACTATGTGGGGAGGAGAAGTGAAGTAAGGAGAGCATGCCGAGATTATCCGCTAAGAATAAGATAGGAACTAGCCAAGTGAAATCTTAACAGAAGTTAAAAAAAATAGACACTTGGGAAGTTTATTTCCTTATAATACCCAGTCCCTGTTCATGCCAAATCTCACTAGATAATACTATTCACATTTATATATTGCCTCTTGGAATGTGCAAATGAGCAATCCTTCCAATAGGAAATGCTAATTCGTTACATTTATACTTCCCATCTCTCATTCATCTGGACGGGCTGGGAACACATCCAAATTTCTACCTTGCTTTTAAAGACTCAACATCTAACATATATTTGGTAAGGAGAACACAGAAATTTTGAGCCGAGTGGGCCTGAAATGGCGCACTCCGGCCCCCTTTGAGACAACCTACACAGCCAAGACAAGGACTTCCATCTTCTGACACCTGGTGACCAGATGACCAGCCCCGGCCTTGGTTCCCCCATGACTGTTTCACATACCACTGGATATTCCTCCAGAGCCTTGTCCCCCTGGGGTGATGCCACCAACATAAGGGCTGGCCCATGGTGTTCTTTCCATCAGTGCAGGGAAGCATGTACTGAAAGTAATGTCCCCACTCCTGTCCAAGGACTGTATGCCTCAGAGTGATGTATGAATCGCAGGACCTCTGATCCTCAGGGGAAATGAAGCTCTTCTCTTTGCTCATCAGAAGCATGTCTGGCTCAGAAAGTTCTTTAGGGTCAGGCCCGGAACAGTGACTGGACTCCTCTGGAAGGTTCCTGTAGTCTCTACAGCCTCTGCCAAAGCGATTTCCATGTTCAGAATCTTCCATTCCTCCTTGGGACATGGACAATCCTTTATCTTTCTTACCATCCACCTCCTGCAACGAACTCCAGTTCCTCTCAAAAACTTCACCCTGTCCCAGAAACCCAGACTGGAAAGCCAGAAGTCCAAGGGAAGCATGGGAGGACGATGAGGGCTGCCGGCAGCCACTCACGGTGCCTGGACCACATCTCAGATGCTCTGTCCTAGACTACATCAGTCCTGCTGGTTCTGATTGCATGGGGAGAAAGAACACCGCCCCGAGACGTGTAAGCGGAAACAGGTGTTGTCAATGTCGCACGCTGTCCTCCGAGCGGAGAGCCCCAAGTTCTCTCTCTTCCCTGATGCCATCTGCAGGCCTCCCCGTGGGTACCATCATTCTCAAGGTCTGCAAGGAACTTCAGACCCGGTGGTCCACCATGTCTAGTTCCACTCACATTCTCTAGGCCTCACATTGCTCGCCTGTCTTCACGATTAGTGCCTCCTTGGGAAGACACTATTCTTGGAAGTAATTTCACATCCTGACACTGCAGGAAGCTAACCCAAGTTGTAGCTACTTCAGACCTCTGCAAAGGGCCTTGTGCACTGGTAACTTTTAGTCTACTAGAAATAAATTTTCAAAGATATACTCATATACATGCCCAGGGAAGGAAAAGTGCCATTAAAAATATGTCTTCCCATCGTCCCCAATAATCCTCCCAAGTAGAACTAGGAAGGACAGATGTGTTGTAGAGTCAAACAACAAATATTGTTAGCCCATGTTGGGGGGCATGGTTTTGGTCTGACTTTAAAGACAGAAAATTGGGAATATTATTTTTAATCCAAAATTAACAAGTCTGTGGTAGTTCATATAAAAGAAAATCTTAGGAACATATGATTGAGAAATAATACTTGTCTACTCTTCTGAGAGTTCTGTTTTACTGACCATGGAAACTAAAGCCTGTGCTGTTCAGCAAAGACCCAAAAGTCTGTAGACAACGGAAGGCACACATCCTTGGTAAGACTCCCACAGTAATCAGACCCAAGCAAAAGCAGCATGCGCGATACTTGCGACTTCATTTTTCCCTAGTATTTCCAAGATCAAAAGAATATCTCTATTCGACCAACCTGACACAGTCCTCAAGCTCCCCACTGGGGGACTAAGAAAATTCCTTGGTTTCTCATGGCATGACTCTGGGCTAAAATGCTGTAACAGTCACAGCAAACAGGGCTGTCCCCCTGCGACAACCCTCTAATCAGTTTCAAAAGTATGTTTTGTTGGTTCTCATTGACGCCACTCAAAGGAACTGATCACTCGTGGTCTCAAAAGTTTGACAACAAATTGTGTGGTTAAATTCCTTAAACACGTCTGTCCATTCCTAATCCTCTTTGGCCAACATCCCTTTCAGAGAAAAATCGCAGCGCTCCATGGTGCTTGATTTATATTTCATTTTGAGAACAGGAAGTAAAGGGATTAAAGTTAAGGATTAAAACACTTACTCTTTACTGCATTTTTTTCTCCTCCCGAATGGCTTCCCGGTTGCTATGGCTACTGCTCACTGGTCCTTAGCCCTGAATGCCACGTCTTTGCATTAATAAAATATTTTAAATGAGACTTCACAGAAAACAATAGGGAGAGTAGTTTAAGTTCAATTGCTCTTGGAAGAAGAAGCTAACATTAAAAAAAGGAAAAAAAAAGTATTTTCTTTATCTTTGTATTGGTATCCTCAGGAGTGAAGCCTGAGCTGGAAAACAGCAGAGGGACCACGTCAAGCCGCGAGGTGCAAAATCGGAATTTCGCCGGCAGGGGCGCGGGAAGGCGACTCTGACACGGTGAGTCGGACCTGACCTTCCAAACCAGGGCGTGTAGGAAGTGGAAGGATCTCTGGGAATTTCTCAAATGTTGCAACACCACAGAACATTTAAAAGGCAAAAATGCACGTAGATGTGGTGTTGCAATTCCACATTGCAAACACCAGGCAGGAAATGAAAAACCGGGGCTTTTAACGACGGCGAAGTTCAGTTAGGCACAGCGGGCGTAAACATCCCTGCTCCAGGTCACTGGTGGGCGTGGCGGCAGCATCTACAGAGGAGCGTGGCCACAGCCGCGACAGCCACGAGCAGCACGAGCCCCCAGGGCTGAAGGCGTGGATGGTGCACAGAGCGGAGGCTGAGCTGGGTGTCCAGGAGGGTGACAGTGACAAGAGAGCAAACACAAGTGTGTGTGAGTTGCTCCTTTAAAAACACTCCCCTGACATTCATTTTAGAATATACCGCCTACATTCCTTTACAAAGCCAGGGAAAATGAAGGAGATGGAATAGTAAAACTCCATTTTAAGATTCTATTCTTCAAGTCCAATAGCAGGATGGGCTCCAGGATAAGCTATGGAATGACTTCGAACACCGAATACACCACCTGTCCTCATCTTTTTTTTTTTTTTTGATGCTTGGTTTTTCTCGTCCCCGACATCCAGTAGTTTCAAACAGTTCCTTTTATCCCCCAGACAGCCTATTGAAACTATCTCCCCGAGGTCTGGATATCCTTGTCATTTCTCACTTCCTCTGAGCCATGATCCACAGAGGACGGACAGAGATGCTACTTGAAATCCTGTCATTCGAGCCATCTCGACATATCAGTGGGAGTGAAGGGACTGTCCCATCGCCTTTGCCATTTAACAAAACAAAATCATACAGGGGTCTTGTGGAGACAATTCCCCGAGTAGAACCATTGCGATGGTGACGCTCTGAGCCCCATAATACAGGCTAGAGGAAGGGGTACAGTAAGTACAGGTGAGCAGCTCCCATAGCAAATCATGAGACAAATGGTGCCGCCCGTGGATAGGACTGCAATTTCTGAAATAAACTTGAACGGAAACGGAGAGAGTCACATGCAGACCCACAATGTACAGAAGCCTGTCTTTCCCAACACCCATGTTCCTTCTTTCCTGTTTTCAGTCTTTTCTTTGAGAAGCCACTTGTGCTTGGGGACAATCCTGACGATGCATGGCCACGCTAGGGTCCTGCTCTTCTTGCCCGCCTGCAGTCAAGAGGGGGCAAGCGGAGCTTACTGCTGAGAGGCATGGCCCCCTGAGGCTCTCAGGTCTCTGCGTCTTGAGAGCCGAGGCACTGACTGTCTCTCCGGGCGCTCTTTCACAGGATGTTTCTACACCAAACAGCTTTGGAAAACTGACCCGGATCATCTTTCCCAAACCAAAGGTCAGGCGTGCTTTCATTCATTATAAAGGATTTGGGTTCCCTGTGCTCAGAATTTTCCTCATGTAACACAGTCCACTGAGCGCACACATGCTGCCTGGCACTCTCTGTGTCACTTAAAGAAACTGGTACAAGAAAATGAGAATATTCTGGCTACTGCTATTGCTACGAGTAATAAGTTCTCCTTCTGTCTTCCACCAGCACCCATTAAGCTGGCGTTGGCTAACTTACTAACGCGCACACAGGGTCAAATCTCAGACCCCTTATGGTGCCGGCCACCTACAGAACCATCTCTAGCTGTGCAGGGCACTGGACCGAATACTTCTGCAGGGTTCCTTCCTGTCTCCATCATCAATTCGAGTCACTCCAAGTCAGCATGTCCACATCACACTAGAGGTCCAATCTCAAGTGATTCACTTAAAGAGTGTTCTAGCCATCTGCTCACCGGGCACTCTCCCGGAATTAGGGCCTGCCTACAGGGCTCTAGAATGATCCCATAGCCATGTGTTCCATGGCTCATTAGGGCACATAGACAATCCCACATATGGGGGACAGGATGAAAGGGAGCCCTGAAGGATAGAAATGGAGGCTGGCACCAGTGTGGGTACCCATGTGGGCTCAGGGTTGCCCACCTGGATGGCCCTGTTAGCCCCAGCCACCGAAAGGAAGGTGTAGAGAATTTTGAGGCAGATACTGCCAAACATGGGGGCCCTCTAGGGGCAGGGTCTCTGTCAGGGGGCCAGGCCACCATCTAACAGAGGGCCGACCGGTCTAGAGCTTCTGAAGATGATCCTCCCACCAACAACTTGATGAGTTACAAAATTTCCCATGGTGGAAACTCAAGACAGCCCAGACTAAAAACAGTAGTGTCAAAGGAGCACTGGAAGTAGAGTCAGAAAATCTCGGCTGGGGTGTAGTACTCCTGTCACCTGAGTGTGCTTCGTAAAGTCATTCAGCTTCTTGGAACCTTAGGTCTTTCATCTCTCAAATGGAATTACAATAATAACTGTGGAACTACTGGGAAGATTCAAGAGGTGAAGAGCCATAAAAATTCCCAGGGGTGTTTTAAATGCTAGCATGCTGCTTCTTGCTATCGCTTATGGTTGAAAACCTAGAACTAGTACTGAGTTTGTGAGTGCTTGGCTGTGTTAAGGTCTCTGGTCAGTTTCAATCTTAACATCCTGATAGGGGAAGGGGCTCATAATCGGGGTGGATATGGGAGGTGGGGAAAACAGGAAGCATGAGGTTCCTCAGCCATGATTTAGAGCACCTTAGTATGTCTGAGTCTTTAAGACCTGGAAATTGGGGAACTTTTACATATCTTTTCATATAAAAGAACAAGATTACCTTAAAAAAGAAGCAATCCCTGATTGCTATTCTGAATACACACAAATGAAATGATTTTGTATTTGCTTATGTACAGATGAGGAAATGTCAAGGATGTCCTTTTTTTTTTTTTAAGGATGTCCTTTGCACTGCTATCTCAAAACAGAATTTATTCAAAGTCGACAGTGAGTAAATATCACCCAAATTCCTATAGCCAGTGATTGTGGGCTAGGTTAGCCCAAAGCTACTATGATTATGATACAGAGCTGCTCGTCTAACGTGTTCTGCCACTTGTTGACCTGTTTTCCCTACTGATCTTCCTTTTTCAGAGCCCAGTGATGTCCCTGCAAATACTGTGTAAGGAAAACTCCTCATATCAATGGTGTTACCATACGCCACTGAGTAAAAAGAATAAAAACAGAGGGGCCCCATAATATGTTTATATGTGATAGAAAAGTATATGGAAAGACACGCATTGGTGTTGGGCTTATCTATCACAACTCTGCTACTACTGGCTTTTATGCTTCCCATAAGTGAGAATGCCAAATGGGAAATACTAGAAAAATAATTGCCGGAAGTAGGGTGGGAAAGGAGTAAAGCCCCACACAGGAGAGGAAGTAGCCAGAGAGCTCTCAGCTAGCTAGTCAGGGAATGCAAAGTTCTAAGGTTATTGGAAACTCTGCTACCCAAAACACTTGTCAATGTGGTTATAAAAGTAAGCTTTGAGAAGGTACCAAGAGATAAGCCCCCAAAATGGAGAAAGAGGAATGTGTACCTCAAATTTCAACAAGGAAAAGAAAGAAAGGAAGAAAGAAAGAAAAGGAAAGAAAATAAAAAAGAAAGAAGAGAGAAAAAAGAGACTAGAAATACCACTGAGCATCAGAATCTTTAAAATCATGCTTGGAAAGATTCTAGAAAGAATTATAAGTTGGAGAGCAGTTCAGAAGGAGGGATGTCAGTAGGAGCCAGGATAGGAATATTGAGAACTACCAGAGAATCCTTATCTCCTTTTTTGATGCCATTATGTGAAAGCAGCATGTATAAGGAAGCTAGCGTTCAAGAGGCTATTTAGCAAAGTCTCCCATGGTAGCATTTTAGACAAGACTGAGAATCCTGGAGCTGACGACAGCCCAGCGGGATGCACTCATCACTGGAGGAGCCAGTGTATCTAAAGAATATCGATGAATGGAAATACGCCAGCCTAACAGCCTTGTCTCCTTTCACCCTAAATCCCCAATTCATCCCCCATGTGACCACCATGATTATCTTTCTAAATCATGGATCCGACCACGGTCGATGTTTAAATATCTTAGCGTGGCTTGGAAGGCCCGTTGAGGTCAGTTTCCTTGTCAACTTTCTCAACCTCAATGGCTTGCCTCAAAAGCCAATAAAGGACATACGGTTCTCACGTGACCCTCGCTGACACTATTCCGTAGCATGAACAAAATGGAACGAAGAGGGGAGAATGCAATTCATATGCTAAAATATCTGGAAGCTGGGTATTAAGAAAAAATTATAGGGAACTAGAGATCCTAGCACAGAATCTCTCCAGACATCAGTGAGGTCAGGAATGGAAAAGAGGCCTCCTGGGAAGACAGATTAGGGTTTACGTGTGGGTGTTCCAGGGCAAAGATAAGTTTTTGAGCTATGGGGGGGGGGAATACATATATATATATATATAGAGAGAGAGAGAGAGAGAGAGAGAGAAAGAGAGAGAGAGAGAGAAAATGTTCGGGCAAAGGAGGCTAATTAAATAACAAAAGAAGAGATTGTCTTCATCATCAGAAAGCTTAAGATTTCATGAAGAGGCTTTATGAATATCTTTTGGGACTTTCTAAATGTGATTCCCCATGCTAGAGGATGTGATTACATTTAAAGACGCTTATAATTCTGATGGACTACAGCTGTGCCCACAGCTGGCCCCCGGGAGCGGCAGTGTAGCAAGCACCCGTCCCGAAAAGCCACTCAGGGAAAACATCTTTCTACTCCGGTTAAAAAAGGCCGCCCGAAAGAGTGCAGCCCCCTAACAGTTGACTCAAGGGTTCATCTGTACTCGACAAACAGCGGAAAGCGTGAGCATTTAAGATGTCACACGACACTTTGCTACAGTTTATAAAGAGGGCCCTGGATTGTCGGGTGGGAGAATAATCTTCTGCCAGAAGGTTCTGTGGAATGCCAAGATTGCAAACAGTATGTCAAGACTTATCAGACAGCTGGGGATTAGGTCATATTAACGACCTGGGTGCACATTTCTGTAGGTCTTTGGGCTTGTAGAAAAACAGCATACCACCTTTTGGCATCATACTTGGCTCCCTCTCCACTTCTAAACTTTCTCGTTTCTCAGAAACCAACTGAAGAGAGTACAAGTAGTAATAAAAAACGTATCCCGATTCTAAAGGCCAAAGAAATAAAATGGGGTAATGTATACAAAATGGCTCTGAAATGTCAAAGCATGAAAGGTGGCAAAATAAGACCCTTTCTTTCTTATCCCTATAACCACAGTCACCATTAAACCATCCAAATTACAGAGATTGGATTCCACCTGATGAACCCCTCATGTGGAGCCTCGCGGAAGGCTCTCACATCGGCTTGCCAGGCTCCCTAATTTCCAGGCCAGATGGTAACTGAACCAGGAGGGGCAGGAAAAACCTCTGCTCCGGCCAGAGAATTCTTCCGATTTTCGGACTGCCGCTGCTTGACCCCACTCCTCAAAGAAAGGTTCCTCAGCAGCAATGGAAGACGGCAGGCCAGTTTCCTCTGTACCGTAATACCTTTTACTATCACGTCCCACGCCTGTAGCCGCAGCTCCCTCCTCCAGGGGCTGAGCTCTGTCTACGTTTAGGACCGCAACAAGCCCTGCGTGGACGTGCTCTCACGAATAACTCCAACAAACCTTCCAGCCTGCTGCTACTGTCTCCAAGTCGCAAAGGAGAGCGAGAAGCTCAGGGACATTAAGTAACTCATTCATGAAACCTGGTGACGTCTGGCTTCGGATCCAGGTCCAGGATGCAGGAGTCCGTGCGTGGACAGGAGACATGCACGGATAACTCACACGAGAGGAAATAGAACAGTAAATCATTATACGAATAAGGAAAGAATGAGGAGGCTTCTGTCATTCTAGAAAAGGCAGTCAGGAAACAACCAAGGTTGAAATGGGCATGAAAGCAAAACTCCTCGGCATGAAATCCCCAACCCTCCCTTTCTCACTCATGTAACGATATCTATGGGTGGGCTGACCAACAGTAGAGATTTCCAACCCAGAGATACGAATTCTCTGGATGAAAATAGACATCAGGTCAGTCAGCTTGTCTGGTCAAGATTTTAAAACATGTACACCTGACTACAAATGTGTTTCTTTGTGAAGAAAAAGCAAGGTAGATAATATAAACAATTTACAGTTACGTCATGACTCAGTGTCTAGGTATCGTTTTTAAAAGGCTAAAATCTCTTTGAGGGAAAAATAAATTAATGGAGGAGTCTGGAGTAGAGAAAACTGACTTACTAAAATTTCAATAATCACCTGTCTTGTCTCTTAGAAACTTTTTTTTTTTAGAAGATTTACTTATTCGGGGAGGGGCTGAGAGGAGATAGAGAAAAAGAGAGAGAGAGAGTGTGTGTGGGGGGAGAGAGAATTCTCAAGCAGACTTCCTGCTGGATGCAGAGCCAGATTCCAGGACCCCGAGATCATGACCTGAGACAAAATTAAGAGTCGGCCGCTTAACCGACTGAGCCACCCAGGTGCCCCCTTACAAACTATGAATAGACAACGTGATGTAAATCTTGTACTAATACGAATCTTTATTGGGCATGTATAATGTGGTAGGCAGCACGCTAAGTGCTTTTTAGTCATTATTTCATTTAGTATGACATAAACACACTGTATTAAAAAACATTGCCTGATATAATATTAGGACAATAATGACTGATTTAAAAGTTAACATATTATGGTAAACTTATATGGTCCTGTAAATTCTCTGATATGTAATGCAAAATGTTTGTAAAAAGTATCTGCTTATTTGCTTGAAGTATAATCCTCTTTTACCCACTTAGCAGTGTCTGTAAATTAGTTGGCATGAACATATTTGCTTTGAACAATCGGAGGTATAAATACAAAGGGGTAAGGACCAGGTATATCCAATAATTAACTTCCTTCTGTTTTTCTAGTGAGCCATCAATTTGCACTAACATAAACCACACTGTGAGGTGTACCATACCCCGTTTTCATGTGGTTAGTGTCACCTTCAAATAAAGTAAGCTCAGCTGAATCTTAACATAAAGGACCCGAGTTTGTGGGTGTGATGGTTATTTTTCTGTGTCCACTTGGTTATCCTCTCATCCCGTTGCACAGCAAGACACTGATCTAGGTGTTGCTGTGAAGGTATTTCTTAGACACGGTTAGTGCCTATGATCAGCCGATTTTTAAGGAAAGGAGATTATCCTTGATGATCGGACTGGGCCTGATCCAATCAATAAGAGCAGGACTGAGGTGTCCCTGAGGAAAAAGACACTCCACCTGGGGACTGTACCCCCCCAATCCCTAAGCTAGGAACTCTGGCACCATCTTGACTCTTCCCTTCCCCTTGCCCCTGGCGTTCAATCCACCGTTACTTCCTGTTCACTCACGTTCAGGCCTCCGTTTTGTCTCGTCCACGTACACCCCCCTCTGAACTGGTCCATGTGCTTCCAGTCTGTTCCTACTCCACATTTCTGCTTGCTCTCTGTCTGATCAGCCCAGCCCTCGTCAAAATCCAGCTTTGATTATCTCTGGATGCCTCAAGGGAGAGGACTGTGTCTTGCCATTTTTTTTTTTTTTTTTTACACTCCAGCACTTAGCAGAATATCAGATACATGGTGAATGTCAGATAAGTAGAAGGCAATCGACCAGGGCATGTGAAGCCATGATTCTTCTTAGCTGGGCAGAGTCTTTTTGGGTATTGTCATGAAAGCCATGTGAAACAGTCACTAGGGGTCCTGCATTTCTTTGGCTCAGATAATCTTTCTTCTTTCCTTTCTTAAACTTCTTTTCCTTTATATTGATTTGTACTTGATATACAAAGACCGGCGTGTATTTAACATATACAAGTTGATCTGGACAGATGCACACACCCATGAGACGATTACCATAGTCAACATAACAGATATGCACAGCACCTTCCAGAGTTTCCTTGGGTCCTGTTGTGGGGTTGTTTGGTTTTGGGTTTGGGGTTTTGGGTTTATTTTATTTTTTTACTTTTTTTTTGGTCATGGGAGGCTCTTAATTTTGGAGAGCCAGTGAAATCTCTAGAGCCTTTACCTAGAAAATACATTTTGCACATAATTTCTGGTATTTCATGAGTTTCCTGAAATCCATTTAGCTGTGGAACCTCTCACCCCTTTATAGTCCATGGGGCCCAGGTTGATAACCCCTGAATAGAACCAAATATCACAAGTTCAAGTTTGTCTCTAATTCCCTCTGGTTTAGGTCTCAGCTTCCTTTTCCTTGTTTGGGTCTTTCTTGCTCCATCATCCAAGCATCTACATGACCCAGAAGGACAGGCTGCCATAGTCACGGAACCGTGACTCCCCCTGCAAGAAGATTCAGTTCTCAGGGAAGGAAAAAGATCTACAAGGACGCTGTCATCCCATTGTCATTTACAATATACTGCCCTGGATTGCAGGTGATCTCACAGAACGATGCCTTCTGCTGAAATAGGGCCCCCTTCACCTCTGAGGCCCTGCATCTGCCTTTCAAGCTAGCTGTGAAGATGGCAAATGGAAAAACTAGGGGCATGTAACTTAAGCTAAGTCACAAAACAATTCATGGCTCTGCTTAAAAGAAGGCCAAACCACCTGACATCCAACCCAAACACTGCTCTGAGACACGCCACCTGCCCGGGACCCACCAGGAGAAGTTTTTGCATGAGGCTTATCCAGGCCCCGCCTTGAAGTCACCCTGAAAATAAATCTTCACAGCTCAGAGAGCCAAGATATAAACAAAATGGGAAAATATTGCCCGCGGATTTCAAAGGCAAAGCTCAGCTGAAGCTGAACCAGGAAGACGAGCGCGAGCGGAGGGAGTGATGGCTGCTCCAGCAGGATGCGAGGGCTTTGAGACCAGAGATGAAACATGGAGCCTGAGAAGATCTGTGGGGAGCTGTGCCATGATATTTTAGGACATATATTTAGGCAGCAGAGAGTCTGAGCTAAATGCTTTCATTCCAAAACCATTTTCATCAAGAATTCACAAAATCTAATAAGAGAAAGGGAATGAGAAGCTTAGAAAGCTTCTGTCAATCAATCAAAAAAGCAATTACCTAGGAACCATCTCCATCCGGTAGCCGTGCTGGGCACCATACAGCCCAACTGCTTCCTACAGCACCTGCCGGGGGGTCCGTGTGCCTCACGTGGTTGGCCAGAGCTGGACCAAACACCCCCATTTTATGCTCTAAATCAGAATTTTCAGGGAGAAGTAAAACTACTTTGCCATATATGACAAAGTATTGTAAAGTCATTGAGGACAATATAAAAACCCAGAAGACTTCACTCCTTAAGAATGTCTATCATTCTAAAGGAACTCTCGGACGCCACATTCCAGAAGCATTCTCTGTGAGACTTGATCACAGCATTTCTCCGATTGTACTGAAAGCACATGAGTCCGTGTGTCTTGTTGGAATGTAATCTTCAGGAGGGCAAGTTCAGGTCTCGTTTCTAAACTCAGAGCTGTGGCAGGGCCCCACGTGCTGGCGGCTCAGTGAATCACAAATGCTGACCGTCGGGTGTCATTTTCGTGGGTGGGAGAGGAAAGCTATCCATTTCGCTGTCTAGCCCCAGTCCTTCTAAATGCCACTGCGATTGAGGACATGCTGCCAAACAATGCAAGGACAGCAAGCCCTTTCTGCAGCAGGTTCTTCTAAAAGAACTTCAAATAGGAAGGCATGGTGTTTTGTTTTTTAAAGTAGTCCTCATGCCCAGTGTGGGGCTTAAACTCATGACCCCAAGATCAAGAGTTGCCTGCTCTACAGACTGAACCAGCGAGGTGCCCAGCCTCCACCCCAAGAAGGTACAGTATTTTGACTTACACGGTGCTTTTCAAAAAACTGTGCAGCAGGGGAGCGCCTGGGTGGCTCAGTGGGTTAAAGCCTCTGCCTTCGGCTCAGGTCATGATCCCAGGGTCCTGGGATCGAGCCCCGCATCGGACTTTCTGCTCCCCGGGGAGCCTGCTTCCTCCTCTCTCTCTGCCTGCCTCTCTACCTACTTGTGATTTCTCTCTGTCAAATAAATAAATTCTTAAAAAAAAAACAAAACTGTGCAGCTAATGCATTTTTCTCATTTCCAGTGTGGTTATTCAAATGTGCTCCTGACCATCTCCCTTCAGTAGGTCCTTCTCTTCAACCTCCGTATCAACCCCCACGCTGTGTCCTTGCCTGCATTTATGCTACTCATTTTTTGTTAACCTTTTTATTGTCAGGTTTCCTCAAGGCAACGGGGCTCTGTGGAGACAGAGAACACACATCTGTCTCGTACCCACATGCACGTCTGAGTCTAAGCCAGTGCCTGGCACCCGTGGGGTGCTTAATAAATAATTGTTAGATGAAAGAAATGAACTTATTTGAGATTATTTCTCTAGGAATTCACTAGAAGAGTAGTTTGATGAGATGCTCTAGAGGAAAAAGATGATGCTGAGTAATTCTGACCAATGCTTCAAGTTCTCTTTCCGTTGGGGTATCATTTATCTCTGGCTCTGAGAATTCTTGCAAGAAGAAAACATTGAATATTCTTTAGCTCTGCATTTCCCAAACATATATGACAACAACAAACTTGTTAAAAGGAGAATCTCATAACATTCTGTGGGATGTGTTCCAGAGAACACACTTTGGGCAACACTGCTTTAAGTCTTACAAAAAGACCTTGGCTGGGCCTCTAGGCCCACAGACACTAGCTAGTATGTCTTTTTCGGTATTTACAAGGCTGAAGACAGCTTTTCTGCTCTCTCTAGAAAGAAAGAGAAGCTTTTCCTCACTAACTGCTTCCTTCATGGACAACTGACCAGCCCCTCCACTTCCCACACCCAACAGGGACCCTCAGGTCCCTCCTCACTGCTCCAGGACCGTGTGGTGACAACGGTGCTCTCCAGAGCAGAGCCAGAGTCACTTCTCTAAGCTGCAGGCCTCCATGTGGCTGGTCTCAACTTCAAATCAGTGCGATGAGTTGAGTGTTAAACCAAGATGACTTCTTTTTATCACTCAAATTGAATTAATTAACATCACTACTTTGGGCCATGGTTATTTGCCTTATAAAGGCATATCCAGGGCCTTTCCCAGAATCAGTTACCCTCTACTGAGGCAGTCAGGAGGGTAAGGCCCACCATTAATCATTAAGTTTAGTGAATGACTCGCTTACCAAACACCAACAATAACAACAACAACAACAACAACAAAACATTTTAGTGACATTTCAGCATCACAGAAGCATCACTCGGCCAATAGGATTTCCCATGTGATTTGCTACACGTGGGAGGAAGGGGGCAGCTAGTTCATCTTGAAATCCTACGTCCATGATCTGTGCCTATGACTGACATTCCACTAAGAGTCAGAGTGAGAGAAGAGGAGGGGAGAGGAGAGGGAGGGAGGGAGGAAGAACAAAAGAGAAAAAGGAAAGTCGCTGTCTGGGAAGGCCTCTGATTATGTGCCCTTGTGCACGCCCCTGCTGCAGGGATGATACTAGAACCAACCGGGAGGAAAGTGAGAGCCTCACCAGCTCCCCTAATGGGTGCCTCCATGTAGGGAACTGGATGTTTTCATGTAGCTTTTGAAGATCCCAACAAGGGCACAAAGTAAGGTGAGCTCTGCGGCACTTAATGAAATTGTTTCACCAAGTGAAATGGTGGTGGCTCTGAGCAGAGCCCACGGAACCCCCAGATCTACCCAAAGAGGCGCGATGCGTACGTTGCTCCGTCTTAGCCAGACAGAGAACCATGGCTTCCCCCCAGCACCAAAGAGAAGTGCGGGCTGCATTCCAGCGGGTTGGGAATGCTGTGCTGGGTTTATCACAGCCTGCTTGAGGCTGCGAATGTCCAAGTCATCAACCAGGGAGGGTCAGAGGTGATCGTTAACTAAACGTTTCGCAAATCACAGCCAGAGTCTGGCACCTTCGTGGAGCTGTGAAATGGACGAAAGATGCGAGCTGTCTCTAACTTTTGGCCCAGCATTCTTTTGCATTTGCTTTCAAAAGTCCATTTTGATAACAAGCCAGAGTTGAAAGGACACCCCCCGCCGCTCCCCGTCACCACCATCACCGCTTATGGGCACTTCCAAGGTGCAAATGAAAAATTCTGATAAAGCTCACAGCCTTGAGGGAAATTTCAAGTGGCTCATTGCCTTAGTTTTCTCTTATTTCGCCACTCATTATCAGGCAGAATTGAAGGACAGATTTTGCCTTCTGCTCTGCAGACTACATTCTATTCTCGCCAGAGACCACAGCTGGTGACCTGAGTATCTCGAAACTCACTTATCCGTGTAGCCCCCTCTTTATAGGGCTCAAGATCTGCAAGGAGCATTCATGGAGGAAGTCTGTACATCAGCTGATGGAATGTGTGGGTGTGCACACATTAGGCAGAGAGAAAAGTTACTTTCTGCATGCAATGAGCCAAATTATCCCAATTCCTTTGCAGAAGAGCTTCCCCCCTTCTTCTTTCTTTCTTTTTTGTAGCTTGAATAGTATTTAGCTAAGCTTTCAGGTCTTTGGTTTTTCAGTAGGCTCCAACAGGTGTGGGGAAGGCCATGTGCACATGGCCAGGTCATCACTCACGAGGACTCTGCCTCCCCCAGTAAACGTCTGTCTTACGGCTGGCTGAGGGTAACTTGTCACTGGCCTGCGTTTCAGAGTGGGGCCTCAGAAAGCCGGCAATGTTAAGACCAAAATAATGTCATTTAGTGTCCAAGGGGAAGTTAAAAAGAGGATTAGAGGAAAGCAGGCAGGCAGGGTATATTAAACAAGTCCATGACTAACAGGGTGTGACAGAAAAGGGTTTTATTCTTTTCAACAAAACAATTCCCTAGGGCTGGGACCATTACTCCAGTGTGCCTTTATCACCTTGGAATTTTTATGGTTATTTTTGATGAATTCACATTTTTGTAAAGGCTTTTTTGAAATGATGCCAGTTTTCAATTTTTAATTAAAGTCATAAATAATCTTAATTCTGCCTTAAAAGGTTTATTGTTTCTTACTTCTTCTTCTTCTTCTTCTATTTTTTTTTTTTATTATTGCTGCCAGGAAATATTTCAAATACCAAGCACTGAAGTGAGTTAGCAATTAGAATCTCTCCAAGGTCTAGTAACAACATCGTACCGTGTAAATATTCCAGGCCAGTACACCGGCACGAAGTCTGAAAATGTAGATTGCCTGATTTGGGGTTTATTCGCACAGCTTCTCTGGGGAGTGGCATTTCCTCTTTTTATTGGATGGAGCAACTTTCATCGTTTTAATTTCCACAGGTTATTTTATCACTTATTCCTAACAGATTTTTAAAATCTTCAGATTAAAAAAAACAGGTTAAAATTTGGGGAGTAAACACGGTAAACCGGTCCCTCAATTCTGGGCACTAAAAGGCAGCCACAGCCAGCACGCCCGTTTGCAAGGAACAGGGTGCACAGCATTAAAAGCTGATCACTGCAGGCACAGTATCTCATTTTCTGGAAGACGAGATTGAGAAAATATTGAAATATTTGCTATTAGGTTATAATATTGCTCCTTGAAAGTATATCCTTGTTACCTAACTGCCTGACTGTTGAAGGCTGTCTGTCAATTGTCTTTACATTTCCATTTTGTAGTCTCAGGGTCTGATTTTCTTTTTTTAAATTAGTGCTTCAAGAATCTTTCACACAATCAGAACTATCCCTCCTTTATATAGAGGCTGAGACACACCACGTTTGAAACCAATTAATTAATAATTCCTGAAAATATCTCATTCTATTTCCATACCTACTGTTAACCCACGTCTTACCCACCTTCTTACGTGGACTATCGAATTGGGGCTTATTCGACTGGATGTGGGACCTGCATTCTCTCCTGTCCCAGGCAGCTGTTTTTCTCAGGGAAGGCGCGCTCCAATCTTATGATGGATTTGGTATTACGGTAAAACCTCATACATTTCAGACAACTTAGGGGTGAATGGTCAGATTTAGGAGAAAAAAAATCTCTCAAGAGTTGTGATTCTGGTTTGTTTTGGTTTTGATTCTCAAGCAAAGACAACTTATGTCAAGTTCTCAAGACACACATACACACACAGATAATGACAAAAGCCAGTAGGCAGTGGTCCTGCCGACCCAGCGAACAGGATGCAAGGTTGGTGTTATTTAAAAAAGATGAAGTATCCGCCTTACAACCTTGTTTATATCATTAACTCACACAGCAGTTCCTTTGCACGTGTTCAGTACAGGATATGTTTAGTGCATCATCTGTTATCCTCTGTTGATAATGATCATCTGTTATCAGTTTACTGTGTTCCAATAAAAGAGACTTCATTGTATTTATAGAGGAAAAAATGATTTTAACAATTGAGTTACAAGAGTGGGTTTATATGCAATTAAGATTTTCCAATTCTTCAGATTGGGCATTTTTCTCATTCACAAGGAAGAGGTCAAATTCTTTCCATATATGAGCCCTCAACGGGCATTGTGTTAACACCTCTCAAGGAAGAAAAAGCTCAAGTTAAAAAAAAAAAAAAAGACTACACAGCATTTCCCAACATAAAAGTGTTAAATCCCCATAAACCATGAAAGAATGCATATTTCTAGTTCAGTAGAAGCACTGATAACCTGAAACCACAGCCATAGGGTTTGATCACATCATGGGTTTAAATCACTTGACGTAAGTTAAATCTTAAATCTCCCTTATATTTGTCACGAAGTGCCCTTACATGAATCAGTACCATCTTGACACAAAGGAAACACTCAAAAAGCTAAGGTCAGCTCAGTGTGTCTGTGTTTTTCTCCCATGGTCAGAAGGTACTGGTTGGCCCCAAAACTTACAAACTCAGTTATTGGGAAATGCGTTCAAAGGTAGTAAGCTCCTCAGATCTCAAGGTGCGGGAGCACAACATGACCAACCTTCTGCTAGAGATTTTACGAGGTCAAGAGAGAGAGAGAGTCAGGTGGGTTGGCTGGTTGATCTTTAATATTTCTTCGAAATCCAAGACATTATGCTTTCTGTGTACTCTGAAAGATGCATTAATTCCTCAGTAATGTCAAGTTCACAATTATTAAAATAATAATTTCATAATAATAAAAAATAATTAAATAATTCACAAGAATTAAAATAATTTTAGGTTCAATCCCTTTCTCGAATTTCCATACACAGTACGTATTAAGAAACGTGTTTTCTCCTAAGTTTAAAGACAGGTATGCTCTATACTTATCCTAGAGATACACCTACCTTCCCCATCAGAGCTAAAATGGCTTCAGCCAATTGATATTTTATGAAAAAGCACTTATCTCCAGAAAGGGTTTTTGTTGTGCTGTTTTTCCCAGTTCAATTTTCTTTAGCTATGTGGATGTAATTTCCATAAAAGCCTTTTGTCATTCTCTAGTTTAGGGGACTTTAGCTAATTTTCTCTGATTCTTATTATCTTACTTCATGAAGATGTCCCTCTCCCCAAAGCGTCTAATGCATGTAACAACTGGAGAAGTGTAAGAATTCTATTGCCCCGCACACGGTCCCACTACTGCAAAAGTAATTTAAATGTGCCTTTCCTGGCTGGATAAATGCTCTTTCAAAATTACCTTTTTCCTTGCTTGTTGATCTTTGGAAGAATGTGCCTTCACATGCTTTCGTAGGGAACTTGGGTCTGTATAGCGTTTGGTGCATCCTGGAATTTGACAAGCATAAGGTTTCTAAATAAGAAAGAAAAAAAGAAACCAACTGTAGTTAAATCATAAAGGTAATTGGGGAAGATTGACTCAGACTATTGACTTCAGAGCATGAACTGTTACCAAGTGACTAAGGTGAAATGCTGGGTAACATTTGTGCCTTTTAATTCGAAAGCCCAGTAAGTTTGCATGAAGGCCAAGACAGAGGCAAACTTTCAAGAAACAAGGAGACATCTTTAGAGGTTCACTCTTCCCACAAAACCTCTTACGGCATTTTTGGATGTGGAAATTATTAGTAAGCATCTCTAGTCATACTTACAGTTATGTTCCCCTGAAAACAATCTTTGGTACTGTCAGAAACTAGGAAACACACATTCTTTAAGAGTTCAGGTATAAGGAAGCTGCAGGAAAGTCCAGAAAAGACTGGGAATGTTTCAGAGGAAACCTGATTCAGAAAGAAAGAAGGAGAGAATTAAAAGGGAGTATTAGTGGAAGGTGAGTGAGAGACAATAGGTCTTTCAAACAACAGACACATGAAAACTCAGCCAGAGGAACATTAATATTATCATAGGGATTACAGGATAGGAGGAGTCCTGGTACTCAGCCTGGGTTATACGCTGAGCCCTTGGCGGCATGCATTGAAAACACTAGTTTTAGCCACTTCAAGTCCTCCATGCTCCTGAGAGATGTGAGGTGTGGAGCCTAAGGCTGAGTCTAGAATCTTATTAATTTATGGGTCCCTGGTGATTGGTCTATAATGATTAGGAATGAATGAATGGGAGCACTGCACATTGATTCAAAATGTAGCCAAGGGTTGGAGAGTATGGCTTTTAAGCTATGAAATAAGCAAATCTTTCTGTCTAATCGAAGAACTACACTAAAAAAAATCACAAGATAAACTGTGTTCGTAAGTCACAACTTACAGTCCCTCATCTACCCTGGACCTCCGTAGGTGAGACTACTTAGAGTTGTGCCGACATGATTTTATTGTATTTTATTTTTTTTAAGATTTTATTTATTTATTTGACAGATAGAGATCACAAGTAGGCAGAGAGGCAGGCAGAGAGAGAGGGGAAAGCAGGCTTCCTGCTGAGCAGAGAGCCCAATGCAGGACTCGATCCCAGGACCCTGAGACCATGACCTGAGCCGAAGGCAGAGGCTTAACCCACTGAGCCACCCAGGTGCCCCGCCAACATGATTTTAAATGTAAGGAGGAAAAATGGAAGCCTGTCTCTAAAAGAGGATTCTCGCTTGAGGAACCTGCTATGTCCTTAACGAAACAAACAAAAACAAAGACAGAAACAGACCAAAAAACCCCATCAAATCAAAATTAAAAAACCAGGAAAAAAAATTCAGATTTTTTTCTCTTTTGTTCCTGTTCTCTCGTGCATGCGTGTCATTTTGTGCGCCAACACAGACATGGGTTACATTATTTGCCCTCCTGAAAGCCATCTTTGTGATTCGCTTTTTTGTTTTTGCCATTTTTGATTCCAACCACGAGGTGAAGTCATGAATATATAATTTATTTTGACACACCCAATATGAACTCTAAGTGCGATGTATCTGTTCCCTGACTGACTGACTGACTCAATCACCCAACAGGTCTCGTGGTTTTGCGGGGTGCTGGGCACCGTGTTACCTATGAGAAGTCTGACCATAAACAGTGGGTGAACGAGGCTCTTGATATCTCAGGTTTTCCAAACAATCAGCCAATATGGGTGGAAGCCCCTTGCCCATGAGTTTCCATTGGGTAAACAACAGTTTTCCTTCCCGAGTTCACACAGTATTCTCACACTGGCCTTCCCTACCCTGCCCTGGCTTGATACGCTATCTGTATCGGCAGTCATAGTCATGCTGTGACCGCATACACTCCCATTTCGAGCCCTCCAGGAGATGTGGCATGTAAAAAAAACTTTAGGAATATTAACATGTTATATAAATCAATGTCATTATTATTACCACAGTCGCTACTATTTGGGTTGAAAAGACAAGAAATGGGTAATGTGATTTTTGTACTTGATTTTGAGATGTTCTTGGAGAAGCCATGAATACTCACCATTCCTCCCAGGGGGCTTCCCTCTCTCCCTGCTGTGGGCCCCCTGGGATTCGTGTGCCAAGCGAGCAATGTCTGGTGCTGGTCCCAGTGCTACTGGTATACTGGTCATTTTACCTCAGGTTACCAAAGCTTTAAGTGGCATGCTACACTTTATCAAACTATAGTTTCCACATGTACTGTAAAATCATTCCCCCTGTTTCAGTATTAAGATGCTGATAGAGAAATAAGTCAATAACACTTTTCAAGGTTAGAATTATGAACTCCGTAATCCTTGTGGAGCAAATAATTTTCCAATAAGCAAAGAATCCATTGAGTTGAAGAAAGATACTTCATCCAAAATTCTGACAGCATTAGCATAAGGAGTGCTTAATGAAAGGAAATGGGGGCCTGAATTTAAATAACACATTCTTCAAGCAGCTACAGTTTGCTTTTTAAGACAAATGTTTAATTTTCACGTGATTTTAAAAGAGCTTACCAATTCATCTAATGCAATAAAAATTTAAACAGGAGGGCAGGTCTGCACCTTACAGGAAGGACGATGGTTTTAAAAGATTTAATAGAGCAATGTTTAAAAGAAAAATAAAAGTAGCTGGGTTTTAAAAGCTACTGCATTGAACCAAATCATGAAATTATTATCTGTGGTAGCTTTCCTCAAAAGTTTAAAAAGTGATTTAAAAAAAAAATCCAAAACGATTTCAGAAAATGCTTGTAGTCTGATTAGCTAAAATTAGCTCCGAGTGAAGAAGGGTACTGTGGAGCCATAACACTTCGGCTCACAATAGTTCTTTCAAACTACAGATAACTAGCTAGAGTAGAGGCAATTTCTCAAGACAATCTTGTCTCGTGAATGTTCATTCTTCCATGATAAAGTTTAATGACAAATTGGAAAATGTATTAGATTCTACCAAGACAGTTTTAGATATACAACATAGGGCATTTTAACATAATTTATTCTTTTTCCTATTTCTACCTTTTAAAAAATCCTGCTATTCACCAAATTTATTCATTTCATATTCTATTCTGTTGGTCCTGAAATCACTGAATTTAATTCAACTAGAGCAGAAAGGGGCTCTCCTCTGCCCATAGTGCTCTAATTATATTCTAGCTATGTACTAGGCAAACCATCACGTTTATGGATATTAGGAGACAGTTCTGTTTAGAAAGGTTATGTGACATATAGCTAAAATGACTTCTATCAATATGACTAATAGAGACTAATATAAAATTTAATAAATATGTCAACTATAACATCAAAAGAATCTTAAATATGTATGAGAAGGTGTGTAGAAATAACGGTATCTTTTCAAAATTCAAATTCTGGTGTAGTTTAATAATAGACACCAGAATGTTAACACTGAAAAAGTACTGTCACGAATACATTATTTGCGAGAACGTGGGATAAGAGATCTGCGGTGTGTATAATACATTTATCCTGATAGCTTTGTTAAGTGGAGAGAAAGTGCACACTGTCTACTGGGCATCGTGGAAGGAAAATGGCCTCAAAACTCTAGAAATGCAAAGTTGAATGGTCAACAGGACAGAAAACAGAATAGTCTCAGGAAAGGAACAAAATGTTACTGCACGAAGAGAGTAAAGGTGCAACGATGAAACCCAGTCGTTCTCACTCGGGTTACGTCAGCGGCTGTTAACGCACGGGAGAGGCATAATGAAGCTGAATCCTGGGGAGAGAGCTGCTGATTCTTTTCAGATTGCCTGAAGGTGAAAATGCCAGGTGGTTTCTAAAGCAAAAGGCCAGACTCATACTCGGTAACCATGCCAGCCTCAAAGTTCTTATGTCAGAAAGAAAAGAACCAGGGTAAGGGCTGGGGTGGCCAGGAGGTGGCACGTAGTAAAACCAACAAAAACCAAACCACTTCTTATTTCAAGCAAGAGCCTATAGTATCTATTCACGCATGTCTTGGTATTTAAATACTTGTTTTCATGCCCAGTCCCTGGTAGTCATTCTCTGTCCTCCAATCTCCTATGTGACAGCCCCTGACCCATCTCTGCTTTGTACACAGAGGTCACCAAGGAACCTCTTGGTCTCAGGCAGGTGGGAGATTTCTAATAACTTGTCACTACAGTCCACTCTGGACCTTCCCCAAGTTTCCACTGCTGCCCTTGGCATTGTCCCTCTAACCTGCAGACCATAAAGCAAGTCCCTCCACTAGCCCATCATCAAACGGGCACTCCCTCACCCCGGGACCTGGGGGTGGAAGTTGGAAAGCTCCTGCCCTTCTTACAGTGTCCAGATGCGTCCTCTGGTGCTTGGCACGGTCGCTGGAGTTACTGAAGGCCTTCTGACAGCCTGGGTGCTGGCAGAGATACGGCTTCTCGCCTGTGTGGCTCCGCAAGTGAATCTTGAGATTCTCAAGCCTGGAAAAGGCCTTCTTGCAACCTTCAAACTGCAAAAAAAAAAAAAAAAGAAAGAAAGAAAACAAGTTTTAGCTGTTGAGAAGGAAATTGAATGTTTGAGTCTGGTGGAGAGGGGAAAAAAAAATGTCCTTAGCATGTATTTTGTCTAAAACATAAAAGACAAAACAAAAAAATAAGATGAAATCCAAATATTAACAAATGTGACTTCTAAAAATACCCATGTATTGATGTGAACTGCATTTTTCCACTAATTTACATGCCACTTTCCCTACCAGATCTGGGTCCCAAACTGATTTCTGTGATTACTTGTGTCAGAGAAAATTTGCTGTGAGCCATCTGGCTCAGTTAATAAAAATACAGTAATGCGTGTCTTAAAGGTTTATTAAAAAATTAACACACTTATCCATTTCCAAATTGGACTAAATGGAAGGAACCAGGACGGAAGAAACTTTTTACAACTAATAAACTAAGAACAACAACAACAAAAATTTGAAGTGATAGACGAGAATGAAGGTGGGCTTCTGAAGACCAAGGGTCCAGGATGCAAAAGGCATGTGTCCGTGGGGTCGTCATGACCAGAAACTTCCCGAACTATCTCAAAGAGTTTTTCATCTGCCAAAGAGCAACTCTGTTGGCGCACACACTGATGCCAAGCCTAATGAGATAAAAGTTTTTAACGCGCTTTTAAAAAAAGGAACTGGAACATAATTCATGTACTGCTGAGAATGTTTTCCAAATGGAGTGATAGTTTCACCTATTTTTGTTTTTCTAAGGGATGTTGTTACCTCGTTCATGAAGAGAGGAATTAAAAATGAGAGACCGAAGGTTTCAAGAAATGCTTTATTGGTTGGTCAATAATATTTATTGATGGGACTCTTTACTACATGTCTTGTGGGTAAAATACCAGCAACTATATTAGAGGCTCACAATGATTCCAATCCTGGAAGTGACAATCTAATAAAGAAAATGTGTTACAGAAAGCCTGTGCATGAGTTAAAATGTGAGATGGGCATTTACCCTGGGACTCTCTCTTTTCCGTAGTAAGCCCCAGAATACTGATGTCACTTTGACGGTTTTCATCCCATTTGAGTTCCCAATGCAAAGGAAACTTGGGAATATGGAAACGGTATTTAAAACAAGAAAAAAAAAACCCACCTCACCTCTTAGGGAGGAATGTGGGGGGCAGAGGGGAGAATATAATAGAAGTAAAGAAGGTAAATTCAAGATGGTTTCCATTCAAAATCAGCAATGTTATCCAACCTTACTACAAGACATCTGATAACATCCCTTGGTTCTCTCACTTATTACAATAGATGGTGGAGGACAGAGTGCATCGTTGGTGAAGGGATGGTCCAGAGCTGGCCAGGTTTAGGGAACGGATGGACCGAGGAGAAAGAATAACCAACCGTGTCATAATGCCATCTATTTAAGTCATCCAGATTTCGCATGCTGGAGTATTTTAAGAAATTTATGAAAGTTGCACTTATTTTTGATTGAGAGTTATACATGTTTTGCAGACATATGTTGGTTTATTTCAATTTTGATATTTTGCTTAAAATAATTTTGGTGTTTTCCTGATTTCTATTTCACATAAAAATAAATTTAGCCTGAACAGAAGATGATTGCTGACAAAGCCACTACTTTTTCAATCCAACGAAAGGCATATAATGATATACCGCTCGAGGGAGAGAAGGGTTAAGTGGCTTGTTTCTGCAGGTTTTTGAGGGGGTCTCAAATCTGAGAAGAAAGGGCCTCACTGTCAACCCCCAATTCATGACTAAAAAGCCTCTGCCAACCAAACCCCTGGTTTTAAGGTTCTCTCGAAGGACCACTGGGAGCGAGCTGCCAGGGCTCGGCTGATATGACCTAGAGTCTCCTGGTGGATCACACTTAGGTCTGAAATGAGCTTGTGGTTTCGGCCCTCAAACCTGTAGTTTGGCTCCTAGCAAGGCTCTTTGGTAGGACAGATGTCGTGCTGGGGCCGACTCCAGGGTACAGACCCAGACCTACGGAGGCCCCAGCCTCTACTCTCTCATACAAGTGATCCCAGGTGCTGGTCAGAGAGAAGGCTGCTTTGTCTAGATACCAACACGGGGGAGGAGACCTACTTTAGAATAGACGAATGAGGTTTCTGTGAGCGCCACACAACCGAGACCCCCAGATCTGCCACAGAGGGACTAGAGGGACACGCACATCCTCGAACTAATTGAACCCATCCACTTGATCAGACATAAATTGGAAGGTAGACTGGCGTTTCCATGCTCTCTCCTGTTCAGCGTCCATGTAAATGTCCAGTTCAAGTTAATTAATTGCTATTATTACTATTAGCAGAAACACTAATCAAAGACCAAAAGGCTTGTGGCAACACATGGGAATGAGTGAAAAGTGAATTACATCTCAGAACATCCTGACTGTTTTTAAAGAGCAAAGATGGGAGGAAAACATGAGCTCCCAGACTGAAAAAGACAATCAAAGGTTATCTGTAAAAATCACAAAAATCCAGCTGATGTCACAGGTCTCCTCTGCAGTGGGAAAGGCTGGAAGGTGACAGGGTCTGTAGGGCTCGCACTTGCCCAATTGTCAGGGGCAGAGAGTGAAGGGATTTGACCCCACCGGGTTGTACGAATAAAGGTAAGAGAAAGGCAATTTCTTGGACTCAGAGGCTTATAATATATACCACCCAGTGACTCTTGTTGGAGAAATTCACTTGAAACCAAGAACCCCAAACCAGAAAAAGTCAGCCACTGAGGAACTGACACAGGGCTCCATGGGGGACCTTGCACCCAACACCTCTGGGCTGTCTGGAGAGCATCACACCTGACCGAACTCGCCACACTGATGATTCTGCGAGAAGAGGAAGGAGGTGCTATCCATTTTTCTAATGGTGTCTGGATGAAACTTGAAAGCAAACAATTGTGTAATGAATCATTATCATTCATTACGAGAATAACCCTGTAATTCAACACAAGAATTTCCTTTCCCTCAGGGCAATTTTACCCCTAGATTTATAAATTCAGTTAAATGCAAATGCATTAAAAATAAACTAACATTGAGATAGAAGTATAAAAGACTGTTACAAAATACTCCCAAACCGGCTGCTTTGGGCGTCTGGGCAAATGGATGCTTTTTTCTGTATTAATGTTTTTTTCATGTTTTCCAGATCTTTAATGAGTGAGTTCCGCCTTGCGAATGAACATCTAACACCTAGGAAAACAAGAACCACAGAAAGAGCATTTCCTTGGGTTTAGCCAAAGGCTTTCTCGCGAGGTTCCTACCGTGCAAGGTCCATCCTGAAATCTAAAGTCCAAACTGTCACAGGACTGCTTTGTGCCACAGTCACCAACCTGGCCTTAAACAATGCTGGACCAACAGACTCCTCTCAGGTGCTCTCCTTCCCCGACTGGCTGTAGACCCAGGCAGCGAGGACCCGTAGAACTAGACCACTAGGCCCTAGGTTGCCTGGTTCAAACACAGGTCATATGGAAAGAGACAAGAGAAAAACAAGCTCTCGGACTCTAAGTGGACAGCGCAAGGAGGAAACACAGAATGCCAAAGAAAAACAAACACAGGACAGTCACGTGGGAGGCAGTTGTATGATGCAGACTAGTGATTTCACATAAGCAACATTGGTTGTTTTTGGTCCCCAGCAGGTATGCGGTAAGCCCCCAAGCATGGCTACTATGTGTGTTAAGCACTGGGAGCAACACAATGAATGACACTCAAGCTTTCCTCAGGGGGAGATGGACGCCAGGTCAGATGTATGGTGGCCCAGCGTCCATACTGATGCAGCGCGAGCAGGGCTTCTCAAAGAGGCGCTGTGGGGAGCAGCAGCATCCCAGGGCCCTGGACATCTGTCGGGTATACAAACCCCTGGTCCCTCCCAGAAGTATAGAGTGTAACCTTGGGGTGGGGACCCAGTGATCCAGGTGCCGACAAGTCCACCAGGAGATTCAGATGTTATATCCGTGAAAGCCATTCATATTGTAGCCACTGTTGATTTACTTCGGAGAAGTCTCCTGACATGGGTAAAGGGTCCTGCGGGATTCACCCACTTCTATTTGCCGCAAGAGCTATGTGAAAGAGTAGCAGCGTTGGCTCAAAAAGGAACCTCTCCCGATGGGGCCGGGGGTGAGGGCGGGTCATCTCCATTCTCGCAGCGAACGGCACAATGTTTCAGAATGCCGGTCTTGCACTAGAGAGTCTGTAACATTCCTGACTTTGTAATTGCCCACCTGGCAGAGAGATGGTTCTGAAAGAGCCACTGCCCATAGGCTCCCTCAGTGGCCTCCTGACCAGCAACACACCCCACGTTTCTAGCGCCCAGTACATTCCCCTGCAGAGAAAAAGCACAGAAGGGGAGCCCTAGTTTTCATTTGCACGTTTCAGCAACTTTACAGAACACACAAGAACAATGCATGAAATTGTAAGTGACAGAACTTTAAATCTTGGGGGCGGGGGGCTTGGAAATGCTGCATTACGCGAAGCCTCACTCTGAGAATGATCTCTAACTCCCAGGCTGTTTGCAAGTAACAAACTTTAATTAAAAAGTATAAATTGCCTCAAACCCAGAGAACCTTAGCTTACACCATTTTGCTAATTTAGGAGATTACTTCATATTTAAAGGATCACAGCCGGACCGTAATCACCGTGCATATATACTGGCTTGATTACAGATTGTTGACATTAAGTGGTATTAAGATGACCTTTGAAATATTACTTTCCCTTTCTATTAGAGGCTTTTGTGTAAGGTTCTGAAAATGAAAGGCTCATTAGACACCATTAAAATAGGATTTATTCCATATGTGTAACCAATAATCGAGTAGAATATTACTTCCCTCCCCTAATCAGCTACTTAATGTACCGAAAAGCACACTTGGTGCTCAAAGCAGTAGTAACAGCAAACCTTTCCTGATCAGGTTTCTGTACCATCACTAATGTCAACAAAACCCAAACAGAAAGGAGTGTAGGATGCCGGACAGGCTTTTTAAAAAATATACATTTGATTTCAATTAAGTCTCAGTGTTTATGACCCTTGGACGTATACACTTTTACAATTTCATTGGTCAAGACCAATTAATCCCATTAGCGTGGCCATGGGTGCAGTTGGCCGGCCGCTCAGGGAATGGACTGGTGAATTATAGGGGGTTGATATCTTCTGCTTACAGCTCAAAGACAACGGGAAATGCACACGGGAGGAAAGATCGGCAGATATTTCCAAGGTGTGGATACAGTCAAGGTGACTTCCACAATAAGACCAAGAGTTCAGGCCCACTTGAATCACGGAAATACCTGACAGAGGTGTAAATGAGGGAGACGGCCAGGAGCCGAGGGCCAGGGCCACCTCGCACACCTCAGAGGAGGTGAGAAATCTGCCTCGAGGATTCAGCCGAGCCTTCCAAGTTTCCTTCTGAGACAGTGCTCCCTGGCTTGAGGTGTCACGAGTCCCCCCGAGTCACCCGAGCATCTTGTTAAAATGCAGATTCTGATTCAATAGGTGTGGAGGGAGGCCCGAGGTAGTGCATTCCTAACGGTCTCCTAGGTTACACTTCTAAAAATGTTGAGTGTTCAAAGATTATCCTTTGAGAAATAAAGTTCTAGGGATCACTGAACTACCCTGAGGTTGATAATACACAATTTAATGGGATTTTTTTTTTAAAAGAAGGGAGAAAATAAACAAAAGAACTAGAGCAAGAATACAAGAATGAAGAAAGGGATTGCATTTGATGAACCAAACTGTGGCAGCTTCATCCTTCAAAGTGTGGATGAGCAAAATCTAAATTTAAAATGTTGGCTGGGAAGATAACAGAAAGTGTTGTCTGGGGGAAAAAAAGCAGAAGAAAAGTTAAAAAAAAAAAAAAGGACAAAGATGCAAAAGAGAAAGCCTGCGGACGACCCTGGGGCCACCTGATTTCGCTTCTCCTCCTGTCACATTGGGACATCTGGCCCATCTCGTGCCACCCTGCGGTTTCCGTTCCCAGTGACTTCTTACTAGTACTGGATGTCCGAGTAAGTTCTTAGTATTGACCACATCGGTTTGTAGAAAGTGTTACATAAAGGGAGAAAAAGAAAAGAATTCCAACGTTTTGAGGCTTTTCAAAAGTATCTGGTTCAGGAATTCATGACACTGAGTTAGGATGGAATGCGTTCCTCTCTGTGTCTCATTCCGACGCTGAATTCCACGGCGAGGGCCATGAAGAGGTTCCCACGTGCTCTCACTCTGTGATATTCCTCATGTTTTCAGACTAACTGCCTTCTTATCTGAACAATGGACTGACAGAAAAGGGATTTCTATGTTTCCTTTGGGTTGCTAAAAGGTAATAATATCTGATAATAGTATTTCAAAGGTTCTACCCAGAGGAAGAGCGGCCTTGCTGGGATATTATTTCAAGTCTTGGTACAGGGGCGCCTGGGTGGCTCAGTGGTTTAAGCCGCTGCCTTCAGCTCAGGTCATGATCTCAAGGTCCTGGGATCGAGTCCCACATCCGGCTCTCTGCTCAGCAGGGAGCCTGCTTCCCTCTCTCTCTCTCTGCCTGCCTCTCTGTGTACTTGTGATCTCTCTCTGTCAAATAAATAAATAAAATCTTTAAAAAAAATTAAGTCTTGGTACAGTTACTCCTGCAAATTTTAGAATCCTTTTAACCTAAGAGAAATCAGTGCAACCACCCCCCCACCCCCGCCACTGGGACTGATTTTCCAAAGATCGCAAATATCTAAATAGATCTGCACTTGCATTTCCTATGCTAGCCCTCAGCGTTTCCCAGCCCGTCGGTCTGGCTGCCACAGCTCAAGGGGAAAAGAGACTGAGACACTCAGGGCTCATGAGTCAGCCTGTCCGTGCACACCACTCATCTGGTGTTTTGAAGTGGGCGATCGTACTCACTTATCCAGATCTTCTGGAACCATTACAAATTTTGTAGAATTAATATAAAATCCTTTCCATAATGTTTTCCTAACCCATAATAAAGAAATCCCAGTTACTATGTTTTTCTCTGTTATTCTAGTGTACACGATGAATCTATTAAATAGCTCATAAATGCAACTTCTTGGTTTGTTGTGCTTTTTGCTTTTGATTAAAAAATCTGTATAAAACAAAGTTTACCTACATGGGCAGTATGTATGCATTTCTTACCGGCTTAAGGACATTTGTTGCTTCTTAACATTGTAGGTTACGGGTAGTGGTTGATCCGTAAAAGGGTCCTTACTCTACATGAGGTGGCAAAGTAAATGAGGGTATACCACTTAAGAAACAAAATGGAAAAGAGTGTTTTTGAGAAGCCACATGACAATGTAGAGAGAAATATGTTATTTCTGTGCCAACATTTGAACCATATTAAATTTTTATGGAAATTATCAAGTGTCTGGTTTATAACAACTGACACTTGCTGGGGACAAATGGAACCTCACTGTGGGCACTGTATGTGCCCCCGGAGAGTGCACACCCTGCAGTGGAACGCGGGTATTTAAGTCAGACCCTAGGGCCCTCTCCAGCTAGTCCGCAAATATAAGGTACCATATATTATTCCTGATGTGTCAATACAATGCCAGAAAACTATAATCTCAAGCAAATAGTTATTCTGTGAGTGGGCAAATAATGAAAAAGGTTGTTTAAACATAACAATAAGTAAGTTGCCCGATTCTGCCGCTACTATTCACATCGATTTCATGCAACCGGCAAATACGTAACCCCTCGAGCACGCATCGCCCAGCGGTTCACTGTTAGAGCTCAGGGGAGGCCGTCTGATTCCACGTCACCAGAGCAAATGTATTTAAGGCCTGTCATTGGTCCTGCATAAATACACCTAAAAGAAATCAAATTCCTTAATTTTCTTTGTATTTGTGTTTCTGATCACCGCAGGTCATATATAACTCTGTATGGGCGTGCCGACGTAAGGGCCATGCTTCTAGGAACTCCATATAAAGGATGCACATAAAGGCGACTTGCAGATGTTTTGCTACTCTCTACTAAAGAAGACAACTGTTCTAATTCTTTCAGTCCTGGTCTATACACCAAGAGACCAAGTCCCTGATCCACAAAGGGTCCAGGGAATGTAGAGTTTCTTACCCGTTCAGCATTCGATTAGGCCCTGCGGACAACACAAAAAGTAACATCAGGCCCCATCCTACTTTCTCTGCATTCACAGAACATCCCAGGAGAGAGACAGAGCACAATACATCTGGAATCTGACCCAGCCCGCTTCAACACCCCTGAATTGTTTTTTATATACTCAAGTGAGAAAGCTGACAGCAGTGGGAGGAATCGGCCTTTGGATTTTAGGCATTATTTTTCACCTTTGTTTTTTTTTTTTTTAAAGGTCAGAAACATTCCCAACTCTGGCTTTTCTGAAAGATCTTTCCAGTTTCAGGTCTTTCGAGACAAAGAGGGATAGCTAAAGTAAAAGACAACAGAGTAAGCCAAAGGAAGCAGGGGAAACAGAAACAGAGAGAAGACTGCAGGCAGAAGAGAGGCTGAGCGCACCCGTGGTCAGCCTGCCCCCCCGCCCTCCCCCCTCCTCCCCGTACCCCGGGCTGCAGGCCAGTTCAGCTGCAGCCCCCTAATGAAGCAGCAAACTCCTTTTTGCCTCTGCCTCTGCACGTGCTGTTCCCTGTGCCTGGTGACATACGACTGACCCCTCTACTTGGTGTCACCTCCTCTGTGACGCCTCCCTTTCCGCTTTCACGAGGCACAATAGGTCACTCCCCACATGCCCACCAGGCCGAGCCCACAGCCTTGCTAACACACGGAGGTACACTAATTGGATTGTTTGTTTCCCCCACTAGGCTGTGAGCTTTATGAGGACAAGGGACTGAGTCTTATTAATCTTTTTATTACCGGCACTGGGTACAGTCCTTGGCATGTACTCAAGTGACTGCAGATTATTTGCTAAATAAATGCTAAGCAAAACGGAGAGAATGAACTCTTTGTAAAAGAGCATATTGATTTCCTAGACTTCCTTGTGGAGTAAACTCATTAAGGCCTTTTAATTAGGTCGGGTGAATTAGCACTCGTGATGACATCAAATGGTCAACATGGCAAAAGCTATAAAAATGTATTTATGGGCTTTGCCGGATTTGAATGTTCTATAGAACTACTGTAAGAGATATATTTAATTATTTTAACATCTAACCATGTGGGAAAACAATAGTAATACCAACATATGGTTGTGGGGGTTTTTGTGTTTGTTTGTTTTGTTTTGTTTTTTGGTGGACACGATACATTGACCTCTTTACTGATGTTCTGAGAAAGATGTGCCAACCCTGGTGAAAGGAGCGAGCGGTTTTCGCAACCATACCCTCTTCTAAACTTGAGCTAAACATACACAGGCCCATTTGGAACGTGTTATTAGCAATAATTCAAGGCAAATAAATGAGTGCCTTCTTCATACATAAAGGAAAAGAAACTGTTTTAAATTGCCCTTTAAAAGCTGAGCTAATATTCTCTCCAGCATGCCAGGAAAGAACCTCTCATCAGAGCTTCTCATGAAAAGAAAAAAGCTCGTTGGGACCTTGCCCTTCATCTCCCCGAGTCAAATATCCCCAAAGAGCAGATCAAGCCATTCTTACGATGCCACGCCTCTGCCCACATCTCTTTGGATGGGAGCAGACATGAGCATCCCATATGATCCCGCACTACAGCCATATCTAGTTCTAGAACTTTCTGTGCTCAGAGTACGGGGGCCGTAGCAAGGCCTTGGCTCTGCCTTTCCCTTTGGCAGTGGACTGCTACCCAGTAACTGTTTCTGACTGCAAAGATGAGAAATGCCACCGCTTGCCTTCGGTTTTATTAAGAATTGGCATGCTTGGTTTAACAGAGCTAAGCAATATATTTATTTACTATGGTGTTTCCCAAAATGATTGCTGAATTCTGTCATCTTTTGACTGAGAAACTGTTTGCGGGTTGCAACAGAATGTATGCTAACATACATACAGCAACACAAACCTCCAAGACAAACTGTTTAAGTCAATTTGCTATCATATAAGCGCATAGGTGCAAATATGTGCATATGCACTTGTGGGTACAGCCATGGGCACACACTTTAACACTTACACACAGAGCCCACACAGATTCTGTAATAAATGTGTGTGTTTAAGATCCGTGTGCAGGGGTGTAGAGGCAAGCATGAATTTGCCAAGAGAGAAAAGGAAATTCACAAACGAAGAGAATAATTTACCATAAATTGGCCCACACTGAGTTTATTCCAAAAAACAGAGTGCAAGATGCCAAATTTTTAATGGCTCTTACTATTCTAGATCTGGCCCTGACAAGCTTTGGAAGAGATGCAAGTGGGCAGGAAAGATGGGATTAAAAAATTATATCTTAAGCCTTTTCACTTTCAAATGTAAAATTTCCACCACTGTGACAGGGGGAAAGAGAGTGATAGGGATATTTTCCTGACACTGTGCTTTTCTCAACAAAAAGCCGTCGATTTTCATTATGCACTGCTTAAATATAAATTCTGTTCTTGCTAAAAGTCATCTGTGTCTGGCTGCTTAAAAAAAGAAGCAGATACGAAAATCATGGAACTCAAACCTTGCATTAGGCCCACAGACCTTACAGAGGCGTGAGCTCCGCAGGACGCGCGTGGCCGCCCCACGGTTGAAGGACTGACAATCTTCTGTGACAGCCCACACTACCTCATCAAAGCCACTCACTTGGTTGCTTCCAAAACGCATCACCCCCAATCTTCTGGCTTTCCCAGCTGAGCTTTCCCACACGGACTTTCCAGCGCACACCTGAACGGTACACGGCAGGTGTTCAGAGGACCTTCTCTTCCCTCTGCTTGTTCTCCCCCTTCCTTGTTCTGACGGCCAACTACCTAACCCAACTTGGAGCCTTCTTCCTTCTTGATGGTTGAGAAAGCCACTGTCCCTTCTTGCCTCTTCTTCCTATGATCCTGTAGTTCCCTCACGGGCAAAAAGCAAAATCCATGAACCCTTTCCAATTATGACTGTTTAATTTTTGTGACCCACAGGATATTCAATCACCATAGGCACACACTGAGTTTTAAGATCCTTATAGTTCTTAAGAAAATACTTTGGCTAAGAATTATCATCTCAATTCCCTTGACTATTCTACTTCATGCAACTTCTACCTTCTCTCTTTGGAACTTGACTCCACCAATCACAAGAATGATAGGTCTACACAAAATTCTACACCTAAAACCATGAAGCTTGGGGTAGATGTGGCTCATCTCAGATGTTTTAATTTGATGAGAATATTAGTCTATTATGCAGAATAGTTAGCCATTTTCACTGAATTTAAACTTCTATTGTTTCTTATTCTCCAAGGAAATAAAAAGAAAAATGACTAAAACATGTTGTTTCTAAGACACATTTCTTCCTTTAAGTTACCTCTTTGGTCATCTTATAAAGCCAATAATCCTGACATGAAAGTACTTAGCACACAGGAAATTCTCAAAAAAAAAAAATTAGCCATTATTTATATCATCTTTTATGTGTTCAAATTTTTTTTTTTTGAGGGGGGAGTGGCAGGGAGGGGAGAGAGAGAGAGAGAGAGGGAGAGAGAGAGAGAGAATATTAAGCAGACTCGGCGCTGAGTGCTAAGCCCAATGTGGGGCTTGATCCTAAGACCCAAAGATCATGACCTGAGCCAAAATCAAGAGGCGGAAGCTTAATCAACTAAGCCACCCAGGCACCCCAAATTTTCTAGTATATTTTCCTTATTTTACAAGTGAAGGGACTTTAAGGCCTAGAAAGGTTCAGGAACTTGCCAAAGTCACACAGTTGGTAAGGGGCAGAGCTGCAGTTAGAACACCGCCTTCTGGCTCAATTATTTAACCAAGTTTTCCCTCCATGCAACTCCAAGGGAATGTTACTTCTCAAAAGGTCAAAGAGATAAGGAAAGAAACATGTCTTGTAAGGAATCCAAACACATTTTTTCTTTTGTTTCTTTACAAAGTTTAAAATATTGGTAGTTTAAATTTCCTGTCCTGAGTAGGGTCAACCATTCTAAATTATACCAATCATTCTCACAAACTCTGAGCATTGAATAAATTCATTAGTGATGACTAAAAAGTATTGTAAGCCTCATGTTCTTGGTTCTAATCTTCTTTTATGAGACCTGGCATGAAATAATCTACCTGAGCATTCTAGGAGGCCTCAAGGATGCCAACAATCAAATACTTCACAGCACGAATGCTGACTCATTTCATCAAAAGAAGGGGCCCCTGTCCTTACTACCAGTTTATCAAGGGTTACAAACGTTTGTTGTAGCACTTCTAACTCCATCTGAAGCAAAATTCCTCAAGAAAGAGAAAACAGTTCACTCTGCTATTTTCCTTTGTGGGACGGAAGAATCCAACCTGTGTCACGTTAGAAGACACATGGCTATCAATGTTTAAACTTGCCCTCCACCCCTCCTCTGAGCTCCAGGCCTACTGCCTATTCGGTATCTCTGCAATGATGGCTCTCAGATGCCTCCAAGTAAATATTCCAACACTTAACAATGACCTTTCCCCTAAAACAGAGTCTTCACTCCCTGCTCCCTCTTCACCCAGCAGTGTAAGCCCAAGGTCTGGATGTAACCCTTGACAGCTCCCTCTTCCCCATATCCATGTCCATCCACTCTTCAAGTCCTCAGAAGTGTCTCTCAAACATGCCTCTTTCTCTCCAGTAACATCTGACCTCCCTGTTCTAAGCAATCCCCTCCCACCCGGGGTACACTTCAATAGACGCCCAGCAGGTCCCTTGGCCCACTCCTGTCTCCACCTGCCATCTAGTCTCCACAGTGCCACCAGAGTTATTGTTGGAAAACTGGAAATCTGAAAATCTGATCCTATCACTCTCCTGGGGTACATTCTTCAAAGGTTTCCCACAGGTGTTAGAGAAGGACCAAAGCTTACATGGCTTACAAGGTCTCACTTGCTCTGGCTCCCGCCCACCCTCCAACCTCGTCTTCTTCGCCATGCCCTCCTTCCCTCTCACCCCTCCGCTTCAGCCACACTGGTCTTTCAGCAGCTCAAAGGTACCAGGAGCTTTCTCACCCCAGGGCATTTACACATGTTATTTCCTTTGCCCAGAAAATGTTTTCTTCCTATTTGCCCAGTTAAATCCTACTCACTGTTTACAGCTTAGCTGAAATATCCCTTTTTCGGGAAAGCATTCTCTGTCCCCAAGCTTGGGTTTACTCTCCCCCTTAGAGAACGTCGTCATGGAATGTGAGCTCCTTCAGGATAGGGGTGAGGCGGCCTCTTCACGATGTGTACTAGCGTGCACAATAAGCTCTCAATGCAAATTTGTTGAATAATGGGCAAATGAGTTATTCTATATTAAAATGCAAATTATTTACATTATAATGCTATCTTTCTCTCCCTCCCTCCCTTCCTTTTTCTTTTCACAATTATGTTTCTTGGGCTTAAAATCTACTCAGAAAAACTGTATACTCCTAAGACCAGTGCTCGTTCTAACCAACAATGGGGAATAATAAAAGATGAGTAGAACTTAACAGACCCTCAGGTCTGGAGAAAGAAAAAATATTTGTGAAGCCCTCTATAATTTCTAAGTGATATATGAAATGCAAATGTTTTCTAGATTCCAACTGCACACACAGAAATATCTCAACTCATTTTGACAAAGTTATTCACCAGGGAGATGAATAAATAGCTTCACTAAATACATATGGTGCAATTATACCCAGCAATAAGTGACAATAGGTCTCGCTTTATAATAATCTGAAAATTCAAAGCCCAATTATTTCAGCTGCTCAGTAAATAATACTGAAAAGACATGGTGGTAAAGCAACTTAAGAACAGACTGTATTAGTAAACGCTAACGATCTCTTTACGATCCGCAGAGCCAACTTTTTTTCTTCTGAAGGAAAGAAAGCATTGTGTAAATTAATAATAATAATAAGAAGAAGAACAAGAAGAAGAGAGAGGAAAAAAAAAAAAAGATATCCATGAGCTACAGCCAAGAACAAAATGAAAGCAGGGAGTACTCCTTTTGATCTTCCAAAGTAGTATTTTGTTAAAGAATGTATGCTCTACTACAGAAAAACATGACCAGAAACATGAGCGTTTGGGACCTGGAAAATACAGTCGTTGGCAGCTGGCCTTTAAAAAATATATTTATAAGATTAGAAAAAAAGAAGAAGGAAAAAGGAAAAAAAAAAGGATTTGTCTCCATAGTTCCTAATTTTGGGGCAAAATGATACTGACTTTAATGAAAGGGGTCAGTTTCAGACTTCTTTTTGGAACACAGAAGCCAAGTAATTGGTATAATTAGCAGTTTAGATATGCAAATCAAATTCCAACTTGAAATGACTGAGCTGGAAAAGCAACCTCAAAGAAAAGAGAAAAGGAGGGAGAGAAGGAGAGGAAGCAGCGTGAAGGCCGCACCTTCGTCCTTCTGGACAACGGGTCCGGCGAAGCCACAGTGAAGACAGGCGAGGACGCTGCTGAGCCGGTTCAGAGGGTCGAGGGCAAGAGGACAGGTTCGCAGGGAGGAAGAGAATTTGGAGAATGACAATCAACAAGGCAGATCTGTAACTCCTGCCCCATTTAGAGCTCTTGCTTGCATGCTCTCTGAACTTGTGGTATTTATTATTTTTCTAATTTGAGCAAACCATGTAAGCTTTTGGCACCTCAAAAAATAAAATCATATGGCCAATAAAAATGTTTATTCAAGGGGAAAAAAGTTAGCTTAACAGCACTGGCTTCCTTCTTTACTAGCCACCTGACTGCGGAAAAGTGGCGGCGGGCCTCGCTGCTCTTCTGCCGGTCTGGGGCCTACCGGATCGAGACCCACTGGAACCAGAGCCTCCAAATGGCAGCAGCCTTTGGGGAATCCCATGGCACTCTCTGATCTTCTGGACCCAAGCAGGCTGACCCAATTTGAGGTTTCTTTCCACACTGTGTATCTCCTTCATATTATTTACTCACATGCCATTAAGTAAGAGTTTCAGGAATCATCTGTGCAACAGCTGTCTCCCGAGTTCTGCATCTATCTTGCCCACCCCTCTGCTCCCAGAGCCTAGCACAGTGCCCGGAACCTGCCAGGCCTTCAAAGAAGGAAAACGACCAAATTTGGGACTGATGTGTAATGTTAAGACCCATTATCCAAATGTCAAAGCTACTCTCTACCATCATTTAGTAAACAACCAAAAACCAATTATCTAAAGTTATCACGTAATTATGTGGAGACAATGCATAGGACCTGAAGCGATCATATGCCAAGTAGTAGCTGGGACAATGCCTCTCAGCCTTTAACGTGCACAAAAATCTCCCGAGGAATTCGTTATAACCCCAGCTCTGGAGAGGTCTGCATTGGGGCCTGAGAGCCCACTTTTCTAGAAAATCCAAACCCACCCTGATGCTGCTCCTCAGGCCACGCTTTATATGCGAAGGCCCCAGGAGGCCCAGTCGACAATCCAAACACAGCTCTCCTCCGTGGGAATCTTCCTTATTTTGCTCCAAGAAAACCCCACGATGTGATCTTGTCTGGGTGGTTCCTGGTTTAGATACTCACACTGGTGTCTGCTTGGAAGGGGAGAAAGATCACCATTTCTTGGTTTTCTCTGGGACTTGGGATCCCTGGGAGGTATATTCTCTGGTGGATTCTGCATCTCAGTAGAAAATTTAGCCATGTCTTCATCATCCCAGTTAAAGTTTCACTTGTGTCAAGGGAATTTTGCGGGGCGGGGGCGGGGGGGTAGGATTAATGTGGATTTTCTATAGGGCATTCTTTATGATCAAATATTTCAAGAATATTTGTCTTTCTTCATTTCTTCAAAGAAATTAGTGAATACGCAGCATGTAGGTGTTTATAAAACACAGAGGGTCCTCTTTATTAGGATTTCTTTCCATTTCTGTGATCAGTGTCACACAGATTTTTTTTTTTTCCAAGTTTCCAAGCCATTGTGAAAGCCTGCAATGGGCTGATGGTTACTGGTATTTTGATCTTTCACACCAACTTCCACGTCGATTAACATTCAATGATTACTTCATAGAGGGACAGAGTTTGAGGGGTTTTCTCAGTGACATAATAGCGTAGATGTGTTCTGCAGGCACTATCTCAACGTCTAAATGCGGGCTTCCCTCACACCACAAAGCAAAGAGCTGATCCATATTTAATTATTTTCCTATGGATTAAAGATAAATTTAAATAGTTTTAAATATTTTTTTTTAAGATTTTATTTATTTATTTGACAGACAGAGATCACAAGTGGGCAGAGAGGCAGGCAGAGAGAGAGGGGGAAGCAGACTCCCTGCTGAGCAAAGAACCCGACATGGGACTCCATCCCAGGACCCTGAGATCGTGGCCTGAGTCAAAGACAGAGGCTTTAACCCACTGAGCCACCCAGGTGCCCTTAAATATGTTTTTGATAACAGCTCTTCTGCCAGCACTTGATGTGGCTCTCCTGGAAGAATACTGCCAATGGTAATTAAATTTGTTCATTATGTATTTGCCTCCACCTCCAACAGATACACACAGACACACACACACACAAACATGCACACACACAGACACATATGCTCACGGACATGTGCACATGCACGTGCGCACGCAATTGCTGAAAAAGTCAACATGTGGTTTTATGTCTGTAGTACACCAATCAACATATCAAAATCCAAATTTAGAACCCTAATTCACAATACAATTTTTTTCCTTTTTTCTCCTCCTCACTTGGAGTAAATTAAATTCAGTCTTTGTTGGAAGGAAATGTAAAATGTGTTTCACACATACATTTAACACTAATCTGTTCTCCCTACCTTAATTATGCTTTGAATTTCTGTGGGATCTGATATTCCAGGGACTTAATTTACTTTTATAAATATTCATTGATTCTCCCCCCCACCCTAACTCCATTAGTTCTGCGTTTGCCTTTGGAGAAACTGAGGCACTAAGGAGGAAGCCAAGGCTTGTTACTTAACACAACTATGGAGCTGAAAATGTGACTCAGAAGCCCCTTCTGATAAAGGGACAACCCTCCCCTGAAGCTTAGAAATAATGGTACAATGTTCCAGGATTAAACCAGAGGCAGCCTGCCCATATTCTAGGCACAGCTATGCTCCTTAGTTTTTCTTCTCCCTGGTACAAAGTGCAGTAACAGAATAGCAGCCCTGTGGCTAAAGAGAAATGATTACAGAAAAGAACAGTTGGAGAAAACAAGGCGAAAGTACTTGGATTTTAGTCAGTGGGAGTCCATCACAGTAACTAATGGGCTGAGAATGTTTCTATTTTTTCACCGAGTAATCCATATGCAAATTTCGTGCAGTATTCAATATGCACTTCCAAGCTCAGTAAATGTTTTCTATTCTTTTCTGCTTCACTCTCTCAGCTTTTTCCAATTAGGCCCTGTTTATTTAGAAAAAAGAAAATGTCTAAAGAAAGGATTAAGCTCTGTATCTTATGGAGAAAGAATGAATATCAGAAATTCTTTCAGGATCTAGAGGACACATTCTTTACTCATCCTCCCCACCGGGATGGGTAATGAGAATAAAGCAAAAGGAGGATGAAGCTTTTTACTTCATTTGGTTTGTTCAGCTGAAAACATGCCTTTGACTCTCCGGAATTAAATCCAAAATTCATGACAATTCAAACAATGGCACACATGGCATAAGCCTGTGGGTAAAAATAAATAAATAAAAGAGAGATGTGGAAGCTCAAAAGGACCCACCTGGGGAGCAGAAGTTCTACAAAAGCAAAAGAATTCCGGACACAGAGGGGACAAGGGGACAGGCTGGGGAGAGCGAGCACAAAGGGCCGAAGCCAGCAGCTGTGTCAGGTGATGGAGATGACCCAGGGAGCAGGGCTGTACACACGGGAGGGCTGAGTGGAGGGGTGACCCTCCCCCCGGAGCCAGGAGGGCAGTGAGGGAACATGGTGAGTGGAAGTCAGGTCCTTCCATCCTAGACCATGACACTCAGGGAGACATGTGGTATTCTGTCTGTCTTTTTCGGGATTGAACAGGAAAGGTAAAGATCATTTTGTGCTTAAAAAAAAAAAAAAAAGAAAGAAAGAAAGAAAGAAAAGAAAAAAAGCAGGCAGTTCAACCGAAGTTTGTCCGGAAAAGCCCAGCACTTGAATTCCACAGAAGACACAGAGATATGGGTGTCAGGGTGCCTGAGAAGCAGTTTTGCCACTGAGAAGGGCCTCAGAGAGAAAACATACATACGATATTTTAAAAAGTTAAAAGCATCACAGCGATGGAAGAGGGTTCATGGGCAGGGGCTATGCTTGGCATTGAAGAACAGGAAATATCCAAGATGCTTCTGGGATCTCAGAACAGATTCTTGTCCAACACGGTTGTAAGGATTTGTACACTTAACTCCGATCATTTTAACTCCCAAAATTTAGGGATTCAAAAGCCATTGGAAAAAATAATTGACAAATTATATTTCAGGACAAACTGGTCACCTGGGGACTGAATAATAGGTCTATCCTTCAAAAATCCCCATGTTGAGCTTGGTTGCTTAAGAGGTAGAGCAGGGGAAAAGCAAAATCTAGAGGCACCTGGCTGGCTCAGTGGGGGGAATTTATTATGACTCTTGATCTTGGGTTTGTGAGTTCAAGCCCCATGTTGGGAAGCTTACTTTAAAAAAAATTTAAAAAAAGGAAAATGTAGGAAAAGTAAAGGATCAATATAATCAGCAGAGAGAAGTTAATGTTTCCCTCTAATTGCAGCTATGGGAAAGAGGCAGAACTTGATTGGAGTAGAGCAAACACACAAGCCAGTGGTTGGGGCCACTCCATGGTCTGCTCCCCTCATGAACAGGTCCTGCTACAATCTGCAGTCTCTGTAGATTGTGGTTTAGCCAAAAAAAAAAGAAAAAAAAATGAAGAAGAGGAAGATGAGGAAGAAGAAGGAGAAAGAAAAGACTTCTTCAACTCTGATCAATCCACCTGCTTATACCATCCATCGGAAAAAAAATATTGTGGTGAGGTTACCTAATTAACGGTCACTTATAAAAGTTAAATTCTATTCTTCAATGCAGCAGTTGAAAGAAAAAAAAATCACATCCAAAAGCTTTTTAAATTTTATTTTTTAAGTTCTAAGACACAGCAAAACTCTCAAAATTTAAATTCCTTAAGTCTTGAGCTTAGAGAAAAATAAACTAAACAAAAGCCTGCCAAAAATCCAGGCTAACTATTAAAATGTTACAAGCAAGTGCCCTGGGTTTGAGACTTTAGTTGGTATCCACATCAACAGAAATGTCCTGGACAGAAGCCTTCAGATCACCATGGAACAGGCTTTGATGCCCTTTGTCTCATTCTGTGGAGACCCAACCCTCAAGCGGAATATTTTTGGCCCATCAAATAAAGGCCTTTCCCAGAGAGCCAGAGGGCTTGGAGACATCATTCTGATTCTCAGCCCATTTTTAAGTAACTTAACACACAGGATCTAACTTCTATCTTTAGGGTGCACCAAAAAACATTACATGGAGGTTTTCTATTCTTTTTTTTTTTCTTTTCTTCCTCTTCCTTTCTTTCTTTCTTTCTTTCTTTCTTTCTTTCTTTCTCTCTCTCTCTCTCTCTCTCTCTCTTTCTTTCTTTCTTTCTTCCCTCCCTTCCTCCTTTTCCTTCCTTCCTTTCTTTCTTTTATCCCATGCATCAGTTATATTTTTTTCTGCTTTCATTACCAAACTGGCTTCTTCCTTTGGCCAACTCCGAATAAACCCCAAGGTGTCATCCCATTACAGAAACAGTCTTGCGCACAAGGGGGCTGTCAGTGTGCTTTAACAACTCTGGATATTTCCACTCTGACTGGGTCTTTCTTCAGCAGCATCGCTGAAACCTCGAGAGCTCCCCACAAAGGGGACATTTCTGCCTCGCCTCTCAGGCACATCAACCTACATGGGGCAGGTACCGGCTGCTTAAGCCCCTGCATCTTCCCCGGCAAAGCGTCTAAAAACGACATCCCGAGAACTCTCTCTGGAGCTCACAGCATGGCACATGCAGTTGGAGCTAAAAGCTGCAAAATCTTCCCTAGGCCTCTAAGCCACCTGCCTCCCACCAGGCTCGGAATGGGAAGAAAACCTCAAAGTGGCTCCTTCTCTGTGTATCTGTTCTTGCTTTGAAGGTGTGGCCTACGAGCCTCAGACAGAAAAGCAAGCTCAAACCGTTCTCCAGCAGTGGGTCTGGAGTGCCTGCTTGGGAGTCTGGGACTCTGCCTACACAGCAAACTCTTCCTGTTTCTGCAGCCATCAGTGTATTTGGACAGAATCACACTTCTCCGCTTTGGCGGCCTAGCCAATTAATGTCTCTGCTTTCCCCTTCATAATTAGCACACTGAAAAACAGACTATAAAAATTGCTATTGAGGTGGCACCGGGTCTGTGAGCACGAGGAACAAAGGCCCAAACCACAGGGAACTCAAGATGAGCCTGGAGACGGATCTGCATACGCAGACTCGTCAACCGGGAGAGACGATCCAGCCGCCCTGGGGGATACCGCTAGAGTAGCACCCACAGAAAACCGGATCCTCACCCCAGAGGCAACACAAGAGAACAGGGATTTTAAACAGAAGCCATATTGAAAACGCTGCTCTTAGGCCCATGGATGTATGCGCCACCATTCTGGAAAACGGACCAAGAAATCTCAGCACGGACAGAACTCTTGGTGAAGTTTCTTTAATCCTCACCCCTAGTCTGGCTCACAGGCATAAAGGCAAGTGCTTCTCCGTGTGTTGCCTTTTTGTCTTAAACACGAAGCACTTATGTCGCTGGCTCGGGTCCACACGCAGACTCGCACTATGGGCGTCATAAGGCGGTGCACGGTGTACAGCCCGAGACGTGCATGTCAAAAAGGCCCCTATGGGAAAGGGGAAATGAAGCCCCAAAGAAGACTACTATCATAGTTACTGAACCAGACCTTCAGTGCTGGAATGTTCCGTGGCAGTAAATGTCATTCTCCTGAAGTTCTTCATACAGAGCTGGTTGGTAACGCAAAGCTGCGATGGCTCCACTCCCCCAGATCCTGCTTTTCCACCAGGACATTCTCACAACGCTCCCTTCCACCCTCTCAGCCCCCCGGAAAACAGGTTTTGCAGGTAAATATCTGCAACCACCAAGCTCTCAAGTGAACAAATGTCCAGCTCAGAGTTTTCACCAACCTCCATGTGCTTTTCCCTACAAGTAACACCACAAGAAGGCTTTCTGAAGATGAGCGGAAGAGAAAGAAAGTGCCATTTTATTGAGCAGCTGGTTGGTGCCAGGCCATGGGTCTGGTGCAGTCACAAAGGTTTCCTAAATTAGTTCTATTTTTAAAAGGTCATGACCTGTTGTTCCCCTTTTACACGTGAACGAGGGGAGGCTCTAAGATGTGAAGCAGTGATACCCAGAAGTAATGCTGTTTGGGGTCACCATGAGTCTGACGCGGATGTGCCTGCAGAGCCCCTCGTTCTTTCCATCCCCTCTCTTCTTCCGTGCAGGGTTCTGGCTTCCATGTGATTCAGTCACTCATCCCACAAGCAGGGGGAGGCTCTGACTATGGGCTGAGTGTTGTAGGCTCTCCACACAGGAAGGTGAATGGGGCTGGAGTCCTTGCCCTCAGAGAGCTCACCCAGCATTCGGTTAGGAGGCCACGTGAACAAACAGATGCAACAAAATGGCACAGAGTTAAAGACAAACACGGACTGTGTGCATCTGGGAGGATCCCACACAGGAAGACACTTTGAGATGGGTGCCAACGTATGACTAAGAGTTTAGCGTGCGCAGTAGGTACTTAGGGAGACCCAGGCAGAAGGAAGACCACCGACTAGAGCTGGGGAACAGCTAACGTGCTGTGGGAGCTGGCTGTGAGAGAGTGGCAGGAAGCCCACGCTGGTTCAAGGCAGAGTAGGAGGCCCGGGACAGGCTGTGGTCAAGGCTGCAGGAAAGCTCGAACCCCACTCTGCACCGGGGCCGTTGCTTTGCTTTCAGAAGGCACTCTATAAATACTGGTTTGAAAATGAAAAGCAGAACACACATCTTCTCTGACTAAAATGCTCCACTGGCTTCCTACCATCCTCGAAATAAGAGCCAGGTCCTCTCTGCAGTCAGCCAGCCAGCGAGGCCGTGTGATCTGGTGGCGGACGTGTCTCGGGCCTAACGTCCTCAAAAGCACGGCGGCTGCTCTCCCAAAGACACAGGAGGCCCTTCCTGCCTCACGGGCTCTCCACACCATTTCTTCTGCCCAAACACTGGCCTCTACCTCTTCCCAAGGGTTTCTTCTTCTCAGGTCTCGACGCCATTATTGCTGGTTCTAGGATGCGCTCCCTGACCACTTTCTCTTCAGTGGCTTAACAGCTGCAGTGAATTGAACTCTCAAAATTCCTCAAATTCCCCAAAACTCCTCAAAATTCCACGTAGGAACCCTGACCCCTCCACTCCACAGACTGTGACCCTATCTGAAGATGGGGTCTTTACACAGGTAATCAAATGAGCGTGAGGACACTGCGGGGGGCAGTAAGAGAGGAAGGCTGATCCAGTGTGGCTCACCTCCTCACAGAAAGGGGGAATCTGGGCAGAGAGACTCACATGCAGGGAGGACAAAGTGAAAATACTGGGAGAGGACGGCTGTCTGAAAGTTCAGGTGAGAAGCCCGGAACATTTTCTTCCCCCACAGCTCTCAAAAGTAATTAACCCGGCTGATGCTTTCAGACTCCTGCCCTCCAGAAATGGGAGACAACAAATTCCTGTTACTTAAGCCATTCCGTTGGTGGCACTTTGCTATGGCAGTCCTCGCAAACGACTGCATCTGCCCCGGTCCCTACGTGTTTCCTCCGTAGTACTTGCCGCCATCTTGTGGAATCATATGGTTCACTTAATTTTTCTATCCCCGTGTCTATCTATTAAAATGTTGTTTCTGTGCAGGCGGGGGTCTCTTTTTGCCTTGCTCGTCTTATTCCCGGAACACAGGAGGGTCACAATAAATTACCAGTAAGTTCATGAAAAGATTGTGCTTGGGTAGGCTGTGACCGACAGTCTGTGCTATATCACACACCGCACTGGACCTGTGCACGTTTGCGGGGCCTCCCCACTCCGGGCAGATGCGGGAGGGCTACCCTGCGGTGCCCCCACAGAACCTGCCAATGGTGAGATCAGCATCACCCACTGGTGCCTTACAAAAATTCTCATTTTGCTCTTTGCCCAAGTTTTTTGTACGAACATAGTTTGAAAGATCCAGTTGTTTCTTTCAATGTCCTGATGTCCCGCCAAACCAAATTCAATTGATTGAAATATAGCCTGCTGATGCTTTTGTAAGGCTGGAGAAGTGGATGGCAACCTTCCACCCCTTTGCTGAATGGTGTAATTGGCCTGCCATAGAGAATTGGGGAATTTTAACACATTCCCCATTTGGCTGAGCTCACCAATTATTCCCCAGTTGCTATCAGAGCCACAGACTTTTCTTCTCTGGGGTCATTAAGCTTGTCAAAACTAATTTGTCACCACAACTGCTGACCCTCATTGCTCTGACAGCAGCACAAGGATCACCCTAAACAGGCTCTTGCATTACAAGAAAGTAAATGGTTCAGCAGAACTCGCTGTGTTCTTGCTGTATGGCTTTCATGGCCTTTTGACCCCGGAAGATGTGGAAACTACCCCATAATGGACCAGGTCTCAAAATCTGTGTAGTAGTCACTTTGGTGCTATAAAATCTGTATCTAGATCTGTACATATAAATAAACAAGTAAAATGAATAAATGCTTGGAATACAGGCTCGAATCCGAGATATGACCAAAACTATGCTATTCTTGGGCTGGAGCAAAACCCGAGTGTATTCCATGTTCTTTCCATGCAACCACCTGACGGAAGTCAGGTGGAATTAAACACGCCATAAATCACGGATCCCTAATAAGCCAGTCAGAATAACATTCTTTGAAAGTTTCTTGATTGTAAATGCAAAATTATTCCAAAATCAAGGTTGCCAACATTCAACAGAAAGAAGGAGACTCGCCATGAGGAAATAGCGTTCTGTTCTGAAGCAGTATTTTGTGGGCTCACCCAGATTGAGACTTGTTACTAACAATTTGCCAGAGTTGGCAGGTTTTGTGGGTCTACATGCAAATCTCTGCACAATCAGACAAAGGTAAGAACAAGTCTATTAATTTCAAAGCCACCCGAGGAGGTCTGCAGACTGCAGAGCGGGCAGCGTGAAGGCTGCCTTAACTCTTTCCGGCTCGAGCACACCATTTACTGCCGGAGCCCATGCAGCCTTCCTGGCCAGGCGAGCATCTCAGCGCCTCTTGATGCAAACGTGCAACAGGGAAAGGGCATTGTCTGAGAACCTCTGTCTTTTCTCCTTAAGGAGATTCAAACCTCAGTACAACCGAGTTGAGAGTCACCAGCTGCTGCAAAGTTTTCTTGGTCGCACTGTGAGTCAGACACGAAGGTAACTTTTGTCAATAACAAAGGGGAGCTGCAAATACCTGGTCCTCCCACTCATGCCTCATGGCTTCTTCCCCCCAAATATTAACTCCCTCCTTTTAAAACGGGCACCAGTTCCCTAATGAAAATTAACACTGCAAGTGTACAACTGGCGAAGGGATTAAAGGTCTTGAAAAAAAAGCCAAGACTTTGGCTGTTTATTTATATTTATTCAAACAAATTGGATAGGCCCGTAGTTGGGTAGTGATGTCACTGATGTCGAAACTGCCTCTGAGCAGTTTTTTGTTTGCTTTCAGGTTGAGAGCCGCCTGGAGGACCGGGTAAGGAGCAGTGAAGGAGGAAGCAATGACAAAAACGAGGCAGCGGAGGGAGCCGTGAAGGCCAGAATCCCATGGGAGCCGCAGATTTAGCTGAGTTCTAATGATGTCATTCCGTTTTTACTCTAGCGACAGGGATCCCCCACCCTCAGACTCTGCATTTTCAGCGAGGAGTAAGCTAAAAACTTGGCAAATCTCAGAGTCACAAAGTCCTGAATTGGCAGCCAAGATCTGGATGTGAATTTTAAGTTGTTTTCTCCCCAAATGTCCAACAAGATCTGCTGTGATTAAAGAAAGGAGAAGAAAGAGAGATTTATTGATATATAAAAAGCCATATTTCAGAATTGCCAGGGCTAATCGATAACTGGAATTTCACAAGTGACCACGTTAGGGTCAATAATGGAAAGGACACACATATAAAGGCAAGTATAATTACCTGGCATAAATAAGGAGAGGTTACCAGAGTCTGCACGTTGCCAAATGCCTCAAATATTCATGTTCTTTGAAAGACTTATTTTTGTGTCTATGGAGGATGAATAAACCTCACTAAAAAAAATTAGGCTCTTCCCAAACCTTTGCTCATTTCTGGAACTGAACCCTTTTGCAGGTTCTGAAATGTTTCACTTTGTTTTTCATTAATTTGACATGTTCACACGTCCCCTGTGCTTCTGGAGCTCTGCACAACCCTGGCAGCCAGCACGGCCGCACAGCAGGGCAAGGATGGCTCCCACCGGCCCCGTTGGAGACGTGCTGCTGGTTCTCAGAAGCCGTGAGGTCACACTCCGCACCCCCCGTGAAGCCCAAGTTATCGCAGGAAACTAGAGACTTCTTGGTGGAGGGCCAAGCCTGGTCCTATCTCCAAGTCCTCGGTGACTCAGCCAGATTTCAAGTCCACTCTGTGCTTGGGACTACCCTGTGACACAGACATCGAATGTGAAGAACCCCGGCTGCTTTAACTAAAGGGGGCTTTCTCCTTGGTCCTCGGCTCCACATCCCTATAGCGGAAGGGTCATTTAAGACCCAAGCTCTGTCTTGTGACCCAGCTCTAGAAATGCAGGGAAAGCAAAGGGTATTATCTCTGCCAGCTCAGACTGATAATATTGTGGTAGGGCTTTGGCTGGGGGTGGGTGGGGGAGGATGGCTGGGGGAGACAATGTTTGCAGTACAGAGAGCAGAAAATCACACATCCTTTGGAGACCGTGCCTGGCAGGGCCTGCTGTATCCCTTAAGCCCGTTTTCGGTTTCATTGCTGAATCTGACTGCCATGAGGCTGCAATGAGCAATACATGACATCCCACTGGTACACTGGGCACTCTTTCCAATCCGTGCAGGTGTATGGACTGCTCCAGGCTGCCAGGCTTGTCGTAAGTCAACCACGGCATCAGTGCGCTAACTGGTAGAAGTTTCTGGTAGCCGGAGGTGTTTTCTAAGCAGAAGGCCCAGAGAGACTGCTGAGCTGTGAGGTATCGCTGCTGGTCCCAGCCATTAGCTCCAAGGAGAGGATGTATTGTGTTTACCACAGATTGATGGGACTAATTCACAGAATCATCAGTAAAAGCTGTGTATCTCCTCAGACTCTCACATAGCCTTTTGTAGACAAAGATAAATCTAAAGCTCAGAGCGAGCTCATTTAATTCTCACCTGACAGCCAGTAATAACAGAAGCATCATATAAAGGTTATGTTTCAATGAAAAAATCTATTACTGGGGGTAGAAAACACACTTGCATTAATTACATTTTCTTTGTACTGCATTTGACAAAAGGTTAGAAACTACAAAAAAAAAAAGAAGAAGAAGAAGAAGAAGCAGAAGAAGATGAAGAAGAAAAAATACTGCACAAACCCAGGGAGAACATAGGAAGAGAACTCTACTTATTATCTGAAATTTTCTTTTTCTAGTCCCCAGGAATTCACTCAGACACTCTGTACTTTAGTGACTATGTTTAATTAAATCTGATGTTCTGAAGATGACTGGCCAAAAATATTATCAGGCATATAACAAGGATCAATTATTCTCCAACAGATGATGTTTCTACATTTTTGAAGTTGCCCATGTGTAGAACATACCTTTCCTGTCAGGCTGGGATATTTGACAAGAACAAGAGAGAGAAACAGCATTTTTTCATATTTTGTCTTCACAAAAGGTTACCAGGTGAAATGATTTAAAACAGACAATGTCAAGGCCCTGGTATTTTCAGAGTTTCAGCGTGATCGTGGGTTAGGAGGGTGAAGTTATGTTTTTTAAGGGGATTATAGTCCTTCAATTTCAAAAATTGTAACAACTGAGGGAGATCTTAAGAGACAGGAAATTTTCCTCAACGAAGAACTCTCCAGGAGGGTAATAGGCTCAGGGTTTAGTTCTCATTTAGAAATCGGATACAAATAATTTCGTTCTCCTAATCTTAGCCCTGCTGTCTCTTTTGCGATCTTAAACAGACTTAAAAAAATCATCAAAATACTCTTGAAGGCAATAGTTTTCACACTTAAAAAGGAAAATAACAGTAATCCCTCCTAAGTCTTAAGCATCGCAGAATGCTTAGTGGTACAGAGTAGACACTAAAAAAATTAGTTTCTTCACATATCAACACAATAAAGGTCATATATGAAAAATTCACAGCTAACACTATATTCAATGATGAAAAACTGGAAGCTTTTCCTCTAAGATCACGAAAAAGACAAGGATGTCCACTCTCATCACTTTTATTCAACACATTACTAGAAGTTGTAGCTACAACAAGTAGACGAGGAAAAAATAAAAGACATCCAAATTGGTAAGGAAGAAGTAAAACTGTCACTATTTGCAGATGATAACATAGCAAATTCTAAGGATTCCACAAAAAAACTATTAGAAGTAATAAATGAATTAATTAAAGTTGCAGGATATAAAATTAATATACCGAAATCTATAGTATTTCTACAACTGCATTACAAGACAGTAGCAGAAAGAAAAATTAAGAAAACAATCCCATTTACAATTGCACCAAAAAGAATAAAATACCTGGGAATAAATTTAACTGAGGAGGTAAAAGTCCTATACTCTGAAAATTATAAAACACAGATGAAATAAATTGAAAATTACACAAAAATGGAAACATATACCATGCTCAGAGACTAGAAGAGCTAATACTGTGAAAATGCCTATACTACCCAAAGAAATCTACAGACTCAATACATTCTTATCAAAATACCAGTAATATTTTTCACAGAACCAGAATAATCCTAAAACGTGTATGGAACCACAAAAGACCCTGAAAAGCCAAAGCAATCTTGAGCAAGAACACAAGTTGTGTTCAAGTTCAAGTTCAAGTTCTACTTGTGTTCTTCTTGCTTTTGTAAGGTATCACAATCCCAGATTTTAAGATATACTACAAAGCTGTAGTAATAAAGAGAGTGTGGTACTGGCACAAAAACAGATGTATAGATGAACAGAAGAGGATAGAGAGCCCAGAAATAAACCCAGGCTTATATGGTCAATTAATGTGGGGGAAAAGGGTCTTCGGTAAATGGTTTTGGGAAAACAGGACAGGCTATAGGCAAAAGAATGAAACTGAGCCACTTTCTTACACCATACACAAAAATAAAGTAAAAATGAATTAAGTGTGAGACCTAACACCATAAAAATCCTAAAAGAAAACACAAGCAGTAATCTTTGGACATCAACCTTAGCAATATCTTTCTAGATATATTTTCTCAGGCAAGGGCAATAAAAGCAAAAATAAACTATTAAGACGACACCAAAATAAAAAAGCTTTTGCACAGCAAAGGAAACCGTCAACAAAATGGAAAGACAACCTATGAATGGGAGAAGATATTTGCAAATGATAGAATTGATAAGAGGTTAATATCTAAAATATATAAAGAACTTATACAACTCAACACCAGAAACCAAATAATCCAATTAAAAATGGGCAGAAGACCTGGACAGACATTTTTCCAAAGAAGACATACAGATGGCAACAAATACATGAAAAGATGTCCAACATCACTAATCATCAGGGAAATGTAAATCAAAACCACAATGAGAGGTCATCTCCTACCTGTCAGAATGGCTAGCATCAAAAAGACAAGAAACAACAAGTGTTAGTCAGGATGTGGAGAAAAGGGACCCCTTGTGCACTGGTGATAAGAATGCAAACTGATGCAGACACCGTGGAAAACAGTATGGAGGGTCCTCAAAAAATTAAAAACAGAAATACCATATGATCCAGTAATTTCACTAGTGGGTATTTAACCAAAGGAAACAATACCAGTAATTCAAAAAGATAAGGCCTTATGTTTATTGTAGCATTACTCATAGCAGCTAAGAGATGAAAGCAACCCAAGTATCCCCTGAAAGATGAATGGATAGATAACGGATATCTGTGTATATGTATGTATGTGTGTGTATACATTACATACATACATATGTATGGACACACACACACACATGCAAGAGGATCTTACTCAGCTATAAAAAGGGATGAAATCTTGTGACAACATGGATGGACCTAGAGGGTATCCTGCTAAGTGAAATAACTCAGACAGAGGAAGAAAAATACCAGGTAATTTCATTACTATGTAGATTCTAAAAACAAAATGAACAAATAAACAAACACCAGAAACAGAATCATAAACACAGAAAACAAACTGGTAATTTGCCAGAGGCAAGGACGTTAGGTAGCTGGGCGATACAGGTGAAGAGGGTTAAGAGGTACAAACTTCCAGTTATAAAATAAATTAGTCACAGGGATAAAAAGTATAGCTTAGGAAACACAATCAATAATATGGTAATAATGTTCTATGGTAACAGAGGGTAACAACACTAATTGCGGTGAGCATAACCTAGCATACAGAATTCTCAAATCACTGTAACACATACCTGAAATTAATACAGCATTGTAGGTCAACTATTCTTCAATTAAAAACATGTAGATTAATTTCCTTTCCTAATTCAATCACTATAATCCATTAGTTCATAAATTTTGCTTGCATGCTATGTTTTTAATCATCAAGAGTCTAGAGAAGAATTATAAAAATATGTAGAAAAAAGGTCAAGATTCCTAACCTCCAGACCAACACATGGATGGAAAGGCCAGTTCACTGGAAGGGTAGCCAGAAGACACTACTTCCAAGACCACCGATGCCCCTTCTCTTTGCAGTGGACAACACAGCTCTCCTCCAACAAAGGAAATGCTGAAGAGGTACCAGCTAATGACCAGGAGCTACTGGCCACCAACCCTCCCACTCCCATCTGTGCTGTTTATTTGGATCCAGGAAGTGGAGGGAATTACGGAGAACACTGTAGGAAACACATCACAACCTCATATAACCGTGACTATTGTGTACGTATGTGTCATTGTATGTTCCAACCTTCCTCCTCAAAGTGTGGTCTTCAGACCAACGGCATCAGCATTGCCTGACTGCTGGGTAAAAATCCAGAATTCCCGACCCTATCTCTATGGAACCAGAATCTGCACGTTAGGAGAAATGCAGGTAATTGCTTGGGAAGCCCTGCTTCAAACAGGCAACGGTGGTCTTCTCTCCTTCCTTAGACTTAAAGCTAGAATATCAGCTCCAAGACGGCAGGGCACTCTGACTTTTGTGGACACGTATAGATCCTGAAGGACTCGAAGGACTCGAAGCAGCCCCTGGCGCACACTGGGTGCTTAGTGTGTCACTGTTAAGTGATTGCCTTGTCAGGGCTGATAAAATTCACAAGTGTCTAAGCGAGACCCTGACTTTCCTTCAAGGCCACCCTGGGAGATGGCTACTGTAATTGGTAGGGGCAAAAAAGTTTATTCAATTTAATGCAGAAAAATATTTATTCTGGGATTATAGTAAATTAAACAGATGTAGTGGACTAAAATTGATTATTAAAGCACATTTTTCCCCTCAGATAATGCTTAATGATGATATAAGGAAAAAATTGCCTATGAACTGCTTTAAAAATGTACCCCTTTAAACAACTTCATCGAGGTATAACTTACATATCATAAAATTCACCCATTTAAAGGGTTTCTGGCATACGAAATATAATAAATCTACTGAGTGGTGCAACTTGCCATAACCCAGTTTTAGAATACTGTTACTATCCCAGTGAGAAGCTCTCTGCTCATGTGTGGGTAGTTTTTGTTCCTACCCCAGCCTCAGACAACCTCTAACCTTCTTTCTGCAAAAAAGTGGCATCTTGAGGACTCTTCCATCAGGTACACATTTTTTTGAAGATTTTCTTTATTTGACAGAGAGAGCGGGGAGAGGAGGAGGGGGAGAGAGAGAATCTCAAGCAGTCTCCACGCCTGGCATGGAGCCCCATGCTGAGCTTGATCTCACAATCCTGAGATCCTTACCTGAGCCAAAATCAAGAGTCAGGTGCTCAACCAACTGAGCCACCCAGGTGCCCCAGTACCTGGTTTATCCAGTATGTGCAATTCTTCGTGAGCATTTAGCAAAGAAGCCCGGTTAAGGATCGATCTCCGTCTGCCAGCCCTGGCTGAATTTCAATTACTACCATGCACCTAAACATAGTTCTTTCAGTCCACTTTTCTCTTAAAAGTTATCTAACCTACTGAAATATCAGTATTAGTATTTAAGAATAAATGTACCAGTGTGTCTATTCCTTCCTGGGCTCTATGTGCAGAAAAACAGGACATTGCCTGAATCCTTAGTTACGATGCCTCAGTGCCAAGGCTGCGATGTGGCTAGTAAGAGAGATGTGTTAGGGTGACATGAACAGACCTGGAGACATGTCCATAACATCCTGCTAAAAGAGAAAAGCAGTGTGCTGAGAAATAAGTATGTTACGATCCTATTTTTATAATAAGAAAAAAAATCATATGTATGCATGTTTGTATGTTTCTATAACCATCAAGAATGTATAGACAGACATGCACCAAACTGTTAACACTTATTACTTTAAGGGGGAGTGTTACTGGGGGCAGAAGGAGAGGAAAACTTTTTCCATTGTAATGAGGAAACACTGTTTTGCTGTTTGAAAAGAAAAATCCCATAAACACTATCTTTGAAAGAAAGGTACGGTACTATTTTCCATTTTTCAGATTAGCTTCCTTCTCCTTCCTTCCCTCCCCACCATAAATCTAAATTACTATGGTTTTACCAAATGTGTGAGCTAAAATATTACATGGACTGTGGAGACCTCTAGGTTATAACTTGGGTTTCAGAACTGGATTTCGAATCCACCTCACTGGTGTAAGGGAATGAAGACGTCGGTAATGTGATTTGATCTGCAGCAAGAGTAGACCAATGTTTGGGACAAAATCTCACCTTCACTGGCTCTCCAAGTTTCACTAAGTCAATGGAGCAGGGAAACAGGGCCAATACTTAGACTCACTCTGGCACGCAGATGAAAGGACATACAGTCCAACAGCCCTGGTCTCAATACTCTTTGTTGTCCAATTCATTTAGACAGAAAACTTATCAGTAGAACAGCAAAGGAGAATTTTTTCAAAAAAGGAAATAGCATTTTCGGCATCACAAAATGAAACTGTGACTGTACACATATATGAAAAATACATGTTTGCATGATAAGTGACCTATAAAAATGCTTATTAAAGGTACATTTGCAAAGATGTTTGATTAAATGACACAAATGCACATGGATGCTCATGGCTAAGCTTTCCTCCTTTTTATCAGCTTTTGTTATTCTTGTCAATTTTGTCATGACTCTTTTAAAAATATTACATACAGAATATTACATCCAGAAAGCCACACCAATGGTCTGTGTCCAGCTCGATTAGTTTTTGGACTTGAACACACTCATGTAACCACCACCTAGGTCAAGAAATAGAACCCTTCATTGTGATTTGTAAAAGAGACTGAATCTTTAATTTGGGGGAAGAAAGTCTGAATTATCAAATACCTTCGGCACATTTAAGCAGTTACTCCATCCGGTGGGATTCAGCCTGGGCTGTGTGGGTAAAATTTAAGTATGAGTGAGTGAGCAAATTTTAAAATGACTGCACAGAGTCGAGACACAAAACATCCCTGGAAAATGAGTTAAGGCTCCATCAATGTGGCTCACCACCGGTCTTTTCCATTGTGTCACAGTACAGGCTGGCAAGACCGATGACTTGCTCAGGTTTGAGTCACACAATTCAAGCCAAACTTTTGACTCATCTCTAGGTTCATTTTTACCCCTAAGCTTCCTTTGTCACCAAGGTATAGTGCGTGAAACGCATGTGACCCGGCACACTGAACAGAGCCTCACTGTTCAAAGGAGGTAAAACAGACGATTAATTTGTCAGCACAAAGTGAAGACTCAGAAGCCCGGAATATCAATCTCTTGTTCAATCTGTTATTCTTTCTTTGAATAAAAGGCTGCTTAGAATCCACATTCAGGTCAGAAATGCAGAAGTTCAAAAGTGAACAGACCCTGCCTACTTTCTATACCTGACGAGAAATATCTCCAAAGAAGAACAGGTGTGGGGAAAGGATTTTTCCGTGGCCACAGGAGATCCTCTGTAGGTCTTGCTCCTACCAGACGCACAGGGAAGTGCTGACTTGGTCAGGATTGACATAAGGCAATCAGAATCAATGCCACGAAAGCAAAGGTCTCAAGAGCTAGAGGGCATGTCTGTGATTGTGCTTTTAGCTGTGCTGAAGCTTCTGGAAGGCTTGGACTCTGGAGAGCTCCTCTTCCCCACCGCACAGAATGACTATGAAAGACTTCTGTGCTTTCTGTGTATGAATTAACCAAAATAACTCAGGCCCTTTGTTTTTAAGTTCCATGCCCGCTTTGTTAGAAGCCCGAATGGTCGCTTTCAGAGTCACTCCTCATGACTGGAAAGTCAGGCAATGAACCCCTCTGTCCAGAAACTAAGAAAAATTCAAAAAGAGGCATTTTTCGAGTCCACTTTTGGGGAGGGAAGCTAGGCGAGGGGCTTAACATTGACTCTGTTATTTCCTGTGTCCAGACATGCCCCAGGACTTGGTGGGTAAAAGCTACCTAGGATGGAATATTTTAGTTAGACTTGTCGAGTGGGTCTGCATTCCCGTGAATAGCACGCACTGCTCAGACACACCCTCACTCCCAATCGGGAAGTCGGCAATTCGGGTTCAGTTTCCCTCTCTGCGTAAGTGCGGAAAGTTGGCACATCAGGTAGTTGAAAACAATTATTAAGGGTGGTTTTCATAGCTGACACACATATATCACCGCCAAGTACCTGGCCCAGATCCTTCTAGTAAGCTCAGAGATTTCCTAAAGCAGAGAGTAAATAAGACCTTTGCCATTTCACAGATGCTGGAAAAGACTTGGGACAAAAATGATCACAAATGAAATATTTTAATGGTGAAAAATGCAAAAGTAATTTGATCTTCTAGTCCTTATAAGCAGATAGTTTTGCTTCCTCTTTGACAGAAAATGCTGGTAATTTATGGAACATGGAGTCCAAAATGCAAATTTTTCTCTTTCTTAGTCAACTTGGGAAAACAAATGCATTATTTGGGGGAAAAAATCACAATTTTATCAACTTTAAAGCCTGCTATAGCCATTTTCTTAAAAACTTCAGCAGTAGGAGACCACCAATATATCCCAGAGCAATGATCCTTAACCAGGGACGATTTTATCTCTGAGGACACACATGGCACAACAGAGTGTGTGTGGATATGGGAGGGAGTGGGGGCACAGCTCACACCAAGTGGGGAGAGGCTAGGGATGCGGTAATGCACAGGACAGTACCCCCAACCTAAGAAGGAACCAGCCCAAAATGTCAGCAGTACTGGGGATGAGAAATCCCTGTCCCAGAGTGTGGTGATAGACTATTTGTAGGGGCACCTGGGTGGCTTAGTCATTGGGCGTCTGCCTTTAGCTCAGGTCGTGATCCCAGGGTCCTGGGATGGAGCCCCGCATTGGGGTCCCTGCTCCACATGGAGTCTGCCTCTCCCTCTCCACTCCCCCTGCTGGTATTCCCTCTCTTGCTCTCTCTCTCTGTCCAATAAGTAAATAAAATCTTTAAAAAAAATCCAAAACTACTTGTAGGAGCAGAAAATGAGACTGCTTTCGTCACATAAATGCACAAAAAACCCCCATCCCAGTCAACACAGTTTAATTCTTGTGAACTTCTGAGAACACTTCTGGAGAAAACACTCCTGTACAGTGCTGGCAGTGAAAGAGGGGACGGAGGGTGGGGGGGGGAAGACACGCATGAATTCAAAGCAGGTTTAGGAGTTCAAAGTTGGCTGTATTTGCCTTACTATCTGGCCTTGGTCTTTTGCAGTAAAATTAAAAAAAAAAAAAAAAAAGGGAAAGAAGAGAAGAGGAGAGGGGAGAGGGGAGGGAAGAAAACTTTATGGTTTCCATCCTCACGGAAAAGTACCATGGCAAAGTAGCCATGTTACTCCTCTTAAAATGAGGTCATTTAGGGGCTCATTTCAGACCCTTCCGGTCCACACTAAGTACTTCCTGTCTGACATCACCTACCTCAGAAGGAGCTTGAGGCTGAATTCCATTTTGCATTTTAATGGTGCCACTGACACAGAGCAAGACTGGCTCATGATAAAATTGACCCAGCACTTAAAAAAGGAGTCATTATCCAATTTCTATGCAGTCATCATTTGCACCTAAAAATAGCATTCTTCCGAAATGAGACAACTCTAAATAAGACATTTAGGGAAACTAATAACAGGTTTGTGGGAAGAAGAGAGGAAGGGGAATGAAAAGAGATCTATCACACAATTAAGACGCAGACACAACCAACACGCCTGGACCCTGCTGGCACCACGACAGCCAGGATGCAAAGCTGGGTCTGAACACAAGAAATTAATTTGCAGTACACACAGTAGCATGACCGGCATACGGTTATCTGATGGCCGCACTCAACTTTCCTATGTGGCGTATGTACATTTCAGCCTATAACAACAGTTCCAAAAGGACGGTCTTGTATTTAACTGACGATTTAGCTCCAGCATTTAAATCCCACTGCATTTTAGAATTCTGCTGCCTTCCCAGAGTTGGAAGGAGACAAGGTGACTCACACAGGTCTCATCCTTCTCTCTCAGGTCGGTGTTGGCCACTGGGGCAGCACTGGGGGGCTCCTGAAGCCTCTGTTTTGAGTGGCACTTGTTTGCGAACAGGAACCCACTTGAGAGGCAGACCTCCTCCTGATGTCTGTGGTACAGTAGAGGCTTTTGTTCACAGAGGTGTGTTAGGACACTGAACTTTCACAGAATATAGTATAGTGGTGTAACATTTCCTATCTCTACTAGTGTTCCTATCTAGACTAGAGTGAGAGGGGTGCTCTCCTATGAACATGAAACGAGTCCATTAGTTATGAGAGAGTGGGAGAGAAGGAGGAAAGGAAGGAAGGAAGGAAGGAAGGAAAGGAGGGAGGAAATGACGAAGGAAAGGAGGGGTGGAAGGAAGGAAGAAGGAGGAAAGAAATGGGTTTTGAGGAGTAATGCCTGATTTGGAAAGGATGAACCTGGATACAGCTCCATTTTCTCTCCCCTCTCTAGTATGGCTTTGAGGGCTTACGACTGTTCCTCTGTGTTTTAGGATGAAATCTGTGCATGTAGCAAACTGACCCAATTCTCCATTCCTCTAACGGAACTCTTAACTTCCCTTACTCTACGCCCTCGTTACTGGTTATCTCTGGGTCCTGTGAACGAGTGGGCAGAATGGAGTTCTCAGGTTTGGAGGACCTGTCGGCTTCCTCGGGCAGGGCGACAGATAATGACGGGGGCTCCCCGAGGAAGCATGAGCTTCTTCCTCAATATTTGGGGTCAGCAAACTTCTACCTTATTTCTGATTTTTAAAAAATATTTGAAAAGAATTTATTATGAAAAACCATAAACATCTAAACATATATGAAAGTAGAAAAAATAGTGAGATGAACTGCCCATCACTTTCACCAATAATTATTAAAATTTTCCCCATATGGGGTGCCTGGGTGGCTCAGTGGGTTAAAGTCTCTGCCTTCGGCTCAGGTCATGATCCCAAGATCCTGGGATCAAGTCCTGCATCGGGCTCTCTGCTCAGCGGGGAGCCTGCTTCCTTCTCTCTCTCTGCCTCCCTCTATGCCTACTTGTGATCTCTGTCAAATAAATAAATAAAATCTTAAAAAATTTTTTTTCCACATATGCTTCACCTATCCTTTTGTATTTCTAATATATTTTAGTAAATCCCATATGACGAGTGTATTTGTATTTATTTATTCTTCAACTTGTTTCAAAAATTATTTAAGGGGCGCCTGAGGGGCTCAGTTCTTAAGCATCTGCCTTCAACTCAGGCCATGATCCCAGGGTCCTGGGATCAAGCCCCTTGTTGCACTCCCTGCTCAGTGGGAGGGAGCCTGCTTGTCCCTCTTCCACTCCTTCTGCTTGTGTTCCTTCTCACTGTCTCTCTCTGTCAAATAAATAAATAGAAATCTTAAAAAAAAATAATGAAAAAAATGACTTAAAAGAAAAAAATGACCTGGATGGCTCAGTCAGTTAAGTGTCTGACTCTTGGTTTTGGCTCAGGTCATAATCTCAGGGTTGTGAGATGGAGCTCCCATTGGGCTCCAGGCTCAGTGCAGAGACTGCTTGAGACTCTCTTTTCCTCTCCCTCTGTCCCTCCATCCCCTCTCTAAAATAAACAAATAAATATTTTTTAAAAAATTACTTAAGAGAGACTTCACTTTTAGAAAAGCAGATTCTGATTTTTGTATTGTAATAATTCTTCCCAAGGCACATGGTTCAGTAAGTCAGGTCATTCTGGAGAATTCCTGCTTCTGACAGTAAATGAACATTAACCAAACTGTAAAGTTTGAGGGCACAGTTGTCCACAGAAGGTCCTCACTTCTGGTGTTATCTGCAAGTTTAGAGGGTTCTCAAGAACCATCCTTAGGTTTGATAATTTGCTGGATGGACCCAGAGAACTCACTGAAAGCTATTATACTCATGGTTATGGATCATTCAGAAAATAAATACAGATGAAAATCATCCAAGGGAAAGACATATATAGGGAAGACCCTGGGAGGGTTCCAAATATGACAACTTCTGCTGTCCTCAGAATACATTCATTACCCTCCCTGCATTGACACGAGACAATCCGCGTTGGAGCACCACCATCTTGGTCTCCTGAACTTTGGTGTTCAGAGCTCTTACTGGGGCTCCATTCTGTAGGCATGATTGACTGACAGTTCTCGTGGTTGATCTCCATCACCAGGGTGACTGACATCACAAGACCCAAAGCCCTTATCCTAGATTGCATGGTTGGCCTTCTTGGCATGGCCAGTCCACCTTAAGGTCCAATGTGGCCACCTACCACTCTAAAAAAGACACTTCTATCAAGTATGACATATATTACCTCCCAGAACCCAAAGGCAAAGGAAATCTCTCACTGGGGAAGGCCAAGTTTTTTATTGCACAAATTAATTTACTTGTTCTTATTGACCATGCTAATCCCAACCTATTCCTCTTAGTATACTTTACTATGAGAATAGTTTTTACACAAAACTGTTGGGAAATTTTAAAATGAGAAGTAAGTTATATCCAGCAATAAATATCTCTGGTAATGCAAGAATATCAAAACAAGAAGCTGACCTCCACATAATAGTTAAAAATAAGATGAGAGTTACAGAAGAACAACTTGAAAAATATATACCCCTTCAACTACGTCCCAAAGAAGAGGAAACATCAAAAGTTTCCAATATTTTATATTTTAATTTATTTTTTAATCTTTCACATATTTACTTTTCTGTTGAAAGCTAACCAAGGTTTTGGTTGTAATCCATCTCAAGCCTCATGGACCTCTAGGTAAGTTTTCTTTACAGAAAAGAAGCTTCTTATAAAATTCAACATTTTATGAACTCAGATCACTTGTGATTCCTTTAAGTATGAAAAATAAGTGGACATATGGTACAAATTCTCACTCATTTCTACTTTATTTTGCAAGTGAGATGTGTAAAGCTCTTCAAGACCTTCCCTGCCATACATGAAAACAGACTAAAGAGTTCTGGATTTACACCTTTTTTTCTTTCTCGATGTGAAATTTTATGAATTACATGCAGTGGCAGGTCAAGAACTGGGTTTGAATAAATTAATGAATGATTTCTACCACACTCACCAAATTGATGAATATGAAGGGACCATGGTTTAATTTCACATTTTTTTTCTGCTTTACTAATCCATTTCTGGATCCAAACCCTCCCCTGATGTTTGGCCAACCACAGCCGGGTTCTGTTTCTATTCAGTCGAAGCTTCTGGATTACCTTGTGTACACACATGAAGAAGTATTTACTTCCGTAAAGAATCCCTGCTCCATTTGAAACTTTTCTTTCTTTGTGATTTTAATGCAGTTAAGGCACTGAGTGGGGCTAGGAAAACTCCCTATGAACACATGTGGCCTCTCTCTTACTCGCTAGAAGTCAGGCAGCTTCGTCTGTGTCTTTAGAGAAAGCACTGCCCCTCAGTTTCCAAGGGCAGAGGATATGTGGGAAATTTACAATGAGACTATCACAAGTTTAAAAGAACAGTGTTCACATGTTTCTTCCACCTCCAAGTGTTAAAGACTATAGACTGCAGCTGAGGGGCAATTAAGGACCCTATTTATACATTTCATGGAGCCTGTGAAGCTGAAAAAGAAATGAATGCAGTTGCAAAAGTATACAGTTCACTCAGGCAATTTCATTGCCTTTGTGTGGGGGAAAAGGTCTTCGAATGTCATCAGCTAGAGAAAGGTGAATATTCAGGAATCAAAAAAGCAGCCAGAATGTTACCATGAAAAAGGAGAAGGGAAGGGAAAGAAGAGATGACAGGCTTAAAGAATATGAGAATGCCCATGGAGGATGAGGAAGGAGGAGAAGCAAAACAGGAGGGAAGTCTCCTGAATCAGGGATCCTCAGCTATGGTAGGGGGGCGGTGAGAATGTTCTGGGGTTACAGTGTAGTTTGAAAAGGGGCATTAGAGGGGCACCTGGGTGGCTCAGTAGGTTAAAGGCTCTGCCTTCGGCTCAGGTCATGAATCCAGGGTCCTGGGATCGAGAATCCAGGGTCCTGGGATCGAGCCCGGCATCGGGCTCTCTGCTCAGCAGGGAGCCTGCCTCCTTTCCTCTCTCTCTCTCTGCCTGCCTCTCCACCTACTTGTGATCTCTCTCTGTCAAATAAATAAAAAATAAACTATTTTTTAAAAAGGCATTAGATATTATATGCTTACATTCCGAATACAGAAAAATATCTTTCATTTTTGTAACACAAACCTTGGTGAGTCCAGCTCTATAAAATCTTCTTGGCTGATGAAGATAAGCCTGTTCTAACCCAGCAGCCAAGAAGATTCTCAACAGGAGAGGGAGTGAGCAGGCAGAGGAGGAAATACAAAACAAGTGCATCCCAGAGTGCACGGGAAGGGAGGAGGGGGCTGGGATTGGATTTGTGCTCTTCAAAAGAGGGCATTCAGTTTTTAGACTGAAAACCTGAAAAATATCACAAACCCTTTTAGAATCCTGTTCCGTAAAAGCACTTACTGCAATGTCAAGTTAACCTTGGGGGCACTTGACATTCTGGAACGCAGTCAACCTGTGGTACTTTCTGGAACCTAGCTGACCCCTGGGTGGGACATACTGTTTTGTTTTTGCATCTGCAGGGCTTCTCTTTTTTGAAAGGCTCAAAGCACTTTACAGGTGTTTACTTTATAAAATTCTCCAAGTGCCTAAAATAAACTAGAATCCATGTAACATTTCAGGTTTTGCCTATGCTCTTCCAAATCAACGCATTTGGCTTTCTCTTAGTCCCTGGTGCTGTCCATCTTGACAAGCCTCATGGATTCGCCAGGAGACAAAACCATAATCATGGTTTGACCTCACAAAAAACACCAGGACATTCCAAACCTCCACAAGCCTGTGTCAACAAATTACAGCTAGCAATGAGCACAGATAAATTAGGTGACTGTACGTGGAAACTGCTAAGGTAGATCAGTAACAACAACAACAACAAAATGAAATCGCATGTAGGTGAGCCACCGTAATTCTGTCTCTGGCTCAGCGGATCAGTAGCCAGTCGGGTCCTGGAGGGCCATATGTGTATTTATAAATATATCTGCTAATGTAAAGGTCGTACTGCTCACTGCTCAGAGAAATGAGGCACATTTGGAACCATCCCTAGAAGATTTTGGTTTCTTAAAAAAAAATATTTTGACAATTTGTGACAAATGCAAGCCTGCCCCCATATGTTTTGTACTATTTAAAGGGAAATGACACCCAGTTGCCTTCACATCAACACATGAAGTCTTCTCTTTTAATAATGAAGTGAGGAGGTGAGAAGGGGGGATGGGGGTTACCTTGCACACATATTTTAGAAGATGTAAATATCTTTTCAAACTTCATATTTCCACGCTTCAAGAGGACAGAGCTTCTGAAATCTGTGTTACTGTTCACAACACAGGAAATAACAGAAACTTTCAGATTTGAGGAGGAAATGGGAAAATAATGAATGACAAGAAAACAGTGGTAGATTCTTGCCAGAAATACAGTCTTCTGGCCCCTTGTTCACTTTTTCTGCCCAGTACTTGCTGCCTGCTTTTCTGGGCATGGGGGGGGGTCCAGGGGAAGGGGCTCCGCTTCCATGTTCCTCTCTGCCCCCCTCTGCAGAAATCTCTTACAGATTAAGTTAGAACACCCAGGAAGCTCAGTCAGGCCTGGGAATTGCTCTATGGCCACAGACCCAGAACCCCAGAACCGACTTCTCATCTGCTTGCACACCACTCTGTTCTTTAATACCAACAGAATAACAAGGTTTCCCCATGGCATGGAAGACAGAAACTAAAAAAAAAAAAACCAAAAACGACCCGCAAAAAAACAACAACACTTGGATGACATCTTTGGTGAAGAAAAAAAAAAGCTTCTGACAAGAGGGAAAGGTATGAAAATATTTTGAGAGAACTTGTTTAATCACTCAGCAATGCCTTCCGTTCAATCTAGCCCTTGAATCTGAATAACCACGACAGATGGCTCCTGCTAGTTTAAAAAAAAAAAAATTAGCTAAATTTTCAGATAACGCAGCCTTCTGTCATGTTCTCCTACTCTGAGGCGTCTGCGGTGTTTCGCAGGCTCTGAACCACGGGCTGCTTGCTGGTGACCAGCTTTCGCTCTGTATCCACAGAATTCACACCACTTGCTACCTTGTGCCCAGAACTCCAAGGGCGAGGGTTGTGGTGGGGAGACTGTCAGTTTGGATGACAAAGACCTTGATAGGCCATCCATCCCCAACCCAGATATAAGATCTGCGTTTTATGCACAAAACCATGTTTGAAATGTAAGGGCCGAGAGGACAGCTCTGGGTTCTGTCAGCCCGGCCATCTCTTTGTAGCAGAATAAACTCATATCTGATGCTATAATTACAAGCCTAATGGACACACTTAATTTATTTTGGAGAACTGAAGTTGATATCCACTAGTGCTATTATTGAAAAGACTAATGAGAGCTGCTCGGTAAGAAAATAAAAGATTTATTGAATTCCTTTTGGCACCCGGCACAGCTTAGCAATTTTGAGAGCCCATCAAAACAGCAGATATATACCCCACTCAGATGTGCTGTACGGGATGTGAGCTGGGTTTCAGATTTTCAATAACAAATCTGTCACTCCGATTTTAATTAGACGGCTTAAAGCAGCTACATCAATAATGGCAGAATGACGGCTCAGTTCAAAGATCATAGAGATGTTACTCTACTTTAATAGTTCTTTTATACTAGTACATATTTCAGAAGTTTGTGAGGCATTCATCTAGACTATCCCTTTCACCAGAGAGGAGGGAAAAATATTCCTAATTGAACTGAACCACGAACACTAGCCGTCACCACCATTTCTGAACCAGGCTGTTGCATCCAGCTGGTTAGGAGGTCTAATTTCACACCGCACAGCAATGAAATGCTGCTAACTTTTATTTGTGAGTGTAAAACAGTAATATTTCATGACATCCAAAGGCCAGCGGACGCCGCTGGGTGCACCCTCCACTGGTCTAACTCCGAGACAAATGGCAGTCTCGACAGCCGAGCCTTTCCCATGAGCAGCTCACAGGAGCACCCCAGGAGGACTTGCCCTGGGAGGGGGTGGAAGCCTTCCTGAGAAGTGCAGCTGCAGCGGGGAGCACCCCACTGCCCCAGAGAAGGTGAAGGAAGCCTCTGGGCCTCCTCACTTCTTCAAGGGGTAGGAGGTGCGTTTAACTGACATTGTATCTCTTTCCACTGATTCTTACTATAGGAATAACAATCTATAGATTGCATCAAAAAACACTGGGTATTAAGGAAGGCCCCTATTGCATGGAGCACGGGTGGTGCATAAACAATGAATCTTGGAACCGTGCAAAAAAAAATTAAATTAAAAGAAACACTGTTAATATAGTGACATATCTCTTTCTGTATTTCATCCCATGGAAATATATACACAAATGCGCTGTTGATACAGATATATATATACACAAACCCACTTTTCTAGAAAATAAAATGAGGCTACATACGCTGTAAGGGTTTTTGCTTAACAACTTACAGTAATTATCTTTCCATGTCAATAAGTATTTCCATGTCAATAAGTATACCTCCAATTTATCATTTTTAAAAAGTGCATAATATGCCATTATGGATTGCCCATTTTATTTATTCAGTCCCCTCTTGTTGGACATTTAGGTAGTCTCCAATTATTTTGCAATGATATGAGAGTACGTGTGTGTGTATATATATATTAATACTAATATAGAATACATGAACATGTTCTGTCTATATTATAAACATGTGCCATGCATATACATATAATTTAAGTATTATGTTAGAACAAGTTATTTTAGGATGAATTCTTAGAACTGGAATTTCAAGGTCAAAGTATCTACATTAAATTTTTTTTTTTTGGATTTAGGATAGCCATTGTTGTATTTGTTTATTTATTTATTTCTGCGAACAGTTCTGTATCTTTTTAAAGTTTTTATTTACAGTCCAGTTAATTAACATACAGTTAATGTTAGTTTCAGGTGTGTAATTATTCAACACTTGCATACAACATCTGGTGCTTCTGACAGGTGCACTTCTTCATCCCCGTCATGTTTCCCCCATCTCCCCGCCCTCCCCTCTGGTAACCCTCAGTAGTTAAGACTATTTCTTGGTGTGCTTCTCCCTCTCTCTCTCTCCCTCTCTCTCTCTTTTTTTCCCTTTGCTCTTTTGCTTTGTTTCTTAAAATCCTCAATGAGTGCAATCAGATGGTATTTGTCTTTCGATGACTGGCTGATTTCACTTAGCATAATGCCCTCTAGTTCCATTCATGTTGTTGCAAATAAAACAGATACTGTTTTCATGCCTGGACCTGGAATGCTTGCTTCAGGAGCACCTTCTCCTGGACCAGATCCTGACAAAACCCCAGCCCCGCTACTATCACTGTCAGAACATCACACACATCCCTAAGTTCATCTCCACTTCCTCAACAGTGCTGTTTATTGCTCTCCAGAATGATGTGAGCATTCCCTGGACCAGCTTCCTGAAAGTCATTCTGTCTGATCAGCCCTCAGTGATGGCGGCCCGGCTGTCCTGGACTCCCAGCATGACCGAAGTGCCGACACACGAAATACAGCACATTTAGAAGGGACACCAAAGAAATACAAAAAATAAATAAATAAAAAATAAAAAGCTATTTCTAACAAGAAGAAGAAAAGAAGAAGAAGAAGAAGAAGAAGAAGGAGAAGGAGAAGGAGAAGGAGAAGGAGAAGGAGAAGAAGAAGAAGAAGAAGAAGAAGGGACACCAAGGCCCCTGTGGCAGCGCCGTTTCATTGCTCTGCATCAGCTCTGCCACGTTTTAGTCTCTCTGACCTGGGGGCAGTGACTTATCCTTTCTGTGCCTCCGTTTCTTAAGTACTCATGCTTCCTCCTCCAAGAAGCCTTCCTGGACCTCGCATGTCTGCGTCAGAGGCCTTCCTTTGGGTTCTCACACCATTCCACACTTCACCCAGCACAACACTTACCACGTACTTCATTGGTTAGCTGTCCTTCCCCAAACCTAGAGTTGCAAAGCAGGAACCGTATGTGACAATATTGGCAACTACTTGCGTACCATTCATCGTAAAAGGTAATCACTGCGGGCCTACTTTGTTCTGGATACGAGGGCTACCCTATTGTTACAGATACAGGAGAGAACACAGCTCTCATGTGACGGGTACTCAGGCTGGGGAGGGGCAGACCAGTAGCCAAATAGGTCAATATATACAATATGGCAGATATGGTAACTCCTATGGAGATAAAACAGGACAGCGTAAGGGGAAGGGAATACCGGAGGTTGGTGGCTTTGAGCTTAGGTAGGGTGAGGTCAGAGGAGGTCTCTCTGAGAAGGTGACATGTGAGGGTATCTACAATTGGGAGAGGTCACTCTCACCCCTGGAGTAACCAACTCCTTCCTCTGGTTTCAGACATGAGTGCTCTGAATAATATTTTGTTTACTAAAAGGGATCGGCTGCTCAAAACAATACTAGTAATAAGTACAAAATAAAAATGAAATTTAAAAGAGATTTTCGGGTATTTCTCCTCCTGCAAACAGCTCTGTGCTAGGCACTAAATAAAGTGACTTTCTAGCCAGCATTAAGTCCCCAAAGAACAAAAGCTTCTGAGAGGAAGCTTCAAGCATTTTAAGTTCTCAGTGTTGAGGGAACTTAAACACACACACACACAAGTGGGTGCACACGGAGGCCCAAGTATATGCCGCCAGTGGCAGAACTGGCATTAGAATCCTGGTCTGCTACCTTGAGAGCCCACACCCCTCCACTCGGGCCAAGGTGTGGGCCAGAGCAGCAGGCCGCCGAGCCACCTGAATCCCGATGTGATTCAGGAGTGGCTCTGTCCCAGGGTCCTCCTCCAGGCCGAGCCGTGTGTTTAGAGACTGGGCAGCTCAGGCTGAACCTAACCTAGAGCGGTCTTCACTTTAAGGGTTCACTGGTTGTGCCTCTGTACAGTGCAAGCGATGATTTTTTTAGAAATGAAAAGGCCTTTCAATCGAGATTTCTCCTCAAGAACTAGGTAATTCTAACAGTCAATGCAAAGTGAGCGTTTTCGAAGGACGCGCCGAGGAAGTGTTGCTCCCGGCCCAACTGTCTGCATCAGATCACTGTCCAGTTCTGCCTTCTGCTCCTCACTTGCCTTTTCTTCTTTTTTTTCCCTGCTTGCTTCCCTGCTTCCAGCTGCCAGCAAGTCAGATAATTAAATGCCAAAGCAGTGACACTCGGCATTTCAATGAGCGCTCTGTATTTACTCCGAGATCCCTCTCGACAGCCCTGCCGCTCAGCGTGTGTGCGAGCTCTCAGCCGCTCTGCCCAGCTGAAGGCTCCTTTCTTGCAGAGCTGGACCAGCTGAAGAAAGACGAGCTCGGGCAGCAGCCTGGGACCCAGCCCCAGAACTGGGGGGGGAGGGGCACATTCCCGACCTTCTCTCCTGGTCACCTCTCGGAGTTTGTGTCCTCCATGCAATTAAACAAGCTTTTGTTAAGACCGGAGCCCTCCCTGTGCTCACCCTCTGCTGGGATACTTTTTAAGTGGATTCTGGATTGAAGAGAACGGAGCTGTAGGTCTTTTCATGGGAATCGGGCACTGCCAGGTTATTGCACGGTACATGCCCGTTAGGTGATACCACCTCCACGGCCCACCCTATTTTATATGAGGCTTACCAGTGAGAACACAAGTGGACATTGGGCATGAGAGTCTACCCTAGCCTCCATGGTTGTTTGAGGCCTGGGAAGAACTGCATTCAAAATTTGCCTCTTCACCAAAGCCATCACATGCTCAGGCTGCAGCTTAGCCATCGCTTCCTCCTGGAAGGCCTGACCCAGAGAGTCTGGGGTCAGTGCCCTCCTAGGTGCTCTGACACAGCCAATACTTCACACAGCTCTCGACCACAAGCTCGAAGGACAGGGACATTGTCTTACTCACCGCCATGGCCCCCGTGCCGAGAACAGGGCCTGGAGCAGATCGAAAGTACCAAATACACGATTCCAATCAAACTGCTTGGCAAGTCAGACGGAAAGGTATTTTCGAATCCCTTCAAGTCTTATTGAGCTAAATATTGTCCTAAGATCATCAACATGATTATTAAATTCACAGATAATTTTTATTCATTCATTCATCTATTCAAGGTAATACGTACATACTGAGCACCTACTATTTTCCATGAATTGTCCAAAAGACTTGCTATTCAAATATTCTTTTACTTCCTCCTTTAAGAGCCTTTGTTTTCCCTGCTCAGGGAGGCAACTCGTGGGCTACATTCAAGAAACTGACTCACAAGAGCTCTAGGGGAAATTTCTAATCAATGACCACATGGTGCTTCATCGGAGGTGGGCACCATCATGAAGCTGTTTATACTGGGGGTGCCTTGCAGGGAAGAGGGTGTCTAATAGATGCTCAATGAGTATCCATGGGAAAGTGAATAAATGAGCAGCCCAGACATGCTGGCCACTCCTGCATTAAGTTAATAGGTGGATGCGGTCACTGAGATGCAAGGGGACAATAAAATCCATGAGTGGTGCTCTCCCTACATCTGCCTCACTTCCCAGCATAGTCAAGATGGAGTAACAGGGACCAGATTTACCCTCTGACCTGAAACACATACCACACACACACCCCAGACAAGCTATATAAAACAACACTGATATTGGACATCAGGCAATAAAAGACAGAGGTCTCCAAGATGAAGAACAGTGAGGTGAGGCCTACTGGTGGCCCAGCTTTACTGCCGTGAGACTATTTCCAGGTGGCAGCCCAGGAAGAAGGACCCAGGAAGAAGGCAGTAGTCTCCCTAAATTGAGAAAATAAAGGGGATACCAGGGCAGCTAGAGTTTATAGGACAGAGTAGAGAAACCTACAGAGAAGAACACAACCCAGAAAGAGAGGATCTGCAGAGGGTCCCCCCAAGGATTCTGGAGAGAACTAATAAGGAAACCCATGCATTTAAGTAACTCCCTGAGTGTGAGAAAATGCCAAAGGACTAGAGGGAACAGTGCTGGGCACTCAGGGAGCAGCCCTGATACTCCCACAAATCAGCCTCGGTGGTGGGAAACCGTCAGTCAAGAGACTGCTCCAGCTGCCTAACAAAGTGAGACCTGGAGAGCCAAACTATATCAGGTAACTTAACTATATCCCAGAGTAAAGCTCAAGAATATTCACAGGAATGCAAAAATATCAAGCACCTAACAAGACAAAATTGACATTGTCCGGCATCCAATGACTATCATGCATGCAAAAAAAAAAAAATCAAACTGGTTATGATGGTTATGATGGACTGATAACCAACACGGATGTTGGAGTGAGCAGGCAAAACCATTAAAATAGTTGTTCTCACTGTAGTCCTTATATTGAAAGAGCAAGAAGGGACATGGCAGGCATTTTAGAAATCAAACTTCTGGAGATGAAAACTGCAGTGTCTGGTAAGAAAGCCACTGAAAGGGATTAATAAAGGATCTGACATCGCAGAAGCAAAGATTAGTGAGGTTGAACACAGAGTCAAAGAGGACACCCAAAGTGAAACACAGAGAGAAAGAAGAATTTTTCAAATCTTCTGATTGCATGACAGTACGTCTGGTTTCAGAACCCATGTTCCTGCCACCCTGTCACACCACTTCCAGCTCCATGTGACCAGTGACACTGTCACTACTGCAATCTGCCTAGTGGACGTGGTGACACGCACTGATGTTTGCCGTGAAGTCCTAAAAGTGGGGAAAGCGTGTGGGAGAATGTGTGTGTGTGTGGGGGGGGGTCAGAGCTTCCCATACAAATCCTGGATCTGGACAGAAGTTCGTGAATAGGGGGTTACCTACAGCACACCCAGGCCTACGCGTGCTGGTTCTGGCTAACGTGATCACGCACGAGGAAAGACAACACTGGAGCAGAGAGCTGCTTTTACACAATAAATTCCCATAAAAACTCAACAAGTTCCAAATTTACTCTTCACACATGAGAATGGCCCAGAGGCATCTGAAAACCCAGCATCTAATTAAAAATAAAATAAAGTTTTTACTATGGCCCACTACCTCACACATAAAATTCTTTTCCCATGAAAACAGCTTCGGTAATGTGGTGGTTAGCTCAACTACTTTTTTTTTTTTTTTTTTTTTTTTTTTTTTTTTAAGGAAAACAGGTTTTGATTCCTGTCTCCTCTCATGCGGTGGGCTCTCAGGGCCCGGGGTGTGGACCTAGCATCTGGGCCATTCCAGGTGCTGGCACTGGACATTTGGCATGAACTCAATCACCATTAACTCCTCTAATCCTTCAACCAAAAGAAGGCACAGAATCACCAAGTCACAACAGCCCCAGGTTGAAAGGGCTAGTAAGAGATCATCAATGCATTTATCAGTTTTAGTTGTCCAATATTTATGCTCCCTTCCTAATTCACCCACTGTCCTTTGGGAGAGTTAGGTCTTCGTGAGCATGAGATATCAAAGGAAGACAAGAGTACATCCACCAGCAGGCCATTCTCCATCCCAACCACGGGGACCAGGTCAGCCCTGCATGTTACCTACATGTTACTACAAGCTGGGCCAAGACAGGGCCACTGAACTATGAGTAAGCAACGCACTTGTTAAAGCATTGGTTGGCGGCTGTCACAGAGAAAGTGTGCTGACCAAAATTAGGACTCATTCACAAACTCTGAAAGATGCCTCGGGTGCCACGCAATGCCACGCAATGCCACGCATGGTCCTCAAGCCTCCCACTGATCCTGTGAGGACCCCACCTTCTGCCTGTGTCTACTGACCTCTGAACTAGGGATAATAATGGTTGCTACCTCAAAAGTGCTTAGAGTAGTAGCTGACACAGAGTGGACAATAAATGCAGCAATAATAAGTCATGCTTTACTAGTATTATTATTAGTTATTTGACATCTATTGAATGGGAGAAGTACACCAACCACATGAGTTCATTTGGGATCAAACGCTATACTAGGTATCACTAACCATTTGGTGCTATACAAATTTATGAGGTACTCATCGTAAGTCTGAACTCTCTAGGTTAAGGAGACCGTTGTACGTCCACTCATGAGATTCAGAGCTTCCACAGATCCCCTGAAACAGCATGCGGAGCTGTGGGTGTGTGAGTGTGTATGTGTGCACACGTGTACCTCTGCGTTTTGAGCTGGGCTGGGAGGAGTGCTCTGTCACCTTCGTGAGTCTCAAAGCCATCGATACGCCCAAAGGATGCACACCACTGTCTTAGAGCTTCTGGAGACAGATGCAAGGTCCCCTGACCTCACCCAGTGCCCTTACAAGTTTCTGGGCTGGTTTACCATGGAAACAGCCCCCAGAGCAGCAGCTGCCCACAGCCAACTCTTCAAGAGCTTGCAAGGCCCTCCACCTGGGCACTAGCCTAAGAGGCTGGTGGCTCGATGAAGGGTCTGCTGGCAGAGGGAGGGAGCCAGCTGTGTTCCAGGCCACAGCATCAGCTGGGAAGAGGAGGGGACTGCACAGGTTTCTCGACTTTGGGGTTGTCTTAGAGAAAAGCAGGGTGTGAGAGCTGCATTTCTGGTACAGTAAAGGCTCCAAAATTATTCCTGGATTGATTAAAGCCTCGCTGGCCTCTAAGGGTAGGGAGATGACTTCCCTGTTAGAATAATGTGAGATGGGGTGGGAGGAGAAGGCGGTGGATCAGGAAACCTGGCTGGCATCACGATAGGGTTCAAAGGGAGGGCTATTTAGGAAGTTTTTAAAGATCTCTCTCTTGTACATGGTACCATGGTCATTTGAAGGTAGAGGATCAAGGCTTTGCTGCTCTCAACTGTTCTTCCCTTCTCTGTACCTTGGTTTCCTCACCGGTTAAGTGAGGCACCTGTGACAAGCTCTTGTGGTTCCTACAGCTCTATCATTTTGAAAGTTAGTGGAAAAAAGGGCAATTTTATACATAAAAAGGCTGAACTTTCCCTCAATGCCAATTGCACTGGCCAGCTGTCACAAATCTAAAGCAAAAGAATCCAAATTCATGAGTTTTTACAGCATGAAAAGTCTTCAGCATAAGCCAGTGCCCTGGCCACTGTTCTAATGGTGGACAAGGCTGGACTCCCTCCCCCTAAAGGGCACCAAAGGGGGAGTTTTCAAATATGACAGGGAAGGCAAAATGGAGGTCAGACGAATCCACATCTAAAATGATCACTAAATACAGGAGAGAAAAAGCTGAGAAAATTAAAATTTCACTTGTAAATAAAATGATCCTATTTCATTATGAGAATAATGTCTGCAAATTTTCAAGTAATTTAACTTGAAATTCATTTCCTTCTTAATTAAAAACCCAGACTATGTCACATGTAATTCTGAACTGCAAAGTGGATGAAGAAAGGGAGTGGCTGGCGGGTGGGGGAGGAGAGCAGATTCTCTTTCAAGGAATGTCTGATAATCCAACTTACATCCCCTCCAGCTGGTCCTCCGCACTCTTGTCTATGGGGGAAGGCCGGCTTTAGAGGTTTGCACAATGATATACACCATATTGGGCCTTGAAACTGCCTAAGGCCTGAGCCACATAGAAAGTCCAAATGTTTCTTCCAAGACCTTCCTATAGAAATCAGTCCTCGTGAGAAGGTCTAGAAACCAATCCTCGACTCTACGCCCAACCCATCGATTTCCTCTACTGTTTCCTACTAAGAACTCATACAAAACCTGCAGGCCATTCCGGAGCAACCCCCCCACCCCACCCCATACACCACACAACTACACACCCAGTTTGGGCTACCTAAAAAATAAATGAAAAGTAAAATACGATTAAAGCCTCATGAAATAGTTACAGGACCTCTGAACTCAACCAATCAGTAAGTGATTTTGTTTCTACTGTTGCTAAGACACAGTGACTGTAGAGGCCATAAAGGCGTACAGAAACGCAAACAACACAGCCCCTACCTTGAAGGAGTTTACAATGCAGGAGAGAAGGTAAGAGGGACAAGTAACATAGATACCGTGTGCTGCTCTTGTGAGGGACAGACGGGCTGAGGGACGGGGCCGGTTCTCAGCGGAGAAATACCTCAGTAGTGGGAGATTTCGGTTGATGACTAACTAGTGATTCACAAGAGGAAGAAAGAGAAGGAGGACTCAGGGACTCTCACATTCTCTTGTTCTATGAATGAGGTCAGGGAATAAAGGGGAAGGGAGAGACGCAACCAGGAGACAGGTGGCCCTGCCTGAGACTCTCTCTGCTCTATTTGCCTCCGAGAAAACCAAGAACTGTGTCTATGGGGCAGCGGGTGTAGGGGTGAAGAGGGTGGGCTCTAGAGTCCCGGGCACACGGCCTACCTCCTTAGGCCACAGTTTCTTCATCAGCAAAATGGAGATGATGTGAATACATAACACAGCGGCTCTAAAGCAAGGGGCTGGGAAAGAACCAGCGGGAGGGTGAGCATCAGGCCACTTGCATAATAAACCTGAAATACATTCTCTCTTCATCAGCCCTGGAGCTCAGGAGGAAAGTCTCCAGATTGCAGGCCCCAAGGGCGTGCGGGTCGCAGCCGGTGACCTCTCCCACGGTGGTTCTGGGTACCCGGCCTCCTGCAATGGGCGCACTGCATCTCCCCGCAGGGTCTGCTTCCCTTGCAGATGAGGGTCCTGACCAGGGCCTCCCCCAGCCCCTCTTCACTCTGGTCCCACCTCCTGTCCCCACTGCCGCATGAGGCCTGGGGTTTCCAACATCTCCCACACCAGCTTCACCATAGCCCTTACCAACTTTGGCTTCTCACTTGCCACCAGAATTCTCCAAAACCCAACGTGATCTATCATTTTCCTACTTAAAAAGCCCTCAGGTATCCGCATGGCTTCCAGGGGCCAGTGTTCAGGTCGCCTGCCCTCCCTGCCAAGACCTCTTCGGGCAGATGGCCCAAACTACAAGGAGTTTGCCTCGCATGCCGCACCTCTGGGCCACAACGCTGCCGCCACCCCCCGCCCCCAAGAGAAGACTCCCTTGTCACCTCTGCACACTGGGCCCCACCTGACACCCGGGAAGATCCGGCTCCAGTGTCCCCCGTGCTGCAAAGCCTTTCCTGTTTCCTGCTTCCTGCCTGCAGGCCTCAGATGGCTTACGGTTCAGAGGGCTGGGCCACTGAGAAGCCACTGTGCTGACCCAGTCTCAGAAACTCCCTGACAAAAGCCCAGAGAAAGCCCTGCTTTTTGGAATGGAACGTCCAAGGCCACCCAGACGCTGCCGCGAGAAGCCAGTTCCCTGTCTGCACAGAGGGAGCCGGGCTCGGCCTGCGGACGGGCACGGGGCTATCTGCGCTTGTTCGCACAGAGCCGGGGTTCGCTTCTCACCCAGAGCTGCCCGCGTGGAATCGGGCACGAGAGCCCATGGCCTTGCTTGCCACGGGGAGCTCACTCCCGTCAGCTGCTGGTGAAACCTCCTTTGACCGGACATCTCGGCCCAGCCAGCCGCACACCGGGTCTGCTCCGTCTCAATCTTACACCTGAGGCCGCCCCACGCAGCCCCCAACCACACGAGCCTCCCGCGCGGCTGAGGTTACCGCTGACACGCGAGCCCGGAAAACAGTTCCAACAGCCCACGGGGCAGGGGGACCGAGCCTGGAACGCCGCGTGTCATCGCCACCATCAGACCCACAAGCGAGACCACAGAAGGAAGCCTATTCCTCAGGCACCAACAGCAGCTCCAGGTCTAGAGGTTCCCCTGCGGCGCCAGTCGGCCAGAGAAGAGCCCCGGGGTTCCAGGGAGCCCGCGGGACGGTGGGCCGGCGCCCCGCACACTCGCGCCCGCGCCCCGCACGTCCGGCGCCAGTGCCGGCCTTGCTGTGCTAAGGAGGCTGCTTGACAAGTTGACGTAAAAAAAGCCTATAAATATGCCATTGGTTCCCGGTGCTGGAAGGTTCTTCCTGACATGAGTATGGCGCTTCTCACTGATGCCGAGAAAAAGCACTCGCGGTTAGTTTCGGGCCAGCTGAATCCTGATGAATCTCTCAGAGAGACTCGTGGGGAGAAGCCCCCCTCCTCTCAAACTGCCTCAAAGCACCGGGATCCTTTTCTTTTGTGATTCTTAACCCATTTGAGGTCAATCACGGCGTCGCGTCCGCTGCTGTCCCGGCGCCGCGAGCTCCGCGGGGGCAGAGATCCGGCGTGTGTGGGCTCCGGCTCTAACTGCTCCGGGACTGTGAGGCCCTGACACACCGCGGGCGTTCAGGGACGAGAAATTCTGCAAAACAGCCTTGCTTTCCTTGCCTCGGCCTCCCGCTACGGCCTCTGTCCCCATCTGGTGTCTGTCCTGCCCCATGGACGGAGTGTCATTAGCTCAGGCTAAGTCCGGCCGCACACTCCCCTTGCCGGCTCGGTGAATCGAAAGTCGGCAGAGCTTCGGCGCCAGACACCACCCTCTGAACATCCCTGCCTTCACAGGAAGAGCATCAGGGACAGTGTCTGATGGAGGCATGGTCAGTGCCCGACGATCGTCGGTTTAGTAGGGCAGATGAATCGGAAACACATATAATGAGTGCATACGGCCACACAGAGGAAGTGTCTGAATGGTACAGACAGAAGGAATATCTCAAGGAAACGGAGCTACAAGAGACAGGACAAATTACTGGTCCCGGTGTAGCTTATTAAAAGTTACCTGGCTTAAGGCTATTTCACATGAGGAATTTTCATGCTTTAAAGGGATCAAAATGGATTCTGGTGAGTCAGGTGCAATCCCATTACTGATCCTAAATCTCTTGAATTTCAAGCAGGGTACAAGAATTTCTTCCTTCATTATTACCTAAAAGCAGCTCTCTTCATTGTCTTGAGGGCCCCCAGAGAGATGAGGGAGAAGGGGCTGCGTTAGCACGTTGGTTCCTCTTCCGCATCAACAAGAGGTCCTTGGGAGACATGAACTGGGTCCCACAGCCATGGAGCCAGCACACAATCAGTCAGGACCAGCGAGGGCCTGCAGCAGGCACAGTGGGGCCACCGCTGTGCCCTATTAAGGAAGAACAACCTCCTCATCCTCTACCCTCTAGCGATGCTGTTAAGGAGACAGAATTCCAGCATATAAAACATGGAGAGAATAACGAAATGTTAAGAATGTGGGGATTTTAAGTCAGTAAGACTTAAAAGAGAAGGGAGATGACAGGAAATCATGAGGGTCACAGAGGAATGAGGATGGAGAGGCCTGGAACAACGTGTTAGGACTGTTAGGACAGGGGATGGAGGAGAGAGTTCACGTCCCCTGGGAAGGAGACCCCTGGGAAAGGGCAGGGGCCTGGGCAGGCCCTGGGAGTGAGGACATGGGTGAGAAGTGAACGTAGCTGCAGGAGAGGACGAGGGCGCACGAGCTAACGTACAACATAGGAAGTTGAATCCCTAGACCACAGGAAACTTGCAGGATCCTCTACAGCAGAAAGAGGCCTTCTGTGGAGTTATTTCTGTGGAATTATTATGTCCCCTAGGCCTTGACTTTTATCCCCCCTGGAAAGAAGAAGATTAAAATGGAAGCAGCTGAACACAACACGTGGAAAACCAGGCACAGTAAATGTGTGTCTGTCAAGGAGGCCAGTGGCCGGGGTCAGCGTCATTTGTTAGGGGGCTGGAAAGGGGCAGATGAGAGGAATGGCACCAGTTAACTGCAGAGGGGAAGGGGCAGCGGCGGGTTCAGAGTCCAACCCCAGAGCTAAAATTGCAGTGACACGAGGGGCAAGGAAACAACACGTCAAACTCCGACGACCTCATGGTTTGCCCAGGCTCTCCTTCAAGTGGCAGAGACAGAGCAGAGGGACGCGGGGGGATGTCGGTCCTGGGGCCTATGTGCAGCTCTGTTTCCTGAGATGCGGGAAGGGCCGTTTGCAAATGTGCTGCTTTGGCATCACACCACTCACGGTCAGTCTGTGAGACTGTGTATTACTCTGAAAATCAAAACGTAGAAAGTGACCTCGCAGGCTCTTCTGCAAACGCATCTTATCAGCAGTTACTTGTAGTAGTTATGTGGGACACTTTTGCAGGGAGGGCCTGACTCGCTGCTACAGGGGAGACGTAGCACTAACATTCAAGGCTGCCTGCAGCTCCATTTGATGGCGTAATAAAGGTGGCACATCTTCCCAACACTAGGAACAAATAATGAGTTCCAGACTTATGGAATGGATGGTTGAGTGGATGGAGAGAGGGATGGACACTGTACATCCCTCATTTTTGCTAGCATCATCACATTCCTTGAAGGTTTTCTAAGAGACGCCATAGAGAATCTTGCTATTCACCATTTACAACAAACTTAGGTCTGACTGGCATGGGGCTGTGACAGGCCCATCTGGTTTTCTGGGGCTGTGGAAGGCATCAAGCGTAAGTTAATCCTTGTCAGGTACCATCTTCTCTCATACCACCTACCAGGCGGGTCCAGAAGACGGCAACATGTCTGGGTGGATGCCTGGCCACTTGCCAGCTAGTTTCTTTCACAGAAGGAGATTTGAAGCCCCGAGAACATCTCAGAAGTTTCTAGAGGGCTCTGGCAGGCTCTGAGCTCTGCATGTCTATCACAGAGGGAAGGAATCATGGAATAGCTTTAATCTTATTCCACCTGCAAAGTAATTGCTTACACTTAAAAAAAAAAATCTTGGGTTGGCCTGTCTGATTTTATTATGCCTTTCAGAATGGCACATTTTAATTCTTTTGTTGTTTTCATGGAGTGCTATTGTATTTACTTGCTAATGCAGAGAACAGAAAAGAACATGACATTCCAAAATGTACTCTTTCCCATGATTTGCCCTTCCTCTACCAGCATGGGGTACCTTTACTTCATTTTTCTCCCCTACACAGCTGCATAAATTAAAAAAGAAATCATCTGACTACAGTGCCTCTTTTTGTCTCTTTTTTTTCCCCTCCTTCCTATTAAATACAGCCCCTGTCCATGGTGATCTTGGCATGGAGGCTCCCCCCCAAGGTTCCCCTACCCGTAAAGTCACGCTTACTTGTGCCGGGCTCCAACGGCTTGTTAGAGCTCCAACCATTCCCAACTGTAAAATCAGATGTTTTGCTCCGCACTACAATGTTTATACGTCTGACTGCATTCCTCTTTAACAAGTGGCCCATGACAGAAAACAAAGAAGTTTCTTTTTTTCTGTTTTCCTTCTTGATAAAAGCTGGGGCCCTCTATGAACAGAGAAAAAGATGATCCATAAATGTAATATCTAAGTAAGTGCAAGCTAGTAAACACAGAAGACTCTTTGGGTTTCTGGTCGGTCAGAAAAACCAAGCCTGGCAACGAGAATCTATATCCATGGGCATATTTAGCCAATGGACAATTTCAAACTCTTTTCTTTACCAAGACTTTTCTCGGAAACAGGAAAAAAAAAATTGGCTCACATCTTAACCTCCTTTATTTCCCCAGTCACTTGTAGAAGCCTTCAGGCAGTTAGCCAGAAAGGAGGTAGGGCAATCGAGGCCTAAGTCCCCACAGGGTCACTGGCTCTTTTTTTTTTTTTTCCTAAAGATTTTACTTATTCACTTGACAGACAGAGATCACAAGTAGGCAGACAGGCAGGCAGAGAGAGAGGAAGGGAAGCAGGCTCCCTGCTGTGCAGAGAGCCTGGCGTTGGGCTTGATCCCAGGACCCTGGGATCATGACCTGAGCCGAAGGCACAGGCTTTAATCCACTGAGCCACTCAGGTGCCCCAGGGTCACTGGTTCTTAAATATCAGCAAGAGTGACATAGAATCCAAACGTGCCTGAATTAGAAGCAATGAGAGTCAGAGTCAAGGTGAAGGGCCATGACTGAGACTCTCCTGCCCAGTAAACAATGTTCTCCTGTCCTCAGTATAGTCCTTGTCCCTGTACACAGACCCTAATTCACAAAGAAAATTTTAGAACATATCAGTCAAAATTAGATATGATTTTTCTGGGGCTCCTGGGCGGCTCAGTCGGATAAGCGTCCGACTCTCAACTTCAGCTCAGGTCACGATCTCAGGGTCGTGAGAACAAGCCCCACATCGGGCTCTGCACTGGATGGAGAGACTGCTCGACACTCTCTCTCCCTTAGCCTCTCCCTCTCTCTCTACCTCTCTTTAAAAAAGAAAAAAAGGTATGATTTTTCTGTAAGGAAATTCTACAATTTTAAGATTTGTTAATTGCAAGGCACTGGTTCCTGGTGGGTATTTGAGGCCAGAAGGGAGACGTATGTTCCTCTCTAGAATACCATCTTCTACCACAGATTGTGTGGACATACAGCAGCTATTAGGTCCATTATTATTATTATTATTTAATGAAATGTGTCACCTAGCAAGAGTGAGAGATTTTTCAAGTAATAAAGCATTTTAGCAAAGAAAGCAAGGTTTGCTTTCTTCTAAGAAGTCTAAAATTACTCTGGCAAAGAGAGGGATTATTGCTATGCAACGCCCCACAGAAGCAGAGGTCATCTGCTTCTTTAGGGATAGGAGGCACAGACCCAAATTACAGAGTGACGCAGCAATCTATTCCCATAAAAATTATTTCTTAATGTCTCCTGGTGGTTTTTGCCATTCCCAATGGAAATGAAAGCTTTACAATGTTACTAAACTATAAACTGCCTAGCTTGTTCTACCCACATCAGTTATAAATTCATTTGCAGAGAAAAAGAAGAGACATAAACCAGTCAAGATAATTAAAATAAATTAAGTGAGGGACTGTCAAGAATGACTTCCCTGAAGGAAAACGAAGCCTTCTTTAGGCAAATTAAATAATAATTCATAGAAAATGAAAACTATCAAACAGATTCTCAATACTCGGAACCACGGGGTCCAGGGAGTGGGGTGTTTTGCACCTTGCCAGTGTAGGCTGGGCTTGACCGGACAGGAGAGCCTGCCCTTCACCAGCACCTCCTGTGAGCCCATGGGGATACCTGTGCTGGGTCTGCAGCTGTGCAGCCCAGGAGCCGGGAAGCCTGGGAAATAAATCAGGCTTTGGGCATTTGCTGCAGATGATCGGCTCTGGGGTTTTGGTGGTTATCCAAATTCAACTTTTTTTTTAAGATTTTATTTATTTTTGCAGGAGACACAGAGATCCTGAGCATGAGAGGTGGAGGAGGGGCAGAGGGAGAAGCAGGCTCCCCACTGAGCAGGCCGACTGATGTGGGGCTCAATCCCAAGACCCCGAGATCATTATCTAAGCTGAAGGCAGATGCTTAACTGACTTAGCCACCTAGGTGCCCTGAATCAAGTTTTTTTTTTTTTGGGGGGGGGGGGTAAGATTTTATTTATTTATTTGAGAGAGAGAGAGAGAGCACAAGTGGGGCGAGAGGTAGGAGGAGATTCAGACTCCCCTCTGAGCAGGGAGCCCAATGTAGGGCTCGATCCCAGGACCCTGAGATCATGACCTGAGCCGCAGGCAGATGCTCAACCCACTGAGCCACCCAGGCACCCCCCGAATCAAACTTTAAATAGGGGCTGAAGCTTGCTTGTGTGATAAGAAACTGTTCACAGAACTCCACCACCACCTCCTTTCCCTAACCCCATTCTGATCTCTCAGGCAGATTTACTGGAAACTTGTTTATAATTAGGAATATCTTGCTATTATTCTACCATCTGATTTTTCATCCCCAGTGCCATATATACCACTGAGTTCCCAATTAATAGAGGCTATTTCTTAAAGCTAGCTATAGTTTGAGGCACAGGACTGGTCTCGCCCCCAAAATATTGAGTAAGTCTTGAGATCAGGCCCAACATTCAATAGAATGTGGTAACTGGCAAACAAGACAACACCACTTGCATAGATCAGGAAGGAGCTTCAAATTGGCAGGTCACTTGTTCATGTGAGGTCATCCAAGGGGACAGACCATGCAACTCCCTCCACCTGCACTATGGCCTGGGAGAGAGTGAGAACAGAGAACACAGAGGGCATGGGGGTAAGAAAACAAGACCAGATCCAATAGCATGCACACAATCAAAATCACAGGGGGCTGAGTTAGCAGATTATTACAAACCCTATGAGCCTAATGCCTCTTATTGAACTCAGCATACCACTGACTTCAATGGAACTTTTGCCTCAGTAAGGGAGGACAGCAAGAGGCCCAGAAATGCATAGAATTTGAAACTACCCATTTATAAAAAGGGACAAAAAAAATCTTTAAGAAAGAGACTGTTTATATAGTTTAAACTATACTCCTGTGAGCAAGTGGAACCAGTAAGAGGGGTCCAGATACAATCTGTAACCCACTCTGGGAATCCTTTGTGTCCCCATGAGCCTGACAGACTTCTCCTGAACCTAGGAAACTAACAGAGGAAAGCCCCTACACCCTCCCCCACTGAGAGACATCCAGTGGTGAAACTTCTTCTGCCCCCCTCAGGAGACCCAGCAGGGACCAGTAGGATCCCCAGGGGCACCAGACAAACCAAGCTGATCAAAATAGCACTACAGGGGCTCCTGGGTGGCTCAGTGGGTTAAGCCTCTGCCTTCGGCTTCCACCTTTGTTATCTCAGGGTCCTGAGATCGATCCTCGCATCGGGCTCTCTGCTCAGCGGGGAGTCTGCTTCCCCCCCACCTCTCTGCCTGCCTCTTGCCTATTTGTGATCTCTCTCTGTGTCAAATAAGTAAATAAAATCCATATATATATATATGTATATATATATATATATATATAATTACTTTTAAAAATATTACTACAAACACTTTGAAGATTAAACTGCCACTGGAACCATGGCCACTGCAGTAGTCAAAGACCCCCATGCTAAACCTAAACAGGGTGACTGCCTACTAAAATGAAAAATGGAAATAGAATCTGAAGTTTCCAAACATAAAAGACAACATATCAAGGATACAATAAAAATCACCCATCAACCATGAAACCAAGAAAATCCCAACCTGAATGAAAAAGATGATCAACAAATGCCAATACTAAAACGAATCAGATAAATCAGATGCTGGAATTCTCTGAAAAGGATTTTAAAGCAGCTTTCATAAAAACACTTGAGCCAATTATAAATTTTCTTGAAATAAGTGAAAAAAAAAAGAAAAATCTTAGGAAAGAAATAGAAGCTAGATTCAAGTAGAAATTATAGAACTGAAACACAAAATAACAGAAATTTTAAAACTCACTGAAAAGAATCAATTGTAGGACAAGAGAGGACAGAATCAGTGAGCTTGAGGACAGAACAAAAGAATTCACCTAATTTCAACAAGAAGAGAAAACATACTGAAAAAATAGTCCACAGAGCCTTTGGGGCCTCTGAGGCAATAACGAAAGGCTAGTATTCCATCATCAGACTCACAGAAGAAGACAAGAAAGAAAGTAGGTCTGGAAGATTGTATAAAGAAATAATGTCCCCAAACTTATTTGGCAAAAGACACAAACCCACAGGTCCAAAGAACTTAGTGGGTCCAAATAAGACGAACCCAGAAAAATCCACACTAAGACAAATCATGATTACAATTTTAAAAATAAAGGAGAGGGGCACCTGGGTGGCTCAGTGGGTTAAGCCTCTGCCTTCAGCTCAGGTCATGGTCTCAGGGTCCTGGGATTGAGCCCCGAATTGGGCTCTCTGCTCAGCAGGGAGCCTGCTTCCTGCTCTCTCTCCGCCTGCCTCTCTGCCTACTTGTGATCTCTGTCAAATAAATAAATAAAATCTTTAAAAAAACACAAAAATAAAAATAAAGGAGAAAAATTTTTAAAGCAGCCAGAGAGAAAGGATACACTAGTTATGCATGAACATCAATTCAAATGACAGTGGAATTTTCATCTGTAACCATGGAGGACAGAACAAAGTGGTTTCGCATGCTAAAGGGAAAGAACTGTCAACCTAGAATTCTATATCCAGAGAAACTATCTTTCAGGAGTGCAGGGAAAACAAAAATATTCTCAGATGAAGAAAAACACAGAATTTGATGTTAGCAAAGCTACCTATAAAAATTAGCTAAAGATAGTTCTGAACTGAAAGGAGATTAAAAAAGAATCCTGGGACATCAGGAAGAAAGAAAATAAAAAGGGAAAAGATAGAAATAGTGGTACTTACAATAGAAGATCACTTGTTCATGAATTTTATAAATAACATTTGATGATTGAGACCAAAATTACAACATAATGTGATCCTCAAGACAATGATGTTTAAAAGTAGGGAAGGTAAGAAGGTAAGAAGATTTACGTGGAAGTGAGGTTTCCAAAATCTGTAGGGAAGGCACAGGCCCTACCACAGCTACCATGGTCTTAACAAAGAAGAACTGAGGGATAAGAGTCACCCTTTTTGCTAGGAAGGCTTACTGAGGACAGTGTCCTAGTGATAGAAACACAGACATACTGATCAATTGTGAAGAACAGAGAACCCAGCAGCTGGCCCACACAAACGTGTTCAACGGATATTTGACAAAGGTGCAAATGAATGAAGGGCAGCCTTTTCAACAAATGGTATTGGAACACCATAGACAAATGGATGTCTACAAACAAAAATGAGTCTTGAATAAGCCTCATACTTTATACAAAAATGAAGTAAAAATGGATTACAGGTGTGAACATGAAACTATACAAGTTTTAGAAAAAAACGGGTAAAAATATTTGGTGTCTAGAATTAGGCCAACCAGGCCAAGAGTTCTTAGACTTAATACCAAAAGTACTATCCATAAGAAGATAGAATGATAAATTTGTCCTCATCAAAATTAGAAGTTTTTGCTCTGTGGAAGCCCACAGGAAGATGGAAAAACAAGCTATGCTTGGAGAATATGTTTGCAAACACATATGCAACAAAGGACCAGTGTATAGATTATTCATGTAGATAAATAGATATTTTTAAAAACTCGAAATTCAAGGTAATAAAACAATCCAACTAGAAAGTGGGAAGAAATGTGTACAGACATTTCACAGAAGAGGATATACAGATGACAAGGGAATACATGAGAAGATTTTGACATCATTAGCCACTAGGAAAATGCAAATTAAAACCAGGAGATATCACCATTTGCCTCTTAGAATGGCTAAGAATAAAAAATAGTGACAACACCAGTGCTGACAGGGATGTGGGGAAACCGGTTCACTCATACACTGCTTGGAGGAATGTCAAGTGGTATGGGCATTACGGCAAAGAGTTTAATAGTTTCCTATAAAACTAAGCATAAGGGGCGCCTGGCTGGCTCAGTAAGTAGAAGTATCTGATTCTTGAATCTCAGGGTTATGAGTTTGAACCCCACATTGTGTATAGAGATTACCTTAAAATTTTTCTTTAAAAATTAACAGACGACCCAGAAACTGCAACAGTGGGCATTTATCCAGAGAAACGAGAACTTATATCCACACAAAAACCTATGCACAAAATATTCATAGCAGTTTCATGTGTAAAATGCCTCAAATGGGACTCAACCTAGATGTCCTTCACGAGGTAAATGGTTAAACCAACTGTGGAACACTGTGAACTAAACATACCCTGCAATATTACTCAGCAATAAAAAGGAATAAAATATTGATACAACACACTGAATGAATTTTGAATTGAATTAACAGGTTGAATTTTCAGTGAATTAGGTTGAATGAAAAAGGCCAATCCAAAGAAGTTACATATGTGTGATTCCACTTATGTAACACTTTTGAACTGAAGAAAAAAAAAAAGCAGTAGGGGACGGATTAATGGTTGTCAGAAAAGTCAGGGATCGGGGATGGGAGGGTGGGAGGCAAGTAGGGATGATTATGAAAAGGAAACAGGAGAGGTCCTTGTGGTGTGGTTTCAAATGGTCAGTATCTTGATTGTGATGGTGGATATGAGAACCCAAATTGTATAGAATTACACATGTACACATGAGTCCATTTCTGTATCATTTCCTACAAGTGCCTGTAAACTACAATTATCTCAAAAAACATTTCAATGTCAGAAACCCAAAGAGTGTCCCAATTTGAACGATGAAACTAGGTAATATTTCCACTATGAAGTTAGTTCTCAAACGTGGCGTGTGGCACCCTCAGCCAGATGCACAGCATGGAGAGGGCCCTGGGCAAACAGCTTTTTCATCACTCAATTAATCACCACTGAAAAGCCACTGCTTTATGAGAGAAAGGGGAAGGGGATGTTATGTTCAGACAGTAGTAGAATCCTTCTGAATGAAGACAGATGCTAGTAAACACCTTATCCATCAATTAGCAATTACTGACACCAACAGGTCTTTAGCTCCAAAGGCCAGTGACACATCTGTTTTCTTCACCAAAGGCTGATCGGCACCTGGCACAGTCCTTGACTCATGAGAGGCACTCAGTAGAGTTGATTGGTAAAGAACAAATTCACACCTCTCATTGTGTGGCTAAAGAAAGAAGTTCCTGCCAACTAGGACTTGACCCTACTCTAGCTCTGTAGGTCAAGTAGGGATTTCCTGATGTGCTAACCATCCCCTAAGCTTGTGCCTTCTTCTACACAGAAGAGTGGAGAATACTTTTTTAAAAAAATTTTTATTTAAACTCAATTTAGTTAACATACAGTGTATTATTAGTTCCAGGGGTAGAATTTAGTGATTCCTCAGTTGCATTTAACACCCAGTGCTCATTACATCACGTGCCCTTCTTAATGCCCCTCACCAATTACCCCAACCCCTACCCTCCTCCCCTCCATCAGCCCTCAGTTTGTTTCCTATGGTTACAAGTCTTTTATGGTTTGCCTCCCTCTGTTTTTATTTTATTTTTCCTTCCCTTCTTCTATGCTCCTCTATTTTGTTACTTAAATTCCACGAGTGAAATTATATGGTATTTGTCTTTCTCTGTCTTATTTTGCTTAGCATAATGCCCTCTAGTTCCATTCATGTTAATGCAAATGGCAAGATTTCATTCTCTTTGATGGCCAATAACATTTCATTGTGTGTGTGTGTGTGTGTGTGTGTGCACGCGTGCGCATGTGTGTGTGTGTGTATGTAGACTACATCTTCAACCATTCATCCGTCAATGGCCATCTGGTCTCTTTCCCATAGTTTGGTCATTGTGGACATCAGTGTTATAAACGTTAGGGTCCATGTGCCCCTTTGAATCACTATTTTTTTTTTTTTATCCTTTGGATAAATACCTAGTAGTGTAATTGCTGGGTCATAGAACAGTTCTATTTTTAGCTTTTTGAGATACCTCGATGCTGTTTTCCAGAGTGGCTGCCTCAGTTTGCATTCTGATCAACAGCGTAGGAGGGCTCCCCTTTCTCCGCATCCCTGTCAAATCTATTGTTTCCTGAGTTGTTAATTTTAGCCATTTTGAGAGTGTGAGGTGATACCTCATTGTGGTTTTGATTTGTATTTCCCTGATGCCAAGTGATATTGAACATTTTTTCATGTGTCTGTTAGCCATTTGTGTATCTACTTTGGAGAAGTGTCTGTTCATGTCTTCCACCTATTCCTTGTCTGTATTTGTTGATTTTTGGGTGTTGAGTTTGGATACCAGCCCTTTATCTGATATGTCATTTGTGAATATCTTCTCCCATTCTGTAGATTGCATTTTAGTTTTGTTGAATGTTTCCTTTGCTAAGCAAAAAGGCTTTTTTATCTTGATGAAGTCCCAATAGTTCATATTTGCTTTTGTTTCCCTTACCTCTGGAGGCATGTCTAGCAAGAAGTTGCTGTGGCTGAGGTCACAGGGGTTGCTGCCTGCTTTCTCTTCTAGGATCTTGATGGATTCCTGTCTCACATTTAGGTCTTTCATCCATTTTGAGTCTATTCTTGCATATGGTGTAAGAAAATGGTCCAGTTTCATTCTTTGGCATGTGGCTGTCCAATTTTCCCAGAATCATTTGTTGAAGAGATGCCGCTTTCTTCCATTAGATAATCTTTCCTGATTTGTCGAAGATTACTTGACCATAGGGTTGAGGGTCCATTTCTGAGTTCTCTATTCTGTTCCATGATCTGTGTATCTGTTTTTGTGCCAGTACCATACTGTCTTGATGACTACAGGTTTATAATAAGGCTTGAAGTCTGGAATTGTGATGCCTCCAGCTTTGGTTTTTCCTTTAGAACATTATTTTGGCTATTCAGGGTCTTTTCTGGTTCCATACAAATTTTAGAACTCTTTGTTCCAGGTCTGTGAAAAATGCTGGTGGTATTTTGATAGGGATATCATTGAATGTGTAGATTGCTTCGAGTAGCTTAGACATCTTAACAATACTTGTTATGAGTAAAGGAATACTTGATGTAATGACCTAAAGCTGTCCTAAAGTCAAAATTAATTTTCAAATACCCAACCATATCCATGTTTAGTATTTAAACATATATTACATTTTATACAAACTAAATTTCATACAAATCCAAGAACTGAGCACACCTCCATCCCTTCCTCACTCACACACACACACACACACACACACACACCAAAGTTCATCCCTTATGGTATGCATGCCCTAGAATTTAAGAAAAGAAAAGACCAACTGACAAAGGGGTTCTTTTAAGTATGGAATGTCAAAGCGAAACCATTTCATCAGGCAGGGAACCATACTGTTGTTTCTGATGTGGAAAGTGAAGGCTCTGTGACAAGAGTTTCACAGTATCTGTACCCTGGCTAGCTCACAGGCAGAAGTAGCTCCCTGCACATGAGCAGAAGCACCCAGCTCCTGCCACCACTTGTGCGGAGAGGGTGTTAAGAGAGAGGAACGGTGTGTCAGACATCTTGCAGCAAGAAGTTGTGTCAGCTTTTAAAACTTGGAAAGCGTTTTACTGAGATGCCCTGGAGGCCAGTGTACAAACTGGTAGGTGACCACCATTATAATGGGTGTCCATTTTACTCTTACCTTCCCCTCCCCGCCCCCAAAGTCTCTTACAGGAGACACAAGAGTTTCAGCAGATGTCACAGGGCTCAAACCTTCAGGCAGCTCAATCAATGCAAAGGATACCAGAAGTAAAACACAAAGAATCATGTAATTAGAAAACCTGGATGTACCAGCTGCAGTTATAATTTCGTCTGAAGGGTTAATACATTGGGAACACTCAGGAAAATCACACAAGTCCTGGAGTCTCATCACTCCGCTTGCTGTATCTTCATTTGTCATACTTCACATGGTGATGGATGCAATTATCAGTACTTTCATTTTTGTTTTAATTTAACTATAGTTTTGTATTTTAACTGTGGCTTAACATGGGAGTGGACAATATTGTCTTATTATACAGTTTGTCATGACTTTAAGTGGGTTTGAAATTTTAATTGAAATTTATTGTACCTTAAGGCCAATTACTTTTAGAGGAACTGAAGTCAGATTTTATAGTACAAAGTCAATGAGACAATAGGACTCCCCACTGGAAATTTCGCTTTAGGGCAGCTTTGTCCGTTCATATCATAGCCACAACTAAGTGGTGTTAGAGTATGGACACTCAGACGACAAGAATAGTGGTATTCACTTTATTCTTATTTGGTGCCTAGACTAATGCTTAGTGTTAATCTCTCTCACACACACACACACACACACACACACACACACACGGTTTCCAGAAGTAGTTTTGGGGAGGGGGAGAAGTGACTTTTGTTTTCAGCTATTCAAAATATAAAAGCACAGAACCAAAGAAAAGGGGTTAGTGAAAAATTAGTTGTTTGTATATCTTAACGTTAGGTGCTTCTTTGAGAAAGGGGGAAACAAGGAAATCCTTCTGAAAGGTTCTGCTGAAATGCGTTCATGGAAACTGCCCTGCTCCCTTTACCCATGGGATACACAATGAATTCAAAGAGGTTCTAAACCAAACCCCTCTCAAAGTAAAGGAAGACGTGCTCATTTATGGTACAGAGTTGGTAAGATTCTTAACCCAGAAGCTCAATATTTCTTTTCCATTATTAAGGAGAAAGTGGTATTAAACCTGGCTGATGGGCATGTTTATTACAACGATTCTTTCTACTTTTGACAATTTTTGTGAATTTCCATAATAAAGTAAAAAAAAAAATTAACAGTAGATTTGCTGTCTTTGCAAAAGTATTCCTGCTCTCTAAATATTATTCTAGTTTTGGGGGCACCTCGGTGGCTCAGTGGGTTAAAGCCTCTGCTTTCGGCTCAGGTCATGATCCCGGGGTCGTGGGATCGAGCCCCACATAGGGCTCTCTGCTCAGCAGGAAGCCTGCTTCCTCCTCTCTCTCTCTGCCTACTTGTGATCTCTGTTAGTCAAATAAGTAAATAAAATCTTTTAAAAAAATATTATTCTAGTTTTAATTTAGCCAGTATAAACCAAAAGACCAGACTGTGTGATATCCAATAATCTCTACTTTGACCAATTCTGACGAGGTCAAACACTTTTATCCCCTAGGAGGTGCCATACAAAATTGTCTTTAGTTTAACTGGGTGTGTGTGAAGATTTTCCACTTGGGAATAAAATCCTCAGCATATCCTTGCAGAGTGTTTTCCCTGTGCGATGTGGAGCCAACAGGCCAAGGCTCTCAGTAAGGCTGGCTGCCAGGATAAATCGTGGCTTTCCTGGCTTCACACGTGAGCCAGATGTTGGGGATTTTCTGAGCTATAGAATCGTGGGGAAGAAGGTTTTTGCATTTCCTGTGTTCTCATTCCAGTTCTCAAACTTTCTGGATTTATGGCCAGTCAACAGTGTCACAAACTGGCCTGGAAATATCCCCGGAGTAAAGCCCATTGACAATGCACCTGACTGCCACGGCCTCATACCATCTGTCAGATCAGCGTCTCTTTGTACAGCTTCTTACCCCAACTGCTCTGCAGAAAGTCAGGGAGGAAGGTGTCATCTTTAATTTGCTGAAACCTGCAATTCAGTGCAATTCTACTATGACTCGAAAACATAGTTTATTGCCTTTATGATTTTATGATATTCATATTTGTCTGTCATAGACAATCAAGACATTCAAATGTATATGTGTTATCATGGGTATATGTAAAAATTCCAATAATCTCACTGTCCTTGGAGAACCAACATCGTTTTCATTTATTTCCAAGGATAACTAAGGGATTCCTGGGATCACAATGAATGTCTATACTTGCCATCGTTAGAATGTATGCTTGCATATGCATGAAAACATACATTTAAACATTGTATTACAAGCACTTTCCTTATTATTAAATATTTTTAAATGACTTTGATGGCTGCATACTTTCATTGAGGTTATACCATAATTCATTTTCCTAGTCCCATACCACTGGATATTTAGTTTGCTCTCAAATTTCTTTGTCTGTGTAAACAATCTGCTTTGCCACATTTTGGCGCTAGAGAATCCAATGGACAATGATTTGTTTTCTGAATAACCACTTCCTTTCTATTTCAAACAGCCTTCTTAGGAACAGCACTTCTCAGACTCTGGTATGCATCAGAATCGTCCAGAAGGTTCTGTTAAAACACCAATTTCTGGGCCCCACTCCCAGGACTTCTGACTGAGAAGGTCTTGAGGTGGGTCTGAGAATTTGCATATCTGACAAGTTCCGTGGTCTGGACCACGCCTTGAGAAACGCTGTTCTGGAGATGCACCTGCTGATGGATGAAATGGACGCAGAGAGAGGCTTCTCGTCGTGGGCTCCTTGCTTTTTCACCCTCCCGTGGAGAAATAAAAAGCTGCTTCGGTTGATACTTCACAGCGCAGTCCGTGGCCTGGCATGTGCTCAGGTGCCCTCCTTATGTTGAAAAATGTTTGGCAAATAAGTAATGTTGGCAGGAGAGCCTGCAGTTTTGACACCTACACCTCGATTTGGGATTCATCTTTCTCACTCAAGATTTGGCAAGTGCATCTCTTCCTTAAGGTTAGGCTGTGAAAATATACTCTGACTCACAAACCTACTTTAAAATGCCACCAAAAGTAATCAACTATTTCCACAACTAATGAGAATTAAACATCTTCGTTTGGAGTTGTTTTACATGTTTTGCCTGTATAGAGAGATCTACGTACTTACACCGGAACTGTGCATTATTGTGTGAATAAATCATCAGGACGAGAACGGTCTCCCTGCGCCTAGCCTCTCCCTGATGTCGCCCATGCTCAGCCCTGCCACCTACGCTGTCCTCCTCAAATTCATTCCTTACTTACTGTTTATTATTTGTTGCCAGCAATATGGCAAATGAGATGTTCAGAAATATTACTTCTGATGCAGCACATCTAAAAACGCTGGTTAAAAGCTTTTAAAAAATACCTTTTTAAATGCATGGCTGACCTGGCAACCGAGCCAGGGAATGTGTTAAAGGCCAGAAAACACACACATACACAAAGAAAAAATGCCTGCAATCAAGGGTAAGCGAGAACTGGGGATATTCTACTAGTTCCAGGCACCTTAGAGCTTGGCTCCTAAAGGGGCAGGTGGGAAAAACAACAAAGCATGGATCCAGATTTGGGTTTAAGTTCAGAGAGAGACTCACTCATAATAGCAACAAGGTCAGCAAATGAATGAGGGAAAAAAGTATGTATAAACAAATCTGCCCTATGGAGTGGGACATTGGACAAAGATGTCTTATCGCTTGATAAAGAGAAGGGGAAGGGGGGAAAAAAAAAGGCTGCCCGAAGAATTGCTAACCCCAAATCCTGGATTTGGATCCTATATTCATATTACTTGTGGGGGCCAAAACATCCCAAAACTGCTATTTTCAGTTACAGTGACAGAGAGCTGAGAGAGTCCCTGAGATTTTAGAAGCAACAAAGGCAAGCCCTCTCTGGAAGGATGTGTTTTCAGTAGAGGCCTGAGAGGACTCCCAAAGATGAAGTTTCTCAAGAGTGTGGGCTCACAGTAAAACGTTACCACTGAGTGATCATCAGGAGACTGTACTCACTACAAAGTTTTAAGACCTGAAAATATTGTCAGCTTTGTAAGCATTGAAATATCATGTCTATTAGTATTACTTAAATAGCTTAAAAAATAAAAGAGAAAAATAGCATATGTCAAGTAAGCAAAAAATTTTAAAAATTGAGCAGGCAGTTTTGAAAAATAAAAACTACTTTTGCACAGGGACATGTGCAATGAATAAAAATAAAAATTTACTGTATGAGTTAAACAGCAGAGAAGACATGGCTGAAGAAAGACTTAGTAACCCGGGAAGTAGATGTGTAGACATTAGGTGGGATAGGCAGAGAGCCAATGTGATTTAAAAAAAAAAAAAATTATGGACGTTTAAAAGATATAGAAGGTAAACAGAAAACATATAATAAATCAAATTCTAATCAGAGTTCTAGGAAGTGATAGCACAGTGATGGAGGGAAGGCAGTATTTTAAAAAAGAATGGTCCTGAATTGAAAAAGACAAAATGCTAAGTCTTGGGAACGACGATGATTTCTAATGGCACAAATGAAAAATTCATCCCTAGGCACATTACAGCAAAAACACCAAAGACAAGGAGGAGACCTTAAAAGCAGCTGAAAGAAAACTCAGATCACATACAGGGAAACGGCAGTTAGATGCAAGAGTGACAGCGGTAGCCAGGCAGAGAAGAGGACCTCCAAAGTGCTGCTGTGAGAAGTAACTATCTATCTAAAACCACACACACGGTGTGAAGGTTTTTAAAAAACAAAGACAAAATAAAAATATTTTCAGAAAGGGGCACCTGGGTGGCTCAGTTGTTTAAGCATCTGCCTTCAGCTCAAGTCATGATCTCAGGGTTCTGGGATGAAGACCCTCATTAGTGTCCTTCTGCCTGCCCCCATCCCCCACATCAGCTTGTGCTCTCTTTCTTTTTCAAATAAATAAATAAAATGTTTTTTAAAAAGTTCCCAGAAAGACAACAAACAGAAATTCTCACTAAAGGAACTTCTAAATAATGTCCTTCAGAAAAAGTAAAAAATCATCTCAGATTGAGTTCCTTTTTTTTAATAAAGATTTTATTTTTGTATTTATTTATTTATAGAGCACCAAGCAGGGGGAGGGGCAGAGGGACAGAGAGAGAGAGAATCTCAGGGAGACTCTGCACTGAATGCAAAGCCCCACATAGGGTTTGATCCTAGGACCCTGAGACCATGACCTCCACCAATACCAAGAGTCAGATGCTTAACCAACTGAGCCACTCAGTGTTCTAATCTCAAATCAAGTTCCCAAAACAAGAAAGACTGGGGACCAAAGAAAATAAGAAAAATGTGGGTAAATACAAGTATTTACCATTAATATCACACAAAGATTTAATTTAGGGATTAAATTTTTTTTTAATTTCTTTTTTTTAAGATTATTTATTTATTTATTTGACAGATCACAAGTAGGCAGAGAGGCAGACAGAGAGAGAGGGGGAAGCAGGCTCCCTGCTGAGCAGAGAGCCTGATGTGGGGCTTGATCCCAGGACCCTGGGATCATGACCTGAGCCGAAGGCAGAGGCTTTAATCCATTGAGCCATCCAGGCGCCCCTAGGGATTAAACATTTTTTTAAATCAATAAATTCTGGAGGATGGCATAAAATCCTGGTGGGGAGTGAGTGGAATGAAAATACTGTTTGGAGAAAAGGTACAGATATTGAATGGCTTTACTTTCTGCTGAGGTAAATATGTACATTATAATGTCAAAATCTGTGGGATATACTTAAAACAGATCTTCAAAGAACATTCATAATCTGCTATGCTTATGTTAGCAAGTAAGAAATTACTAAGAGTTAGGAAAAAAAACCACCCTGCAGAATTAGCTCAAAGCAATAGAAGGAAAAAATAATATGGACAAGAAGATAAATTAATAAGATAGAAAACAAAAACACAAAATAGAGGATAAATGAATAAAAAATTAGTTATTTTAGGTGAATAATAAAATAGACAAATCTCTGACAAGATTAAAGGCAGGTGGAGAAAGATGACATAAATTAATAATAACGGGAATGAAAAGGGGACATAATTATAGAAGCAGCAGAGCTTAAAAAGGTGATAATACTTTATGTCAATACGTTTATAAATAAAGACGAAAAAGACAAGTGTCTAGCATAACATAAATTACCAAAACAAACTTAAGAAGAAATAGAAATCCTAAACAATACTATAGCCATTAAATAATCGAATCAGAAATTTAACATCTTCCTGCTTGGTCTAGATGACTTAACAGTTGAGTTCTACTAACATTCAAGAACCAGAAAAGTTCCAATTTCCATAAAATCTATCAGAGAATGGAAATGAGACAGGACTAGCACAAGAAATAAAAGCTATAAGTGATCCTCATTAACATAAATGCCCAAAACTTGAAATACTGATTGGCAACTAACTCAATTCAATATATAAAGGATAGTACACATCATGATCAAGCCCAACACTTCTCTCTAGGAATGTAAGTTTTGTTGATCATGTCACTGAGAGATTAAGGAGAAAATCGTATGACTAGCTCTACAGAAAAAAAAAGTTGAATAAAATGCAGTAACCATTCAGGATAAAATTCTTTGCAAACTGAGCAGGTAAAAGTATTTGGTAACCTGTTTAAAAAATATCAGGGATGCCTGGGTGGCTCAGTTGGTTGAGCGGCTGCCTTCGGCTCAGGTCATGATCCCAGAGTCCTGGGATCGAGTCCCACATCGGGCTCCTTGCTCGGCAGGGAGCCTGCTTCTCCCTCTGCCTCTGCCTGCCACTCTGTCTGCCTGTGCTCGCTCGCTCTCTCTCCCTCTCTCTCTGACAAATAAATAAATTTGAAAAAAAAAAGATGAGTATTAAAGTATATATATATATATATATATATATATATATATATATATCATATTCAGTTGGAAAATACTGCCAAACAGGAGCTTAATGGAAACGGAGGAGTGCGTGTGCTATCGGCATTTCTACTCGGCATCACATGGAAGGTTCTGGTCTATACAATCAGACAAGGGAAAGAAATGAAACATATCAGGACTAGAAAAGAAGACATAATAATCACCATGTATAGATTATGTAATCTTACATAGAAAACCCTCAAAGAATCTACAAATTACTAGAATTACTAAGAGTTTAGAGAAGCTTCACTTATTCTCTTTTTATAATTACTCAATAATCCATTGCTGTCATTGTTCCTTTTGGTGCTTAAATTGACCCAAATGCCTGTGGAAATTCCTGTAGGCCAGCGCCTGTGTTCTTGTAACATGATCCCCATGACTCTTTGAGCAGATCCTTACTTTCGGCCCAAAAAAGATGATCACTTTGGTCTTTCTGTACTCCAGATCTGGAATTAGCTACTCCTATACTTTTAGTGAAGAATGATACTAGAAACTGTTTGCTGAATGTGTTTATTACTAATGGGCTAACAGGTCCTTTCAATGCACAGGGCTAGGCAACATATTATTGTAAATTATGAATTCATTTACTAGAACCCATTCAAATTTACTATCGCAGAGCTTTTTTTTTTTCCTTACCTTCTTTTATCATGTAATTTTATCTCTCTTCTCTTACAGGAAAAATATTGTGGTTTATAATTATATATAAAATATATATATTTATATAGAAAAAATATATATAATATATTTTTTGCTTATATATAATATACATAATACATATCAATATATTAGTATAATATAAATATAAAATATTCTATTTGCTTTATATTTTTAAGATATATTTACTTACACTTATTATTTATCTACTTAATCCTATAATGTTTATATTTTTCATACTTACAATACAAATATTAACACTAACAATAAACCTACTAGGTAGGGTTTAAGATTTCTTTGCAGTTCTTTTTGTCCTTAGTATATATTTCATAAGAATACATATATATTTCTAAAGCCAAAACTATATAAATAGGTGTACTCCAATCCTGATCACCGGCAACTCAATTATTCCCTAGCCCATCTAGTCAACCACTGTCATTAGTTTTTTGTTTACCCTTCCTATATTTCACTTTATAAAATTAAGTATATACACACACCACACCAACACACATTTTTGTAAACTTGTTTCCCCTTCTTTGTGAAACAAAGGGTGACATACAATACATATTCTTTTGTATCTTGTTTTTTCCACTTATAAGCTATCCTGGTTATCATACCTTATCAGTTTATAGGAATACTCCTTATGCTTTTAGAGCTTTATGGGATTCAATTGTGAGCATGAGCCATGGTTATTCCATCATTCTCTATAGTTAAACTTTTGAGTTTCTGATATTCTGCCATTGTAAAGAATACTACAACAAATAACTATATTTATGCTGCTGCCTATTTATGGAGGTATTTCTGAAGGTAAATTTTGAGCAATGGGATTGTTAGGTCAAGGGTAGATAGATATGTAGGTCTGTTAGACACCATGAAGTACCCCATCATGGAGGCTGTGATCACTCTGCATTCTCACCAATAATGAGTGAGAATCCTTGTTCTTCTAGACTATCCAGTAGAATGCTTTCTTAAGAAAGGATGCCTTTCTATGCACCCAAGAATTTAAAATGTAAATTTGTTGAAGTAATCATTTATAAAAGCAGCCAACAAATATATATATTATGCCACGGGGGAAACATACTAACAACAGCTGCCTGAGATTTTTAGGTTAAAAGAAAAAATATAAAACTTAGAGAAGGACCTTAAAGAAGATAGGAGGAGTATCCAAGAAGAAGACTCACCTCTGCAAACATCTCAATGATTCTCTAATTGAGTTATGTATTCAGTGAGATTTTAATCAAAATCTAAATAGGGTTTTCCAGGGACGCTGATGAGCTTATTCTAAAATGTATACAGAAGAGCCAACAGCCCAGAAAGAGAGGCCAAGGCATGCTTAAAGGAAAACTAGTCTGGGGATTTTTTCTATCAAATCACAAGACTTAGTTGTTGTAATTGAGTATTTAAGCATGGGGACAGAAAAAGAGACCATTGGAAAAGAATACAAATCCCATAAACAAACCCATTCATATATGGAAACCTGATACACTACAGAGTAGGGAAAACATAGACTGTTAAAAAATGCCACCAGAACAACAGATTGTCTTGGCGGGGCGGAGGGAGGGAGGGCAGAGATTCCCCACCATTTAAAAAAAAATTTTTTTTTCAAATAAATCTAGAACTTATAAGTGCAAAACAACAGGTTGACACATTTAGGCCAAAATATAGGACATTATTTTGAAGATCATAAGGTAGGAAAAGTGCCTTACAGAAAACATAAAAAACATAAGCCATAATGAAAAAATTGATGTTTCACTTAAAATTAAGAATGCTCATCAAAAGATGTTAAGTGAATAAAAGTCCAAGTCACAAACTGGCAGAAGATAATCACCAAAGAATAGTATTCAGAATAAATGGAGGACTCCTATAAGTCAGGGAGTAAAGGACAAACAATCCTATTTAAAATCAGCAGAAGAAATACCAACAGCCAATGAACATAGGAAAAGGGGCTCACAGCTTCACTAGCATGTAGAAAAATGCAAATTACAACTCTAGTGAGAGAATATTTTATACCCAACAAATGGGCAAAGATTAAAAAGGTAATTAAAAACCTGAACACACACATTCACTATGACTCCATGATTTCTCTCCCAGCGAAACTCTCATGCGCATGCCTCCAGTATACAAATATAAGAATAATTAAAACAGCGCCGTCCAAATAATAAAAAACTTGATATGACCCAAATAACCATGATGGTAAGCAGGATAACTGATGCTGGTATAATTATTTAATAAGTGCTGCATAGAAGATTAATGATCCCTCGGTCCACAGATCGACATGGATAACTACTGAAAATAGCATGGGGCCATAAAGAAAGTCATAACAGAAAGTCCTTCAGTGTGATTCTGTTATACACACTTCAAAAGACAGACAAAACCAAACTGTGTATTTTAGGGATACATATACATGTGATAAAACTTAAAGGAAATCAAGATAAATATTAATATAATATTAAAGTGGTAATTTCCCCTGGTGGGGAGAGAGAATGAAGGAGACACGGGCAGATTCTAAGACTTAGATAATCATCTGTTTCATAAGCTGCGTGTTAGGGACGCCTGGGTGGCTCAGTTGGTTGGACGACTGCCTTCGGCTCAGGTCATGATCCCGGAATTCCGGGATCGAGTCCCACATCGGGCTCCCAGCTCCACGGGGAGTCTACTTCTCCCTCTGACCTTCTCCTCGCTCATGCTCTCTCTCACTGTCTCTCTCTCAAATAAATAAATAAATCTTAAAAAAAAAAAAGATCATAAGCTGCGTGTTAGATTTATCAGTCATTTTGTTATCCTTTTAACTGAAAATATACATATATGTTATATTCACTCTCTGATAAATAAGATATATTTCACAATTCCAAAATGTTTAATAAAAAGAAAGAAAAGATGATTTTCTTAGTCATTTACCTAAAAGCTTCTAGTGGCTTCCTGTTGCCTATAGGATAACACCCAATTTCCTAGGGAGGAAAACTCGATGCTCTTCCCACCAGGCCTCCAGTCACCCCTGCAGCCTCGTCCCTTACCACTTCTGCCCCTGGCCCTCATCTCGACTTGCCTATAGTCAAGTGACACCCTGTGTTATCACCACCCCAAGAGCACACCTAAGCTATGCACCTGCCATGCCCATGTACTCCTCTGTGTCGTCACCAACTCCTGTGCTTTCAAATCCAGCAAATTCCAGATACTTAGAAGAGTCTTCTCTGAAAATTCTTTTTTAAAAGATATTACTTATTTGATAGAGAGAGGAAAGAGCACAAGCAGGTGGAGAAGCAGAGGGAGAGGAAGAAGCAGGTTCCCCGCTGAGCAAAGGACCGAGATCATGACCTGAGCCAAAGGCAGACACTCTGAAAATCCTGATGGATGTTTTTTCACGGCGTGACCACTGTGATCACTTTGTGCTTTCACAAAGCTGTATTTTAATCAATCTGTTTATATGCCCCATCCCATTTACCTGTGAGATCTTTGTAGGTAGGGGCTCTATTTTCAAAGCAGTTCAACCAACATTTCCTGAGTATTAATTTTATGTCATGATTGTGCTAGACACTGAATTTCTCAGGAGCGGTCCTTATTTCCTACCATCAGAGAGCTTGCAATTTAGTCATACTCATGTCTGTACTCTATGCTCACTGGAGTGCCCAGTGTACTGTGGGATATTCAATTGATGTCTGACAAAATCAATGAGAGAATCACTCAGCAAATGAACAAACTAAGGGAAAAATAAGAACTAAGGGAAAAATAAGAACTGTTCTTTTCCAATAAACAAAGCCTTTTGGCTTTCTGGTTTTTATTTATGACTTTTTAAGGCTGTAAGTTTAAGCTGTCAAAAACTAAGGTTTTTCTTAAAAAAAAAAAAAATTTACCAAATAGGTTTCTAAATGGAGATATTTTAATTATTCTTATGAAACTTTTACAAAAGATTAAATTCAACCAACCAATTAACACCCAGATTCATTATACAGCACAACACCAAGCAATAGTACAAGCTGTCTGGGGAAGTAGAAAGTATTAGTGCAAATATCTCTTTTTGATCTCTCCCATGCGAAGCTCTGTTTGTAAACATGTTTATTTGCTGTTCACTTTCTTGAAAATGAAAAAATTCCCAAGAAAGAGTTCAAATCAAGCATTCTTTAAATTTCTCAATAGCTTCAGGCATCCAAGTAAGCAGTCTTCAGATCTGCCACTTACGAATATTATATGCCAAGAAATACTTAAAATGATGCATTTCTCAGATACTAGCTTTCAACAAACCACGTGGCAAAGCAAGTTTAGATCATCTGTGTAACACAGCTATGCCATTCAGATGCAACTTCATTCTCCCTACACTGGCCTCCCCTCTCCAGTGGACATGGACTATTTATTATTCTCCCCCAGACACCTCTTTGTGGCCTTCCTGGGTGGTTCCTGCTAGTCCTGTGGTGGTGGGCTGAATACTGGCCCTTCTAACCATGTCCGTATTCTAGCCCCAGAACCTGTGACACATGACATTACATGGTCAAAGGAACTTGGCAGGTTGATTAAATGAAGGGTCTTGAGATGGAGAGATGATCTCAGATTCTCCAGGCAGGCCTAGTGTAACCACGAGCATTCTTCTAATAGAAAGGCAAGAGGAGCTGCGTCAGGAGTAGGAGACACTATGACAGCAGAGGCATGCCCCACAAGCGGAGGAACTCTGGTGGTCTCTCTAAAGCTGAAAAGGGCAAGGAGACAGGTTCTTTCTTCAGGGGCCCCAGAAGAAACAGGCCCTGCTGACTTTCTCCCAGTAGGCCCACTAAAATTTTGGGATTTCTGATCTCCAGAAATGTAACATGATAAATCTGTATTGTTTGAAGGGACTACATTTGTGATAAATGTTACAGCAGTAACAGAAAACGAATCTCCTCATTTTAGACTTTATTCCCGTATGCATTATCTGGCCTCAGCATCGTTCTGGGCCCTGCAAATACTCAATGCTCTCATCTCTGAAATGATCTTCATGCTTCACTGGGCATCCCTTTGTACTCTGATGTGATGTGGATTAATGTGGTCTTTGCTGGCTGCGACACACTGCTGATTCGTTACCCCAAAGCCCTTTGCAACTCACTCCCTCGCCGCCTCATGATGGCAACATGACCCAGCTCTGGAAAACGGGCCAGCTATGGATGTTTGCTGGGTAAAAGAGAAAGTATGAGGAAAATCTGCTTTCCTACAAAGGAGGACGGTGTGACCACTGTGACCACTTCCCTCTTCCTTCCCTGAAAAGGAGTGGTGGTGGTTGGACCCGTAGTCGCCATCTTACTGTCATGAGCAAAAGGCCAAGAGAATGACGAAGACAGGCTCTGATATTGCTGAGTCATGGAGCCAAAGCCAATCACTGCCTACCCCGGAAGCTACCAGTCTCATGAGGACCACAGCTCTTGTTTGCTGAAGCCAGTGCGGTATGGTCTGGTGTTACTTGCAGCTGAAAGCACACCCAATGAACACACAACCTCTCTCTCTGGTAGCCCCTGGAAGCACAAGCAGCCAGACCACTGAGGCTTCGGAAAAGATAACAGAACGCTCCTTAGCACACAGTTTTATGCATTGCCACGTATGAAAAGAAGGAGGAGACAGAGTGGGAGGGAGGGAGAAGGGAAGAGAGAGCGGGAGAAAACAGGAGAAAGGGGGCAAGGAGGGAGACAGAGGAGGGAAGGAGAGAAAGAAACAGCTCAAAGCCAGATTTCAGTCACTGCTGTACAACTGCACACTGAGAAAGAAATGCTGGAGAAAAGAACCATCCACCTTCATCACCTTGGTCTCACAGAATCCCATGCTATTTAATACACATTGAGGAACTTGCACTGATAATCAAGTTGAGTCTTTCAAGCATGCAGTCACTCCTTTTGACATGAGTGTAACATCTCCAAGTCCCCCTACTGCCATTCTGCAAACCTGAACACCAAATCAGCCCAAAGCATTCCAAAGGAGGTTACAACTAAAATGTTCTGGACATGACACATAACATGAAATTCCCAGAGCAATAATCTGGATCACTATGAACCATCTAGAGGAAATCAATGTCAAAGGAGATCAAAACTTATTCTGGGAATAAAACTACTCTAGCAAATTTCTGAAATTGTCTCTTCAGTGCTCATATCACAGTAATATCTAATAAGATTTGAGCTCTTTTAAGGTTCTTTGGTAAATCTTTTGTGGCTAGGGCAGAGATCTAAAATGAACCTGGTCATTAGAACACTCCATTTATAATGACGGTTACTATGGTGGTGCTTGAGTGTACCAAAATGTTTAGAGGCTGAAGTCACAGCATATATGGACAGCCTACCCAAAGACGGGCCCAGTACTAGGAACAGAGACAAGGAGAAATACTGGTCTTGTCCTTGTGAAGCTCAGATTCTTGCTGAGTAACAGACATTAACAAATACATGTAACGGGATGTAAAAGGGGAATTACAAGTTTTTTGGGAGGAATGAGAGAATAGATAAAAAAGAAAACGAGCAAGAACACACCTCCATTTTCCATGCTCACAGACTAGAAAAATTATTGTTGTGAAAGTGTCTGTATTACCCAAATTAATCTATAGATTCAGTGCAATTTCTCCCAAAATACCAGTAGTATTTTTCACAGAACTAGAATAATCCTAAAATTCACATGGAATCCTAAAAGGCCCCAAATAACCAAAGCAATCTTGAGAAAGAAGAACAAAGCTGGAGGCATCACAATCCCAGATTTCAAACTATATTACAAAGCTATAGTCATCAAAACAGGCGGGTACCAGCACAAAAACAGACACATAGATCAACAGAATGGAAAAAATGCCCAGAAATAAACCCATGATTATATGGTCAATTAATCTATGACAAAGGAAGCAAGAATACACAAAGAGGAAAATTCAGTCTCTTCAACAAATAGTGTTGGGAAAATTGGACAGCTACCTGCAAAAGAATGAAATTGGATCACTCTCTTATACCACACACAAAAACGAACTCAAGATGGATTAAAGACCTCAATGCGTGACCCAACACCATTAAACTAAAAGAAAACATAGGCAGTAAACTCTCAGACATCAGCTTTAGCAACATGTTTTTGGATATGCTTCCACAGAGAGTCAAGGGAAACAAAAATAAATACATAAATAAACTACTGGAACTCCATAAAATTAACTGTTGCACAGCAAAGGGAACCATCAACAAAAAAACAAAGAGATAACCTACTGAATGGAAGAAAATATTTATAAACAATATATCCAATAAAAGGTTAATATCCAGAATATATAAAGAACTCACACACCACCAAAACAACAACAGTAATAACAACAACACAACAAAACCCGCACAAATTATCCACTTAAAAATGGGCAGACGACCTGAATAGACATTTTTACTAAGGATACACAGATGGCCAACAGTTACATGAGAAGATGTTCAACATCACTAATCATCAGGGAAAGGCATATCAAAACCACGAGATACTACCTCATACCAGTCAGAATGGCCAGTATCAAAAAGACAAGAAATAAGTGTTGGTGAGGATGTGCAGAAAAGAGAACCCTCCCACATTGTTGGTGAGAATGTAAACTGGTGAAGTCACAATGAAAAATGGTATGGCGGTTCCTCAGAAAATTAAAAATAAAAATACCATCCAGGGGCGCCCAGGTGGCCGGGTGGCTCAGTGGGTTAAAGCCTCTGCCTTCAGCTCAGGTCATGATCCTGGGATTCTGGGATCAAGCCCCACATCGGGCTCTCTGCTCAGCAGGGAGCCTGCTTCCTCCTCTCTCTCTGCCTGCCTCTCTGCCGACTTGTGATCTCTGTCTGTCAAGTAAATAAATAAAAATCTTTGAAAAAAAAAAAACAACCATCCAACCCAGTAATTCTACTGCTGGGTATTTACCCAAAGGAAATGAAAGAACTCATTTGAAAAGATATCTTCACGCCTGTGTTTCTTGTAGCATTATGTACAATAGCCAAGATATGGAAGCCACCCCAGTCTCCACCGGTAAGTGAATGGCTAAAGAAGATGTGGTGTGTATATATAGTAGAGTGTTACTCACCCATAAAAAGAACAAGGTCTTCCCATTTGCAACAACATGGATAGACCTAGAGGGTATAATGCTAAGTGAAATAAGCCAGTTAAAGTAAGACAAAAGCCATATGATTTCACTTATATGGAATCTAAAAAATAAAACAAATGAACAAACAAACAATAAAACAGAAAACAGACTTGCAGATACACAGAACAGGTGGTCACCAGAGGTGAGGGGGTGGGAGGATGAGCAAAATAGGTGAAGGGGATTAAGAGGTACAAACTTCCTGGTGTAAGATAAATAAGTCATGGGGATGAAAATTACAGCACAGGGAACAGATTCAATAATATTGTAATAACTCTGTATGGTGACAGATGGTGACTACACTTCTCATGGTGAGCGTTGTATAATATACAGAATTGTTGAATTACTATGTTGTATACTTAAAACTAATACAACACTGCTATTAGTATACTGAATAAGCTTTAATTAAAAAACAAAACAAAACAAAACAAAAAACCTTCCTTTTTATTGATGGGTTGAAGACCAGACCAAGGTGTGAAACAAGAAGAGTCCTTGACATTTTGATAGGTCAGTGGAGCAGGGCTGTTTCAAGTGAAGAAATAACAGACGGGATAGAGGTGATGGGGTAGTGGGAGGACTTTAATACCTGAATTACTCAAATTCTTCCACAAGCATCAAAAATGTCTTTGGAGACAAGGCTAGAGAATGAGTTAATAGCTAGTGACAAAGTCACCCAGTAGACGAAGGACTAAAGGAGAGCTTGGACAAATACTGTAGCTTGGGGAAGTTCTGTGTCCCCGAGCAAGTCCACAGCCCGCCCAGGGGCAGCAGTCTGTTGTGCAGGTCTCTTGGTTCAGGGATGGGGGGCGGTGACGCTGGAGAAACAGACACCGCTAATGGGCTGTGGGGTTCCAGAGAGCACTTGAAAGACATGGAGACTACCGTCCTGAGCAGAGGGTGTGTGATCCCTACATGTTAATCCCTTCCATCCTTGCCGTGACCCCATGAGACACCCATCAATAACCCCATTCTACTACGCTTAGAATATGGATTTTTTGAATACACTTAGATTTGAGTCCTGACTCTCTAACGCATTGTATCTCTGATGACATAAATTTAAAATGAGACTGAATCAATCAATGAAGTAAAGTTACCCTCCCAAAGAATCACAGCGAAGTCCAAGTAAAATTGAAATTCACAGGCCCTCCACTTACAGGCTGTGGACTAGCCCCCTGAAATCTCCACGCTTCCCACGGTGAATCCTCCCATCTTCTCTAAACTGTCATCAGAAACATTCAAACTCCAGCTCCCACCTTCACACATTTTGTGTCACTTCTGCATTCAGTATTCTCTGTGGCACCTAGCACTGCAAAATATGTCTTGAAACAACTGTTGTAAGAGAGTAAATTGGTGCATTCTATTTTGGGGGGTTGGAGTGGGGTAGGCAATTTGGCAATAATGATCAACATTTCAAATGCACCCACCCTTTACCTAACAATATCACCACTAGGAATTTAAGCTGGTGCTATACAAGGGAAGTGTGTCTTGCCCTTCATACATAGATAAATCCACAAACACATCCTCATACACACAAGAGGCTAATAAGAGACAGAGCAGCCCAGTGGATCAGAGCATGGCCTCAGGAGCAAAACCGCCTGAGTTCAAATTCTGCCTCTTCCTGCTTCGACCCTCCTGGGCTTCTTGGATATCTATTCCTCAGTGCGCTCATCCACAAAGTGGGGCGAAGCATAGTACCCACCTCACAGACTTATTGAGAAAATTAATTATACTTGCAAAGGCCTTGGGCCAGCAAGTATTAAGTACCGGATAAATGTTAGCTGTTCTTATTATGACTTTCAGTCCAACAACCTGAAAATAAGCTTAGCACGTGGCAGGAGTAGAATGGCGAATCCACAGTGGTACATCCGCATAAAAGGGAATGGTACCGTCACGTTGGCAACCAGTTCTGTCTGGGGCTTCTGTCTGGGGTTTTCTCCCGCGCAGGTGTCTTAGCCGTCTGCTGAACGAGTACGGCACTACGGTGGTCTGAGGACATTCAGGATGAGCAGACACAGGAGACGGGACAAGGGCTCGAGTGGGCGGTGTGCGCGCCCAGGCATATCGTCTTTACAGACCCACGTGGGTACTTCCTGCCCGCTGCCTCACTGCTCAATTCCCAGCTACTATGGGAAGAAAACATGTGAGCTACCTTCCTCTCTTTCCCGCTTCCTAAAGACTTGCCACAAAAGCTGCCGAAATAATTTGGGAGAATGGGTCTGCTCCGGCCCGGATCTACACCGTCAGGCATTTTGCTGTGATTTCTCTCTCTCACCCTCCTCGCCTGACAGGTGAGCTGCATGAAAGCTCCTTGTACAGATTATTCTGAGCACTGGTTTGTAACTCAAATTAGTTACATGATTCAAGAAAACAGGAGTATTTCTAAATCACATTTAACCGTCCATATGGAAATTTTGGAGAAAGAGCAAGGGCCAAACCAGCCAGTGAGAATACAACTGAGCTGTAGTCCAGGACATAAAAAAAAAAAAAAAAAAATGTCGTTTCTGAATTCAGGTCATGCCCCGAGCATATTTCTGAGACAAGGAACAGGTGATGACCAAGGGCAGACTGTGGGTGAGGGGTGGGGAAAGGAGGGAAAATCAGCACATGCCCCTTGCACGCCATAGTCACTGGGGACTCCGATCAATCCTGCAAACCAAGAGTCGCTAAGTCCGTGCTGTCCGTGAATCCATGGAGGGCGGCAAAGACTTAGCTGTGTTTATTGAGCAGGAAAGTCAGAGAACTAGGGTCTAACACCCAGGTGGGCTGGTTGGAAAACCCCTGCGGTTTCCTCCAAAGCTCAACGTTTCTGGGCACAGTCTGACTTCAGTAATGGTAAAGGCTAAAGGAAAGGGTACTGGAAAAAACAGAAGGTCTATCAAAAACTCCCAATGGTGCTCCTTGACCCAAGGAATCACTGGGAGGTGACAGATGGTTCAGAGAGTCCTTCAGGATCTAAGTTGCCTGGCGAAGAGGAGAAGGCTACAGCTGAGGCCCAACATCAGGTAGGTACCCTGTTGTTGGCCAAAATGAACTAATGAACCCTGGTAACCCGATGCATTCCTGGGACTCGCATCTTCCTGATTCATCTTCCTGGAGGAAACCACTACCGCTAGAAAAGCTCAGGAAACCAGCTGTCCATCCGAGCACCCAATAGTCTTGCAGTACTAGGTTCAGCACTGCATGAGCCTTATGGGTGCCACCCTACCTCAGGGGACCCTAAAAGAGAGGGGACATCTGGGACTAGGGGATTAAGAGGACGAGGTAGTAGCAAAAAGCCCAGACTAGACAGCAAAACAGCCAAGATCTGAGCTTTGGATGGTGCAACCCCTGCCCCCCATGCTAATGTGGGAAATAAGGTCCAAAGCTCCCTGAGTCCCTTTCCCTCCTCCGGTTCAAGGGCCCTTCCTTCACCCTGGTGCCAGCTACAACCATCCCTGGTTGCCATCCTCTCAGTCCTTGGCCACTGCTAAGAGATGTTTCAATCCCTGCTTGGTTAGTGGCTAAAAAAGAAGTATGAGGAACACCTGGGTGGCTCAGTTGGTTAAGCGGCTGCCTTCGGCTCGGGTCATGATCTCGGAGTCTTGGGATCGAGTCCCACATCGGGCTCCTTGCTCGGCAGGGAGCCTGCTTCTCCCTCTGCCTGCCACTCTGTCTGCCTGGGCTCGCTCTCTCTCTCTCCCTCTATCTCTGACAAATAAATAAATTTTTTAAAAAATTTTAAAAATTAATTAATTAATTAAAAAAAAAAAGAAGTAGTATGATGCTAACAGTCCCAGGGATGGTTGGGATTTCGATGGGGATTCACTGACAATTAAAAAAAAAAAAAAGCCTAAAGAACGAATATCTAGTAGTAGAATTTCAGATCCTATGAAAAATCGGTAATATATTCAAATCTTACATGCACACAGGGGCCCGCAGGCACACATAAGACAGAAAGATAACACACACATGTGTAATTAAAAGGAAAGTATATCCGTTGCATATAAATCAGGAGGTATCTAAGTTCTAAGTGTACTCTTGCTGCGGAGGATCGAGGCGTGGGCAGTGATCAGATTCCCTCAGAACAGGCCTACTGCCTGTCATCCCTGGGGTGTCACGCCAGCTCTCGGGGAGGCAGCGTTTGCTCTCGGGACTGGAGGCTGGTCTTCCGTGTGCCTCTCTCTGTATACTCCCGGGCTGCATGTCCACGCTCTTTCTGTATGTAGGCTCCCATTTGCCCAAAGAAAGCCCCTAGCTTCACAGTTGCTTAACTTCTACTTAAACTTGACTCTAACAAACTCTCCCGGTCTCTAGGAAGCGCACGGACAATAAAGGCCTGCGAGCGGCCTGGCCGGGTTTGCCCATGGCTCAGAAGGTCACGCCATAGATCCCTTGGGGTCATCTCATAGGCTAGCACAAAGCATGGCGCTTGGCCCACAGTAGGCCCCACGCATGTGTTTGTTTGGGGTCTGTGAACTGCTGGGCCAGGACAAGCTCAGCACTCAGGCGGGCTTAGAAATTGCCACCAGCCTCGGACATGAGCAGTGGTCCTGAGCGCAGTGGGCAGTATTCTAGTCCTAGGTGAAGAGGAGGACGGAAGCTGTCCAGAATGCTCCCAGGGTATGTTCAAAACCCAGCCCCCACCCCTCCCAATAAAAGGAACAGGGCCTGTAGAAGTCTGTGTGCGTTTCTCCACCTTCATGAGCTCCCCCATCCTTAACTTGACGTCTTTTGTCACGGGGGTAAAGACTGCTTTCTGTGGCCGGAGCAACTCTCAGAGTTCATTTGTCCATCTGGACCATGAGCTGGTCACAGAGCACGTGCCCCACAGGTTTGCTTATGCACACTCTGGGACAGAGTCAACAGGGTCACAGGCTGGTGATCTGGAAGGTTCTGGCCCTGAGCTCAATGCTATGAACTGAACTCTAAAACCACTGACATTTAGAGCTGGAAGAAGGTTTCCAGATGATGGTATCTACATTTTGAAGATGGGGAAATGCTGATAAGAAGGGTGGCGATGCTGCCATGAGCATGCACTTGATCCCACAGAGTCAGGACCCACCACCCAGTGCGCTCACCGCCACGGCATGGCCGTCTCCGTGGCTCAGCGTTCTGCGATCACAGGCGGCATTCCTGCTACTCACAAGACAATGGAGGAATCTAAAGAAGAATCTCCCCAGCATCTAAGTTAAAACCCTGAGTCAGTCCGTCTCTGCCTCTCCCTCTCTCCTCCACCCCACTCCCTCCAGAGCCGTTCTGAACACCATGTGTGAAAGAAAACAACAGAATGGAAATTGCTCATATGGAGCAGGAGGAGGCTGCCCACCTCCCTCGCACAGCCCGTGCGCAAAGACAGCCTCTCAGCTGTGCCGCAGACACAAGGTGGCTCGTGCTCATTGTTTATTGTGACAGCTGACAAGCCAGCTGGCACAGATCACTCCTCACTGCCAACAGAGATGCCACCAGGACACGTGTGACAGGTGCCAGCTGCCACTCAAGAAGATGGGTGGTGTCCTTGCCAGTCGGCAAGGTGCAGCCCTCGGTCCAGGCCCTGGGGCCCCCGCCTTCCTGCGGGCTTCCCAGCGGAAGCGGGACTGGCCCCACGCTGGCCGTTTGTGGGAAGGGGCGGCAGCGCACTCCGCTAGCCAGGTTGTCGGAGCCAGGGGTGGAGCCCAAGTCTGTTCAGATGCTCCCCGCGGGGCTGTGTTATATTTGGCAAAGGACTTGCAGCTCCGTACAGAGCAAGGAGGACAAGGAAGAGGCAGAGTGTTGCGTGGGAAAAGCACGCCGGGCACCGCTAGAAGTATGGGCCGGCTGCTAAGGGATCAGGCAGTCTCCGGAGCAGGAGAAGTCTCCTCTCCCCCAGCCTTGGCCAGGGCCACCTGGAGTCACTGCAAAGGGAAAAGCAGTTCCTTGGGAGAGCTGGGGGAGGGGTGAAGGAGAGGGGGTTGGTGTTGGGACAGGGCACGGGACACAAGGGCACGGGACACAAAGAAGGCTCTCAAGGGGCAGGCCTTAAGGAACACAAGAAACCCCTTCTGCTCTCAAGCTTCCCCTACCAGCCTGCTCCGCATTGGCTAGAGCACTGCTGTCTACCCCAGCACCGCTGCTATGTTGGGCCAGATAACCCTTCCTTGTGGGGGCGCTGTCCTGGGCCCTGCAGGAGGCTCCGCAGCCTCCCCAAGCTTTTCCTACTGGACTCCAGGAGCGACTCCCCTCTCCCCTCAGCTGTGGCAGTCAAAACTATCTCCAGACATGTCCCCTGTACCCCGGCATAACTCCCAATGGAGAAATCACCACTATCAAGGTCAAGAGCACAGAGTCAGGCCCCAGCTGGCCTGGGTCAGCTGAGTCCCAAATCCGTCACTTACTAGACAAGTAATTTTGGCTGTGTCACTCCATCTTTGTACTTGTGTCCTTAGCTGTCAAAGAAGAGCCATTACAGAACCCACCTCTAAAAGGTGGCCCCAAACGTTCATACAGGGAAAACCCTCAGAGTAGTGTCTGGCCCACAGAAGACACTATTCCTCTCCCACAGAGAAACCCAGGAAATACTCCATTCTTCCAGAATCCCTACTGGCAGGGCTCCGGCTTAGAGTCTGCCTATGAGAGGCTTCTGTGTGCAACTTGGAAAACAGAAGAGAAGGAGAAGCCATCTTTCCCCACTAGGATAGGCCCACGGAGCCGTGTGCGGGAATTGGTGGGAGGTTAGCCTCAGCTTCCAGACCTCCTGCAAATACCCTGCTTTGGTGCCATGATGACTGAGGTCATCTTGGCTGTTTCTTTTGATTTCTGCAGGCTCCTAATCTTTGAAAGCCAGGTGCATTTCCTGAGCCGTCCTCCACTAGCCTGTCAATGGGTGTGTAAGTCGTAACTTCCTGTATGAAATCACTTTTGCGTAAAATATCCAGAGACGGTCCTTTTTTCCAGACCAAATTCTAACTTATGAACCCACCGAACTGATCAAGAAACTAAAACCCTGGGGCACCTGGTGGCTCAGTTGGTTTGAATGTCTGACTCTTGATACCAGCTTGGGTCTTGATCTCAGAGTTGTGAGTTCAAGCCCTGCTTTGGGCCCCACACTGGGCATGGAGCCTACTTAAAAAAGAAAAAGAAAGATACTAAGATCCTACCATCAGGAATATTGGGTATGTATATATCTATCTATAATGGAACCTTTATTTCCAAAGAAAATTCCAAAATATAAAACAGGTAACAGCAGTGCTTTTCAAGATGGCCAGGTGTGTGGAGAAGGAGTGCACCTTCCCACACCTGCAAAACGTAAGGCTCTGAAAAACCTTTTTCGCAAACCTCTGTGGTAAGAGAAGAAGCCTGGAGTATATAGCAGGCCCATGTTCAGAAAGTACTCCAGCAGAAGTCTGCATGAAGCTGCCCCCGGGCCAGAGAAGGGAGCAAGTGATCACTGGCTTGATCCACTGTGTAAGATGCACTGTGCCCAGCCTTGGCAGAGAAGGGACTCGTTAAGAAGCAGTTTCCCTGTCCTTAAGGATTTCAGAGTCAAACTGCAGATGAAAATAGAAGCAAGGTCCAAAGACCAGGAAAAAATGGGTGACCTGTCTTGGTGAGAGGCCTGTGGCATTTGGTGGCTGATGAGGACCTGTGGTCATCTGAACAGGGCCTCAGTGAACAGGTGCTGGGCTGTGCAGCACGAAGGGCTCCCTGACTCCCAGGTGTGACAGGAAGCCCACTCACAATACATCTAGAATAGGCAGCTGCCCAGGCAAGGGAGGGAGCCAAAAACCTGGTGTCCCATCTCCCTGGTGAATCATGTGCAGAGCTGTGCTCCTGGTCCACGTCTCCTGTCCAGGCGGTCCCACAGATTAGGAGGGAGGTGCCATATGGTCATTATTTTCTAATTGATTTTTTAGCAAATTGCTTTCATCTGGTGAGCTCTGTTTGGGTGGGCCAGACACCTTGTTCCTTGTATTTCACTTTTCATCTGCTAGGACTTTCAGAAGACTCAAGGTACTTATGGGAAACTGGGCATATCTGCTCTGAACACTTTTTTTATTGTTTTGACACACCCGCCAAGAGATTGGTCTCTCTTTCCAGCACCGCTTTCAAAAGTCAGAATTTTATGGTTGAGAATTCTCATTAAAAATGATTACTTTTGGCAGCAGAAGTCAGAAAGGTGACAGGAGAGAGGGAAGTATTAGAGGCACTGAGTTTTTTTTTTCTTCATTTGCAGAAAGCCTGCTTATAAAAATAAACATCATGGGGAGAATGAAAAAAATATATATGTCTAAAACACACAAAGAAACCCCTCCTAACCTTTATATGTGTTATTGGAAGTGATTTCCTAAGCACAGGGACCAAACTGCTACCCTGTGCCCGGTTCCCCTGTTCCTACCTCCACAGCTGGCAGCAACCCCGCTGAGTGCCAGGCATGGCCCCCACCGGGCTCTGCAGCAACCCCAGCAATGCCTGGGCCGGGCATGCGGGATCATCAACAGAGATGCCTCGTGAGCAAACACAGCCTCGGCTAACAGTTACTTGAACACAGGAGAGAAGAAGCCAATGCACACCATGGGCACCAAACGTAGGGACTAGAAATCTAGGCAAACCAAACTCTTCAGTAATACTGTATTTCTTCTTCCACCTGTGTCATGGGCAAAAATAAAATACATTCATTCCTAAGTCTGCATTAATTCTCTAAAGGAACTGAACATACAAACTTTTCTTGATACTCTATTTAGATATATAATTTCTTAAGGACATTGAGATTCATGTTTATCATGCAAAAATATTCCTCCTTACATTTGTGTGTGTGTGTGTGTGTGTGTGTGTGTGTGTGAAAGAGAGAGAGAGAGAGAGAGAGAGAGAGAGAATGGCTGTGTTCCCTTATGCACCATCAGGAAATGTGGGAACCTGGTGGGTCCCAGCCTGAACTTTGTTTTCTTCCCCTACTTGCTCAGGTGTTGGATCTTGTCCCTGGTTTCCTATCTAGGAACAGAGGGAAAATGTGGCTGTGCTTTGGGAACCTTCAGCTCTCTGTGCCAGCTTGGCCCACAGTGTGGTGAGGCCTGTCAACTATTCCAGGTCCCTTGGTGGCCCACAACGTCCCATGTCCTCAACCATCCAAACACCAGCGCCTGTCCTTCAGAGATGAGCCAGTAGAAGCTCGAGGTGACAGACTTTAAGAGCCTACAAGTTTAGAAAACACTTCTACAGCAGACTACTTTTTTCCTTCTATATTTCCTGATTTGAGGAGTATTGCGACTTTTATTTGCAATATCCCTGAAGCAGTAACAATTATGTTAAAATTCAAAGTACACTTTCTCATGATATAATCAATTTCCTGCCCTTGGAGAGTCACTATTACTTTCTATATGATTCCTGTACTTATATATGTTAATAGGAATAAGAAACCCACTCCGTGTCTATATTTATACATTTATAATTTGTCTACAGGGTCCAGCACACACCAGGCCCTCAATAAACGTTATTTGGCTTCCCTATCAAACATGGAACACAGATAGGTCTGAGATCTGTGATTCCTAGCTTATTATTTTGTGGATATAAAGTATTAGGTCATCTTTCCCTTCACCTTTCCCATTGGTACATGATCTCTTGATGGCAAATGGGAAGTCTGGAGGATAAAGAGTCTGCATCCAGAATTACCCCGAAGTTCAGTACAGTCACAGGAAGGCAGTTGCAAGCCTGGATGACCCAACTGTGAAGGGACAAGGCAAGACAGATGACCAGAAGTCCAGGTAGGCACTGATCAGGAACTGGGAGAGGTCAGGGCCCCAGCAAATGGTTGGGCAGGTGTTCTCAGCCCAGACACCCAGTAAAAGGATGATGGGAGCTGAAATCCCAAACATAGGGGACACCTTTTACTTCTTCATGCAAAAGTACCTTATGGGCTCTCTGTGATTCTCAGAGAGCCAAGGGCAATGAAAGGCAGGGAAATTTGAGGAAATAATTGACATGGGGCTCAAGAACCAAGAAGACTTCCATTCAGACTCAACATTTTCTCCCAGCCAGCAAGCTTTGATATGTACTCAGCTAGTGGCAACTTGAACTCCTGGATTTGGCCTCCGTGGAACCTACTTCATTTCTCAGACCTGCATGGGGACACTGGGCTGTGAATACAGGAGAAAAGGATCGTACAAGGCTAAGTCTCAGAAGCAGGAAACTGAGAGGGGGGCTCCAGAAATTGTACTGGGCTAAAGAGTGTCCCCAAAATTCAAGTCCACTCAGAACCTCAAGATGTGACCTTATTTGGAAATTGGATCTTGACAGATGTAATTAGTGAAGATGAGGTCATACTGGAGTGGGATGGGACCTAAGTCCAATCTGCCTTGTGTCCTTGGAGGAAGAGGAGAGACTCAGACACACACACAGAGATGAGGAAGGCTATGTGATGCCAAAGGACGCCAAGAACTGCCTGCCACTAGGCAGTTTGGAAGAGACAAGGAGGGATTTTCCGCACAACTCTCAGAGAGATCACGGCCCTGTGAACACCTTAATTTTTGACTTCCAGCCTCCAGAACTGGGAGAGGGTCGTGCTCTGTTGTTCTAAGCATGGGTTAAGACAAAGTTGGGTCACTCCGTTACGGCCCACAGAAAACAAGTACAGAATCAGCCGCTCCGGAGCCTTCAAAGTCCCAGGATGCACCGAGACCCAAGGAGACACGGAGACACGCCTAACGGGACAGGGCGGAGTCCCGGCAGAGCTGGGACCACCGAGCCTTTCACTCACTTGTTCATTCATTCTGTCAACAAACATTCATCGGGCTCTTTCTTGCTCGGAAGACATCACTGGCTACTGGACGACACCAAGACAGACCTCTCCCCCTCATGGAGCTTTCCTTTTAGTAGAGTTGGTGGATAATAAACAACTGTCTACACAAGAAATTATTTAATTACAGATAACGGAACAGCCACAGAGAGAAACAGCCTCCAGTATGAGATCACAGGATGAGGATTCTGGAAATTAGACAAAGGTCCCCTGGAAGTGCACTGGAGAGGAAATCTGAAGGACAAATTAGAGTTAGCTCACCACACTAAAGAAACATTAGATGTCAGCTCACCACGCTATAGAAACATGTGTGTGGCATGTGATGAAAGGAGCTTTTGGTGGGGGAGGAGGTAGAGTGAGAGGAGAATATTCCAGATAAAGATTGAGACCTTTTCATCAATCTTCTGTCCATCATACTACCTTTCCTAGAAACTGATACAAAAGTAAGAGAATGTCATTGTCCTACCAAGTTGTGTTAAACAGACGTTAACCACAAAATACGCACAGCCTAAAAAAGACAAAGAAAACTCTCCTTCCCGGGATGAACTATATGTGTCCACCCTAGAAATACAATGTTCTATCTGCAACATTTCACCTTCTCTGAAGCCAAAACACCCTCTCTCTCCATTTTCCCCTACCCTCTAGATAAAGTTACGTTGTTGTTGGATTTTTTTTTTCCTTCTTGTCCACAAAGAAGTTCAACTATAGTAACAAAGACTTCTCTCCACAAGAACTGGCATAACCAATCTGGCCTTGATAAATAGGAATTTGGTAAACACTGCACAGCTGATAAATTCTGTCCCAATTATACATGCCTATCAAATTCAAAGGTGGTTTTGTGGCAGGCCATTAAATGCATGGTTCAGTTACAATCTTCCTGCACATAACATTTCTCCCCTGGTTAAGGCACCAAAAGCTAATTCAGAGATCGGTCATATTTTCCACTTGAAGTTCATTACATCCAAAGTAAGTTGAATGCCGTGAATGACTGGCTGACCCCAACCAGCCCTCACCCAAAAAGTCAACGGCCACATAGCAATGTGGTCCAACAAAAAGCTTCGCGCATCTGAAGCTAGTTTATATGGAGTCAGCCATGAAGTCAGGAAGAATCAGAAACTACTGGAATTCCCATTGTTTCTTAAAAAGAAAGAGCTCCTGGCCAAACTGTCTCATTTTCTTTCAACAGCGGGACCTTAAGTTCTGTGATTCCTTTGCTTTCCCATTTCCACTTCACACTAAATAAGAAAGAAGAATTATATCCTCCTCAACAGAACAAAGGGCCTGAACGAGCTTCGGCATGATACATTGGGCCAGAAACGCCGTGGGGATATTTTACAAGACTTCATGCGAAGTGACAGTGGGGCTTCCCGACACTGGAAAACAACGGAACTCCCCCACCTCAAGATTTCCAAGCTTGTTCTCAGTAATTGCCTTTGCCCACCCATCCCATCTCAGTCGGAGAAGGCTCTGATGTGTTCCTGCAACCTCTCGGCTCTGATGCCGGCTTGGAAAACCTCCTCCACATGGACACACTCCATCACCCAGCATTAAATGAGACATCTAAGGATTCTGCCACTCACCATCTCTGTCATGTTTCCTCAGCCCTTAGAGGACTCCATTGTTGTGCGAAGCCACTACAATCCCATTACCAGCTGGCATGCGATCAGATGATAACCAAAGTGAACACAAATACTTAAACAGCACAAGGAACTGCGGAGGCCTCCCTCTTGGGCAATGCATCCCAGGAGATTTTCTGACACCCGATCCACAGACCAAACAATCACATTGCAAAATGCTTTCAATGTCGAGGAACAAGCATTCAATCAGCCCTCATGTGCCTGTCATCTGGTCCTGGTGCTTATGAAACAGGCAGCTTGGCCTTTATTCTTCTCTAAAAACTTTTTCAGAAACCACTAAGTTGTTCCAGCCTTCTTCCCACCGCACCAATAGTCAGATGTTTGTGAAGGCCAGTTCTTGGTGCCTGGCCTCCTGCTCAGCTCTACATCGCGCCTGGAAGTTTGCTCGGAGAGACTGAAGAGAGATGCCAGTTTGGTTCTAGGGGAGTGACTCGAACCACTTCAAACCATCGTTTAACTATGCCTTGACCAGTTTTCCCACTTCCTCCACCGACCGATGATGGGGTCTGAGGGCCGGACACCATGAGACAGACAGAAGATGCACTGTCCCTGCCTTCCAGAAGTCGGCAGTCTGCTGGTGGGCACGAGCACATGCACACATGCATGCACGCACACTAGCACTACAAGGTGAAACATAAGTATCATATGAGGGAGAGAAAGAGTGAGGACAAGCACTCAGAGAAGAGAGAATCTCCTTGGGCAGAGGTGGTCCCCAAAGTCTTCCCAGAGGGCAGATGATCAGAGAGAGTCTATGAAAGCGGGCTAGGGTTTAGATCCCTGGCCCCGAAATTTGTGGAGATTCCCAGGAAGGCAGTGTCACAAGCAAAGACAGAACCCTTAGAATGAACAGCCTGACTGAGTAAGTCAGGGGAGAAGCTGGGAAGGAGCAGGAGGAGTAGCCCCTCCTTAAAGTACGTGCTCCCCAAGTGGTGTTCTTTCATCCATATTTCATGGTGGCTGCTAAGCCCGACGGAGAAAATTCGGCAGAACCTGTGGCTATGAAGGTCAGTTGGTTCCATGTGTGACAGTGACATCAGCAGTCACACTGAGCTGTGCTGACCAAACTGATGGCAAGCAGGATCTTTTCTAATGCGGCTGCTTCCCCACCAGCTGTGGGGACGGACCTTATCACAGCCCAGCCCCGTGGAACCTGCTTCCAATAATAAAACACGGTGACGCTGCAGTGCTGAGGGTTTCTTCAAAAATATGTGACTTCTGGATGTTTGGATTGAGAAAGAAGCTCTTAGGGGGAAGGAGGGATGAAGGGAGGCCTGGAACTGAAAGGAGCGTGGCTACTTGCGAGTGGCCTCTGGGCAGGTCTTGCTGGGACGGATGGAGAACAGAGCGAGTGCAAGCTGGGGACGAGGTGTGGACACTCGGGCCAGGCTGCACTCTTTGTCCTCCCTCCTCAGTCCCAGGGGGCGCAGAGCCCTGTCCCCGGAGCCCACAACTGAAAGAGAAGTCACTGAGGACAGAAATAAGGTCAATCACCACCTACGGGTTGTTTTTCAGGAATTAAAAGAACACCTGCGATGTTCTTTCTCAGTTACGGTTGATCATCTTTGAATTAAATTACAACAGACTAAAAGGAAAGGGGCTTCACAGGCTCCGAGCTGTAACTGGGCACCTGCCTGGGACTGAGGGCTTGAAGAAGCAGATGAGGACAGCATAAAGAGTGGTTCTCAAATCATCTCCGACCTCAGCTCTGGGATCTGACAGTCCCCTTGGTGGCAGCTGTGGCAGTGAGGCCGGGTCCCCGGGGAGGCAGGTGTGCACACTTAGAAAGAGCGCCCCCCCCCCAGACTGAACATGCCCCTGAGGGATCCCTGTGACAGAAGGGCAGACTACACGTGGCAACAAGCCAATGAGACAGTGTTCCCTGAAGAGAAAGGAAAGATCAGGCCTTCTCACTTAGAGGAATGAACGTGAAGAACCCTTGAGAGACACAGGCTGGGGTTCACATTCTGGCTGTCCTACTTCCTGTGTGTGCCCCTCGGGGTCTCAAGGTCTAAGTACAGAGCGAGGCAAGAGCAGTTTCTTCCCGCACTGGAGGGTAAAGGCCCCAGCCCAGTGTCCTTTACCTGGCAGCTAGTAAGTGCTGGTTCGGTTCCTGTAATGCAGCACAAAGGACAGAGTCGAAGAATCAGGTGAAGATGTAAATAATCTGGGCTCTTGAAGGTGCTAAAACTCATTAGCAAAGGACTGAAGTTTATGTGGGATATTTAAACAGTGCTTTCAACTTTGTGACCTTTTTGTCTCTCAGAAGCACGCTCAGGGGTCACCCTGGCCCAGAAGGTTCCATCATTTGCCTGACATCACACATCTAGCAAAAAACAAGACCAGAACAGGACGTGTGTGCAGATCTCTTGGATTAAATCACACAGCGCCAGAGTCTGGCAACCTGACCACCCTGCATATTTTCTTCTCATAAACAAATTTGCTCACTTAGCAAACATTTACTGAGTGCCTGTTAGATGCCACTTGGCCCCATCAGTGACCAGCGCAGCAAAGAACTCTGTCCTCGGAGAGGGACGTGGGGAGGCAAGGCCAACAGTGCGCAGGAGACGTAATAATAAAGAATGAAGGCGTGCACGCTACAGCACGCCGCAAAGACAGAGCCCAGCAGGGTATCGGGCAGACAGGGTCGGGGCAGGGAAGGGTGCGTGAGCTGCCGCTGTAAAGAAGGCGATCGAAGAGATTTTGTAAAGACGGAGACTACTGAGCAAAGCCTTGGAGGAGGTGAGAGTCAGCAGACGGCGGGACAAGAATGCTCCAGACGGAGGGAACGGCCAGTGTGAGGACGCCGAGTCGGGGCGAGTCTTGCGTGCGAGAGGAAGAATTAGGGGCGTTGCGGCCACAGTGGGCTGGGAGGGGGAGGCGCGTTTGCCTGTTGTTCAGACGGCACACCAGAGGCTTGCATGTTGGGAGGACGCTGCAGTTCTTCCTTGCAAGGCCTGGCACCAGCAAGGCCCTCGCGACCCGAGGGTGCCGTTGTCTGTGTACGCGGACACCGCACCCAGATAACTGGGCCGAGGGAAACGTCACCCACCCTTGGTCTCCTAGAAGAGAAGCCTGAATTTTAAAAAGCTGTACTTAGTAACATGGATTCTGCCACCTTGGCTTTTTTTTTTTTTTAAGGTTTTATTTATTTGATAGATTGAGAGAGAGCACAAGCAGGGGGAGTAGCAGACAGAGGGAGAGGGAGAAGCAGGCTCCCTGCTGAGCAGGGAGCCCGAGCAGGACTCGATCCCAGGACCCCAGGGTATGACGTAAGCCGAAGGCAGACACTTAAACCACTGAGCCACCGGGTGCCCCCTACCTTGGCTTTAATCTTGAAACTAAGTCACTTTCCCAGGAAGCCTGGGCTTCCAGCTACGAGACAGGTTTTAGCCTTCTCCCCAGTCATTTACATGGCGTCAGCCTACAAACGTCTGATATCCTGAGAATTAGTGCGGAGCCACACTGAACAGAATGAGTAATTAGCAGCAGCACACGCGGTGGATTCATTTCAAATTCTCTCTTGCTGTCACCCTGATGGAAGCAAATGATAGTGGTCACGCATCTCCTGATCACAGCCGCAGTAACACGCACCACAAATCAACCTCCACCTGCTTGCTGGGCCAAAAATAGAGCAGCTCAGAGATTTCTGTGCACCAGAGAAAGCAGCAGTCTCGGGGACTGACAGAGATACAGCTCTGATGCAGAGCTTGTTCAAGAGTAAAAGGCATCTGCAACCCTTGGACAAGTCCCTGAGAGGATGCAGAAGTTTCTGAGACTATTACCTAAGCATATGCTATTATTGCTATCCTCTACATAATATGTGAACGCCACGCTCAGCTACACTAGAACACGTGCCCTAGCCTTTACTGTATTAGCAATCAGGATCAAGTCGGAATAATGGTTCAAAACAGATAGTGCAGACCATCAAGGAACAAGCCAGAATTACTAGTCCACGTTTGTTTGTTTGTTTGTTTGTTTGTTTTTATAAAGATTTTATTCATTTATTTGACAGAGGGAAACACAGTGAGAGAGGGAACACAAGCAGGGGAGAAGCAGAGGGAGAGGGAGAAGCAGGCTTCCCACCAAGCAGGGAGCCCAACGTGGGGCTCAATCCCAGGACTCTAGGATCATGACCTGAGCCGAAGGAGACACTTAACGACTGAGGGCACCCAGGCGCCCTTCCATGTTTGTTTTTAAGTCATTATAACGTTTTATATAGTTTTGATGCAACTGGGTAAGAAAATTCTCTTCTCTGCAAAAGCTCTCCTAGCCACACTTACCTGCCTAATGCTTAATGAGTTAATATCACCAACAGATAGACGCAAGATTCTGTCCTCTACACAAAACTGTGGCAAAGACAGTGGCTATCACAATCCATTAACTCCAAATCTGCCTGCGATGAGGTAACTTCCAGCCTTGGGTAACTTCCCATTGTTCATCTTGTGCTTTGCAAATGCAAGCATCCACTGTGCCCTAGTCAGACTTCGTGTCCAACAATTTAAGTTAGAATCTCATTTTTTTAGAGATTTATTTATTTATTTGAGAGAGGGAGCGTGAGTGGGAGGGGCAGAGAAAGGGGGACAGAGAATCTCAGGCAAATTCCCCGCTGAGCTTGGAGCCCAACACAGGGCTCGATCTCATGACCCTGAGATGGTGACCTGAGCTGAAATCCACAGTTGGACACTCAACTGACTGTACCACCCAGGTGCCCCTAGAATCTCATCTTTAATTAAGATGATGTAACACTGCATTTAACACAGAGAGGAAGTTTCCTCATTTCTAGCAACTACTCAAGGGCCTAGAGACCTTCCCTGAGCTGGCTCTATGCCTCCGGTTTTCTGTCAGAAACAGCCCGCTGAAGCACTTGTCAAACTGCACATTTACCTGACCTAAGCATGTGACCAGCTGGCCTTCGCTTGGGTAATTCACAAAGCGTCGTTCAATTCTTTTCGGTTCATCTGGAACAACCTGTCTCTACAGTTTGAAGCTCCCAAAAGCACTGGCTTTGGTGCACTGCTTGGCCAAAGAGCAGCCATCAGATACATCCAGTCACAAACAAAACATGTGGAACAGCAAGCAGTTCAGTTTTTGGTCTCCCACACGGCTTAGGCACTTCTCAGAGGGTTTGCATAAGGGACCTGCTTAAATACGGCAGAGATGGCGCCAAGTGCAGGTCTGAGGACTTGCTGTGGCGAGGCACCGTACTCAGACGATCACAAGGTCTTGCTTGTTCAACTCCGACAGCAACCCTCTAAAAGGCCATCCACGGGCGCCTGGGTGGCTCAGTGGGTTAAGCATCTGCCTTCAGCTCAGGTCGTGATCCCAGGGTCCTGGGATTGAGCCCTGCATCGGGCTCTCTGCTCAGCAGGGAGCCTGCTTCCTCCTCTCTCTCTCTCTGTCTGCCTTTCTGCCTACTCATGATCTCTGTCAAATAAATAAATAAAATCTTAAAAATAAAATAAAATAAATTAAAAGGCCACCCACTGCTATCACCCTCATTGCAAAGATAAGCAAGTAGAGGCCTCTGAAAGGGTGAGCTCCTGGCCCAAGTCGCAGGGTCAGGAAATGGTTGTACTCCAGCCCCAGATCCTGTACTTGGCTTGATGTCTATATGACTAGAATTTACTCCATTCATCTCTCAAATTTATCCCTGTCCTGAGAGTCTATTTTATGAAAGCACATTTTAGCATGCATTTGTAAAGGATATCCTTACCTACTCCCCAACCTGGTTCTATGCATTTATGTAGAAAAATTAAACTTTCCAAAATGCAAATATGTATGCATTCCCTGGTGGCTAAATTCAGCAAATATGCCCTGTCCTCATTTCTTAAAAAATTAGACCTATACCTACCAAATGACCCACACACTTTACTCCCAATAAAGTTTGCCCAGGAGAAACCCAAACATATGTCCACACTGACACTTGTGCACAAAGGTTTATGGCTGTTTTATTCCCAATCGTCAGTAAATGGTAACAGTCCAGCAGGAGAGTGGATAAATAAAATGGGTTGTATCCACAGAATGAAATACTATTTGACGCTGTAAAGGAATGAGCTCTACAGATACACACAACACCATGGATGGATCGCAAGGCAATCACAGCAGTGAAAGAAACCAGGCACAAAAGAGTATATGCTACAAGATACCATTTGTTTAAAATACTAGAAAATGTAAACTAATCTGCAGTGAGAAAATCCAGATCAGTGGTTGCCTAGGATCCCCCACTGAGTAAAGAATGGATCACCAAGGGGCCCCAGGGAAACTTTTGGGCATGATGAGAGCGCTCTCTGTATCTTACTTGGCCCAATGATGTCATGAGTGTATACAGCTTGGGTTCTCTCTTTAAAAGGATAGATCTTATTATTATGTATGGAATATACCTCAATAAATCTGAATAAAAGTACATAGGTTTATAAAAGGAACCACTTATATATTGAACTCCAGTTGATGAAATCTTTTTTAAAAACACACTCAGAAGTGTTTGAAAGTGCCCAAGTCCTTATCTGGTACAACAGTTAGTTTCGGCTAGCTACACTGTTTATTTTAGATTCTAAAGCTCCCGGTAGTCAAGAACCAGTGATCATTTTTAGCTTGAGTTCTATGCAGTTCCCAACACAGCATTAGGCATTGCAACTGTTCAGAACATTGAATCTAAACATATCTCCATTCTATTTTTCCTTGCTTTCCAGGGAGATCCTGGGAGTAGAATCTGCAGTGAGCCTGCTAGCCTGGCCATCAGATGCTGAAAGCATGTCACCAAGGAAATGTTTGCATCTGTCCCTAAACATACAAAGGCTGCCAGCGACTCAAGACTTGGGGTGAAGTATTGCCCTTAAGTAACACTCAGAACTTCTCCAAAACCCTCTTTATGTTCAGAGATGTGTTAGGTGGTATGAGCCATACAGGGAGCATCGCCTCTGAGAGCTACGTGTAATCCGGAGCTTGAACTCTAGGTTTTCTGTAAGATGAGGGCTAAGGGGAAGGAAGGTGATGAGACAGGGTATAGCCTCCAAGAGGTTAGAGACTCATAGTACCTCAGCCCTAAATGTGCTCCCACCCCTTCCTGTCTCAAGAAAACTAAAGCCTATTAGACTACTCGTGCCAGTTCACAAACGAGGTGCTACTGACCCTCAAGGAGACGGGAACAGAAATTACAGAGATTCAGACTGTTTAGAAGCTCACGTGGCAGTTGGCCATTGTTGTGATCTGTGGAGTCAGTTCTCCCTGGACGGGGTTTATACCGGGTCTAATATTATCAACAACTTCAGGTGAAACCAGTCATGGACAGTTTCATGTACAGTGGCTTAAAAACATAGAAAGAAAAGCAAACATCTCGTCTTCCCCAACACATGGCTTGAGAAGCAGAGTTTTATGGTCTGGCTTACTCAGCGAAGGTTAATTTTTCCCCAAGTGACAATGGGAGCCAGGAAAAAGGCCACTCCATCATCCGATCAAATCCAAGTCACCCCAGCCTGTCTGTAGGTGTTTGGACTGAGAGTGTAAAGGGAAATTAAATAAACCTTCTCAGAAAGGAAGTTTATCAAAAGTGTTAGGTTTTCATTCTAATTAGCATCATGGCTGTACCAGTGGCAAATACAGTTGTCACCACGTCAAGAATCAAAATGAAGGTCATGATAATGGCTGTGCGGATAGAATTAATTCTTTTTCCTTCCTTTTCCCCCTTTCTTTTATTCTCCCTTGTTGTCTCTCTTCTTCCCCTTCCGTCCTTCTTAGGGGAACACACTGACTTCTGAATCAGCCCCATCTGTGTTTGGAGCAGCAGCGAGCGGTAGGTGACGCCGACGGGGCTGCTCCTTGCGGCCACTGCTTACGTTGAATTAGGCTAGAATTCCGGCTCCTCATTTCTAATGTTTTTCACAAAGATTAGTTGGTGGGGAACTCGGAGAGTCTGGTGGACAGGCTGCCGCCCACGACACAGAGAGTGCCTGAGAGGAGGTGTGCCCCTTGGAACTGCCACTGAAACTGCACAGAAAGAAATGAGCAAGAATAGAGACCAGGTTTTCGAGCTGAGAGGCAAGATTTTCTTCATGTTTATTCTCCCTTGCTATCTCGGCTCAATGATCAGTTTCCCAGACAGCCGTCCCCACTTTCCCGATTAGACTGCTTCCTCCTGCTTGTTACACAGCCCACAAATTCAGTCCTGTGAATCCCTGGCCGCTGCCCATCTCCTCTCATGCTCGGTGAGTTCCACACGGCAGTGGCGGTGCCTGTCCCATCCTGTCAAGCACTTGTCCCCAGCACTTAGTTTAGCACAGCGATGAGCAAGAGAACACACTCAACCAATGTCTGCTGGAAGAAGAGGTGAAGGAATAAATAAATAACGACAGGGATGAACAAATGAAGTCTCCGCATGGTAGGTACGAGCATCTGTACACAATGCGTTTCTAGATAAAAAGATGAGATTAATCATGAGTTTCACATAATTACTGCAATTGTTAAGAAGACTGGGTAACCCATGGAAGGCTTATTACCAACTCGAAAGGAAATAAAGATTCCTAAGAATTCAGGAGTGAGAGATGCACTGAAGTACATAAATCATGATTCTTGTGCACAGGGGGTTTTAGAGATGAAAGAGATCTTTTTGGGGGAAAAAAATCAATAGAGAAAAAGACTTAGGTTATTCTGTATTTCAATTAGGATAAAATGTTATTCTGTATTTCAATTAGGATAAAATGTTATTCTGTATTTCAATTAGGATAAAATGTTGCAAATAATTTCTGGAAACAAGTCATAGCAGAAAAGAATGAATTTTATAACGGATCTTTATTTCTGCTTTGGGTCAAATCATGATCCCAAGAACATTATCGACTACAACTAGTAAAAAGCTGAGAAAACATGGTTAACCGATGCTATAGACTGAATGTGTCCTCCCAAAGTTCGTAGAGTGAAAGCTAATTCCCAGTAGGACAGCCTTTGCAGGGGGGGCTTCCAGGAAGTGATCAGGTCATCCCAGCAAAGCCTTCGGGAATGGGACCAGTGCCCTGCTAGGAGACCTCAGAGAGCTCCCTTGCCCCTTCCGCTGGGTGAGGACAGACACAGCAAGATGACTACTGTCTCTGAGCCAACAACCAGGCTCTCATCAGACACCTAATCTTGACTTCTGACTTCCCAGCCTCCAGAAGTACGAGGAATAAATTTCTTTTGTCTCTAAACTACCCAGCCTCTGGCATTTTTCTATAGCAGCCCAACTGCCTAAGACAACCTACAACCTACAGCCTACAAAGGCTTTCTTCCAACATCAACATTATACAGGCACTAGCACTTTACCAAATGGGCCCTCAACATCCCTAGAGCTGGTTTACCCAGATAGTATTTACGAAAAGAGAAACAGTAAGCCACTCAATTATCAAGTCCCCTAAACACGGGTCAATTGTTATTATCATTATTATTATTTTGCTGGCAAATACACAACTACTGTTATTGTTTTCTATCTGAAAATAATGTTTTTCTGTTAACACAAAGCAACAATAATATCATCGGTTTTATTAATATGCGTTTAAGTATGAAAGCTCAATGAAAGTATCAAAATGGATGTATTTTAAATTTCTTCATTGCCTTCCATTTTCCAAAGAAAATGTTTGGAAAGGTGGCCCCCCAAAAGAACACACACATATACACACACTGAGAGAAAAAAATCATCTATTTATCCAATGTTGTTCAACTAAAATATTACAATAATACAAATCACTTTCTAATGAATAATATACTTCCAAACCTAAGAGCCATCCCCCCCCCCAACTGGGAGATATTTTAACATCTATTTTCTTTAAGCATACTTATTAGACCTTATTTTAAATATATGTTAAAGACCCTTTTACCAATATTATTTCACCCATTTAAATTATCAGGTGAGACAGAAGTAATACTTATTGTTTTCTATCTGAAAATAATGTTTTTCTGTTAACAGGTTTTGTTATTGCTATTTATCAGGTACTATAAGTAGTATCTTATTTAATTCTCATAATGTCCCCTGAAGATAGATAGGTCTTGGCACTCTCTAACAGATGAGCAGAGAGAAGCAGAGAAGGGGTGAAAGTCACATAGCTGGTTAAAAAGTATGGCTGGATTCACAGCCAGGTCTGACTCCAAGTTCCACGGGTTTCCAGGCTCTGAGGACACCTGCTAGGGCATGCCCCCCCGCCCCCACCGCCTGGCACCTGCAAGGCAGGAGGAGGGGTCAGCCTGGAGGCTCCTTCCAGTCTCCAGCCTGCCCCATCTTTCAACAATAACCACGGCTAAACCTTTGGACACAAACACAGCCTGGATCTGCTACACTGTAATTAGTTCTGTGGCTAGGGTAGTTAACAATCCATCAGAATACAGTTTTTAGTAACCCCGCTAAAAGGACACATCTATTTAACTGAACAAGCCTTAGTCCTTTCAGAGTAGCTAAAATGATTTTAGAAGGTTTTGAAAGATCTATCCAAACAGGTCTCTAAGCCACAAGAAAACAAGGTAATTCAGCAGTGCTTCACAGCACGAGCTTTGCTCAAATAGCTCACAAATGGATACACTAGAATGCCTTGCCCATTCCCACAGTTGGTAAAGAACAACCAGTTCATTCGAGGATTGAAACCTTTTCAAATTGCACTGGAAAATCAAACATATTTCTCTCGCACGCTCCTTCCTCTAAATGTGAGGCTCTTTCTTGTCTTTCGAATCTATTGTTCAGTTAATCTGTGCACGCCAGAATATTCTAATTTAAATCTGAGCCTGGGACATGCTATATTTTGTTTCTAGCTGCAAGAGTGTGAATGCCATAAATAACATGCACTGCGCTTGTTCTCGGTCCTAAACAGTCTGATAAGCTCGTATTGAAACCATCTCAGCAGCCACATTTGACAGCTCACTAGGAACCTGTTCAATCCAGCCTCCCAACCAGTCCGTCACTGCTGCCAGTTTCCAGGCGGACGAGGCATTCAGAAACCAGGCTCTACGTGAGAACAGCCCTGGCAGAACCCTTGGAGGAGAGGTGCGCTCCGGCTAACAGGCCGTCAATCTGTCAGTAGCTCTTAATGATTCCTCAGCCTTCTCCAGCTCAAAGCCAGCTCAGTGCTGGGAGGCAGGGGGAACGCAGCACGGGTCGGGGGCCTGTCAGCTCCATTTCCAGGGACCCATCTGCAAACCTGGTCTGGTATGCCAGACCAAACCAGCACAAACCAGAACACTGGTGCGGCTGCAGAGCACTTTCCTCCCCCGAAGTAACTCATTCATCCGTTAAATAAATAGTAATCCAACATCAACTAGGTAACAAAGACACCATGTTCCCAGAGACCCTTGAAACCAAAGCTCCACAGGGCCAGTCCCTGAGTATGGCACACACACAGCAATACAAGCTTCTCTACATTTCTGAACATTTTCTGGGCCTCAGTTTCTCCATTAATAAGATGGGGATAGGTTAATACATCATTTCACAGCCTAGCTGACAAGACCAGAAGAGGTAAGGCACAATGTAACACAATGCTGGACTTCAGGGGAAATATTCAACCAAAAAATCTATCCCGTTCCTTCTCCTCCTTTCACTGGAACTGAAGATTTTCCCCATTAGCTCAAATCATGCAGCCTTTGTCTTAAAATCAAGAACATATAAGACGTGGAGGAAAAAGCAAGGAGGAAGGAAAACGGGTTTTTTTCCCTTCTTTTTATTTTTCAGTAAAATATTTACTGAAGTGTAACATACCAAAGAGTGTAAGTCATCAGGTTCCGCTCCCTGAATATTCACGGTGACACATCCGTGCACTACGGCCGGATCAAGGAACAACCAGGCCTCCAGGAGCCACTTCATGCCCACTTCCAGCCACTTTTCCCCTAACGACACCCTCTTTCCTGAGTCCCAGTCCCATAGGCTACTTTTGCCTGATTTTGAATTAAGTAACATCTTAATCATGTTGACACACACAAATTGCAAATGGAAATTCAGGGTGTTTTATGGATTTGCAGCCGATGAGCCTCGCTAAAGGGACAGGATGTTATAAAAAGAAAGAAATACATTGACAGCAATGAAATTATCATAAAAAAGGTAACATGTTGTTAAGGTGCTTGGCTCTCCTCTCTGTTTCTTATTTTTATCCAAACACTATAGAACAAAAATAAGAAAATCTTATCCATTACCAGTGGTAGGACTCATTCTACCTGCTATCTAGCATGGTACTAGCTTGAGAAGGCATAACCTACAAAGTAATGGAGAAGAAGGAAATATATTTTGAGGACAGAAGAATTATCTAATTCTGATAGTAACTGCCATCAGCCAAACTTAAAATATAAATCAGTAATTTCCCCAAAACACATCTGAAACTTAAACCTCATTGATCTCCTCCTTAATACTAAAAAACTACCTTCAAGGGTGCCTGGGTGGCTCAGTTGTTGGGCGTCTGCCTTTGGCTCAGGTAATGATCCCAGGGTCCTGATCCCAGGGTAATGTTCCCAGCCCCACATCGGGCTCCCTGCTTGGCAGAAAGCCTGCTTCTACCTCTCCTACTCCCCCTGCTTGTGTTCCCTCTCTTGCTGTGTCTCTCTCTGTCAAATAAATTAATAAAATCTTTGAAAAAAAAATAATAAATTTTTAGAAACTACCTTTGAAACCCTTGGGATCCTTGGAAAATAAATTTTAAAAACTCTCAACTATAACACTCTTTGCCCCTTGGGATTAGAAATTAGTAATGACCAACAACTCTTTTCTTCCCATTAGACCAAAATGGGTGCCCCCTACCATTCTTTTTTTTCCTTTTTTAAGATTTATTTATTTCAGAGAGTGAGTATGAACAGAGGGAGGAACAGAGGGGGAGACAGTGAGAGACAATCTCAAGCAAACTCTGTGCTGAGCATTGAGCCTGACGGGGGGCTCGATCTCACAACTCTGAGATCATGACCTGAACCAAAACCAAGACTCAGACGCTGAAGAGACTGTGCCACCCAGCCTCCCTCTGCGCCCCCCTCCCCCACTCTTGATGGCACGACAGTGAGAGTCCACAAAGCTCACACTCACCCAGAGGTCAGCAGTGCTTACAGGAGGCTACGATGGGGCGAGGCAAGCCAAGCCGCCTGTTTCATTCCAGCACCCACTACAAAAAGCACCTTAGGCCCGGATGGCATAGCGTCATTTGCTGACTTGCCAAGACACTGGTCACAAAGGGGTGCAAAATCGCATAAGGAAATGCAAATCAAAACCCTGAGCCACCACGTCAGACCTGCTGGAATGGCTGCAAACCAGTGAGAACCCACAGGCGCTGGAGAGGATGTGGGGCCGTGGGAACACCTGTGCATCCCTGCCGGGCGACTGCTAGGGAAGACGTTTCCTCAGAAAGTTAAACCAAGAATTACCAAGTGCCCCAGCAATGCCGCTCCTATGCTCTAAAGAACTGAAGACAGGAACTCCAACACACACTCATAGACAGGAGCTCACAGCAGCCCTGCCAGAATGGCCGGAAGGTGGGAGCAACCCAAATGCCCATCAACAGATGAGTGGCTAAACAAAGTGCGTACGTACAAAATGGAATATTCCTCAGCCATAAAAGGGAACGCAGTACAGAGATACGCTAAGTGTGTGCAGACCTCAAACGCATGTTGGGTGAAGGACGCTAGAACAGCATACTCCATGTTGTAGGATTTCATTTATAGGAAATGCCCAGGAAACTAAATGTACTGTGTCACTGAATGATTAATGTCACATTATATGAATTTCACATCAATTTTTTAAAATGCGGAGAAAAAAAGAGAGAGAGAAAATAAGGGGAAGGGGGGGGGAATGGGGTTGGGGGTGAGGGGGAGAAACTGCTCATAGGCACCGAAGAAAGAAATAGTCCCAGTGGTATAAAGGTGATGAGGTAACAACTGGGAGATGAGGCAGAAATCGCTCCAGCAGGTCCGGTCCCTTTCTCTTTGACAATACCATAAAGGCTTGAAATCCTTTTTAAGCCCTATTTTTCCTTGCAGTATATGGGTGGCAAGGCACCTAGACTGCGGCTGGCCAAGAAAGTCCTGGCTGACAGCGAGAATCCAGATAGCCAGAGGGTTCGGTTCAGCAAAAATCCGAAGAACGCTGTAGGCCATCTAAGCTGTGGCAGGAGGGGCAGGTGGCAGGCAAGAATTCTACCACTGGGGGCACCGGGTGGCTCAGTGGGTTGGGGCCTCTGCCTTCGGCTTGGGTCATGATCCCAGGGTCCTGGGATCGAGCCCCGCATCGGGCTCTCTGCTTGGCGGAGAGCCTGCTTCCCCCTCCCTCTCTCTGCCTGCCTCTCTGCCTACTTGTGATCTCTGTCCGTCAAATAAATAAATAAAATCTTAAAAAAAAAAAAAAAAGAATTATACCACTGAACCACCAATGACCCAGGAGGGGCAGGTGTCCAGCAGGTGGGACAGGGGCAGCACAGCGGCTCTGAGAGCGAGAACAGCCTGGGAGAGAGCCCCATCCCGAGGGCCTTCCAGCCTGCTGACACTGCCTGTTTTTTGGGCTTGAGGGCCCCAAAGCCCTGTGTTCAGAAGAGGGTTTCAACAGTTCAGGTGAGAGTGTAGGATGGAACAAGAGATGCTGGATTCATGAGGGCCATGCCGGCCTGTCACTGAGGGTCAGCCCTCCAGTTGGTGTCCTGCATCCCAGCTGGGAAATCCGGTCCCTGCCAGCCTAACCACCAAGAACCAGCTTGCAGTGAAATCTACCAAAACTATAAAATGTAAAAGCATATCTTTTCTTTCTCAAGAATACTTTATAAAATTTTACATTAACCTTTACAGGTCTCTTTAAAAAATCTTATTCTTTTTTTTTTTAGATTTTATTTATTTGAGTGAAAAAGAGAGAGAGAGCAAGAGAGAGGTGAGGTGAGGGGCAGTGGGAGAGGGAGAAGCAGCAGGGAACCCGATGTGGGGCTCGATTCAGGACTCCAGGATCAAGACCTGAGCCAAAGGCAGACACTTAACTGAATGAGCCACCCAAGTGCCCTAAATTCTGATTCTCAAGAGAACTTCTCAGTGATAAATACATTTAAAGATGGCAGAATGGCCCATAAAACAAACCACAGGTGTAGAACTGTGCACCATGTAGCAGCCTAACAAATCTGAGTAACTCTAATGCACATCAAGAAAAATAAATATATGAAAAACATCAAATGATGAAGAGATAGATGATCTCACCCTTTTGGGGTCATGATGCATCTTTCATGAGATGTACGCCAACATTTATAGGACAGGGGCAAGAGAATGAATGGAGAGCCATATAGATCATAGGCCATGAGGTACCTGCTCACCTAACTCAAGTCCAAATAGGCAACTTCTGCCCATGAGATGCCCCGTCTATTCTGACAGTGCCATCTACCTTTTAAGTTCCTCAAAGACTCTGAGGCTAGAATCCAGGCTGAATCTTGTATTCTCGAAATTTCCCAGGGTTCTACACCAGAATGGAGCAGCATCGGGAGAGCTGCCCATACCCTGAGTTGGCTCCTCTTCTCCATCTCAGTTCTATCTTACACCACCGTGGGCCTCTAACACACTCCTACAACACCCTGTAGACCTGGGGTATACCCACCTCAAGTGAATGAACCAGAGGAGAACTCCAGAGAAGACCCTAGAAGAAGGCACAGGGCCATTTGAGTAGCGAACTCTTATCCTAGAGTTCTAGGAGTTGTTGCAGTCTCCACCTACAACAGGGTCTAGGAGGAGGGGGCACAGACTGTAGGTCAGCACATACCCTTGGTCCTACAGATTCTTTGTCCCACAGGGAAGGAAGAATATGGGGGAGGGCTCAAGTGGGACCCATCAGAGCTGGGCTCCTCAAACTGTGTTCCATCAACAAAAGTGTGGACATCACCTAGGAACCTGCTAGAAATGGGGAATCCCAGGACCCACCCTGGGCCTCCTTAATCCAAATCTCTTGGCAATTCCTATACACATTCAAGTTCAAGCATGGGTGCTGGCTGGGGACCCCTTTGTCCCAACCGAAGCATGGTGCTGTACCTGGTGACTGTCAATTCCGTGAATGTGCTACCTGACCAACTATGAAAATGAAAGCCAGCTATGCAGATGAAATGACATTCCCTTTATGTGCATGACAACACAAGGGCCTGTTTTATTCCCTAACAATGCAGGCAAAGATTCCAAGAAAACTGGAATGCTGTGGGTCCTGTCTGCCTTTCTGGGTTCAGAATGAGTCATGGAGTATAAAAAACAAAAACAAAAACAAAAACATAAGACATCTCCAGAAACTTTATTAATTCTGTCAGGGCATAATATCATCAGAAAGTAAGTAGACCCCGAGAAAAATCTGGCTCTATAATTCAGAGTAGGATTCCACATCCTAATTATTGTATTTTCAATTAAAGTTGAGCTCTCGGTGTGTTTTTCCACTCTTTCTTGAATTAGCAGAGACCTGTGAGCACGTTCAGAGCAAGGATATGTTAATTAGGGAGAGAATTTCCCAATAAGAAGCTGAGCCCATGACTCCTGGTAATTAGGAATATTCTAACAATCCCCTGACCCTTCAGAGACCCTTTCCTACTGTTAGCTGCCCTCAGGGACTCACAGAAGCTGAGTAGCAATTTCAGCTCCTTGTCACTTTGGCTGCTGTCTTTGCAGACTGTCACCCTTCCAGGTCTTCAAGTACTAGTTTGGGGAGCCCAGTGCCACTGCACTCTCTGGCACTCCCTTTTTCAATATTGTCTGCACTTCTGTGCTCAGGGAAATGTGAACTTGAACCAGAAGTTCACGTTGGGGAGTTCAACACCCTTCTTGGTTGGGGAGTCAAGCAGTGCAAGTTCCTCACACCCAGAGTTCTGAATCTTGTCTTCAGAACTCAAATGTCACTTGGCACCCAAGAGCATCCCTCTTTACCTAGTGGTGACTGGGGCCAAAACACAAATGTGGGGGTGGGGTGGGGGCCCTTCGTTACTTCAGATACTCCAGCAGCAGCATGACGGTGCCTGACTTCCCTGTGGGGATGTGGGTACGAGGACTGGCGGGCGAGCCAGGGCGCTGAGGCTCTGGAGACGTGTGGCAAGAGTGCGTCTCCAAAGGAACAGCAGATGAGACAATAAAGCAGAAGCACAAAGAGAAGAAGGAACAAGTCCAGCCTAAAAGTACCAGGAGCAGAAATAATCCCAGGGAGACTGCTTCCTAGGGCTTCGCAGTGTGCAAAAGCACTTTCCAAAGGTGCACGTTCTCCTTCGATCTTTACCACAACCGTTCATGGTTAATGTGATTCCCACTTTACAGATGGAAAGTGAGGCTTGGACTGCTTGTGGGAGATCACATAACTAGCGAATCAGGGTTCCACACGAATTTAGGCAACATTAGTCAAAGTTCTTGACCAGTCTTTGACTGCAGCAAAACCAGAAAAGACTCTAGAAGGCTCAGTCAGATCCTCATGAATTGGAAAACCTCAGGATATCCCAAACCTACCTCCTGATGTCCTCCTGTTCCACTTCCTACCTGTCTCCTAATTAAACCTCCACATCTGGCCAAATCTTTTTACATTTATCTCCCATAGACTCCCCACTTCCTACTTTTCATCTCCAGTGCTCCTGGCCTAGCAGAGGGCCTGGCCACTTCTCTGTTATTGCAAGCGTGCCCTAACTGACGTCCCACCACCAGCCCCTCACTTCTGTCACACAGCGGCCAGCGGGTGACAGAATGAGCCTCCTCAAACAAGGTCAGGACACAGTCCTTCTTCAGAAGTCACCCAGCTACCCAAAAGGTACAGCATCCACCTGATCTCCCTTCCTGTCTTGCCTTCCACATCAGTCTCCGCCTACCTCAGTCTCCGCCTACGTCAGTCTCCGCCTACCTCAGTCTCCGCATACATCAGTCCTCCTACATCAGTCTCCTCCTACATCAGTCTCCGCCTACATCAGTCTCCGCATACATCAGTCCTCCTACATCAGTCTCCTCC